>OU862923.1:52893266-53480766 GCA_917880885.1 Limnephilus marmoratus | reverse complement strand
AAAAAATACACTATTATATTAAAAACGCAAAATCTCTTGAAAATTTGACCGATATATCGATATTTTTTCCTCGATATATCGACGTCGATATTGATATTTTAATAAAAATCGATACATCGATATATCGATATTTTTTTTCACTTTCGACATCCCTAGTTAGTTATAACCATAATTAGTCGAGTGCTGATTGAGGAAAAGCAGGTCTTTATTTCTGAATCTACGAGAAGGTACCTATATTGAATGTGATGAGTTGTATAATGTAGGTGAATCGATTAAACAGTTAATAATTTTGAATAAACAAATGAGATCAGTATGGCTTCATCTTAACTTAACCGGCATCACCTTCAGACCGCGACAAAGGGAACAAAGTACCTACCTACGTAATGCAATTAAAAAGAGAAAAAAAACTGGGAAAATATTGCTCACACCGTCATGGTAAAATACATATACAGATACACACACGCTTATGTTACCATTCATTGTATTTACTTAGTGGATAAGTACATAATTATTTGCCAAACTCGAATGCATCGTTGCACAATGCTACACAGTGTTATCCACAAAGTATTTATGACAGTGGTATAGGCCCACCTCAGCCCTCAGTCCTCGGTCCTCAGTCCTATATCAGCCGCAGCCGGCTCTGTTTGTTTGTCCGGCTCTAGTTTCAGAGCGGCTTTTAGGTAATGGAGATATTGGAGATGGGGGATGATGCAACCAACACTGCTCAATGCTCACTGAACGGCAGTAATGCTAAACAAACACGGGTAGCATTATAGCATCTCTCCAATGGTTTTAATATATACGTATTATAATAATATTATTACGATTCCTGCGAGCTTGTATATCAATCTTTTTTACGTGTTGATTGAGATTCCATCATAATATATGTGGAATCCCAATTAGAATTAGATACATGTCATTCATAGCTTACATTTATGGAAAAGAAGTCTCGTGTAATTTACCTAATTTACTCGTAAAATATTTTATGTTATATGAAAACGAAAATATTACGTACATTAAAATCATATGAATACCTACACTCAAATCTATCATGCATTTTCATAAAAACATATATCCGAACATTCGTGTATAGAAAATAGAAATACGTCGAAGAAAGTTTTTATTTTTCTGTTTCATGAACCAATGAGTTTGTTTTTTCTTTGTGGCCTTAAATATTACCATTTTATTTTTTTTTACTTAGTATTGTATTCTCACAAACTTTTGTTTACTTCGACTTTCTATTTAGTTACTTTATTGCTTTTAGAACCTAGCACTTGACTGTGAATCTGATAAATGTAAATGTAATTCATTTAGTATTAAGTTGTGTAAATAACAGCATGTACCTACCTAATGGGAACTAAACCGGGCAATTTGACTGTCCTAAAACGGCAAACCTTCCTAGTTGGAAAGTCAGCTTCTTAAGTAAATGTAACAATATTTCGTGTAATAAATATGCTCATTCTGACTGTCCTACAACGGGTAAAATTCCTAGTTATGGACAGCCAAAGATCGTGTATCAAATGTTTAAAAAATAAATAAATAAAGTATACTCATATACATACATGGTGTCCGGAAACTCGTAGTACAAGCGGGAAACTGGTAAATCTACATCACATTCGGAGTCGATTTGTGATATAACTTTTTTTATTTGAGCTTTCGTTTTCGAGTAAATCGGGTCCGAAGTTGGAATTTTTTTGGTTAAATTTGAAAAAATTTTTACTAGGGGGTTGATTTCAGCTGTGTAATGTCTTATAAAATGCATCGAAGAGTAAACCGGGCTCAAAATTTTTTTTAACCCTTTAGTTGCCGAAAAAATGGAAAAATAGAAAAAAAAAAATATTAAAATCGAAATGCTCAGACCGAAAAAAATATATTTTTTGGGTTCTCTACGTGATGTAGATTCACCAGTTTCCCGCTTGTACTTCGAGTTTCCGGACACGTTGTATAAATGAAACAATGTTACTTTGTATTTTTTGTATGAAAATATTTATTTTAAAAACTTTAGCTATGTTGGGTTTTAATCAAAGGATATAGCTAATATCTAGTAGGTACGGATGTGTGTTACTTTTTTTGAAATTATTAAATATAGGACTTTAAAAAATATAAAAAAAATTAATTTTAATCAATTTGCTAAATAAATAAAAAAATCAGAAAATCATTAAAATATTTCTTAAGAAAAATAAATCTTTATGGAATGTGTGGGACTGCACTAACCTCCCGACATACCGGAATAGACATTTATTATTATTATTAAAAACTGTTGAATATTTATTAATTATTAACTGTGGGTATAATAACACAATTTGAAAGCATATTTCATGACCTGTCGAAAACATTTTTTGTTTTCGAATACATACAGAAACATTTTGTTTATTTGGATTTTATTACAAAGCGGAAATATTTTGGCCTACCGACAGAATATGCCTGAGGGGTTAAATCCAGATTTCTATGAAAAAGACACGAAGCCGTTCTTCTTAATTCTCTGATCTCCGCTTTATTTCCTATTTTCTATCAAATTAGTGTTTTTTTTTTCAAAAGATGCCTACTACCTAATAATAATGATAGGTAGAAAGAAGGGAAGATTTTGAGAAATGCACCACATTAACATTGATCGATTTGCGACCAAGTAAAAGAAAACGCGCCCGATCCTGCGCGCACTTCTATCGTATCACATTCTTCAGTTTGTAGAGCTTTGATTCTCAATAAATTATCAGAATGTCCCCAAACCTCCCGCATCTTATTCTACAACAAAACATTTATTTTGATTAAAAGCATCCCGAAACGCGATCTCTCTGTAAATGAGACCTCTATTTCTCTAAAGAAAATAAAGATTTGTTGGAAAACGAGCCTCATTCTCGATGTCTGTTACTGAAGCAAGAAATCAAAGTGTACAGAAAATACATAATAGTATTACAAGTTACCGGGTAAATTTATTTGTCCCACCCCAATGACTCCCACCAAGTCGAGAAAGTTATCCAAGAGGTTGATTTTTACGAATGCACTTTTATAATTCCATTAAATTCTATCGTAGAAAACAAACAACATTCCCCCACGTGCATGTGACACGCGATTTATATTAAACTTCACAAAATATTTTCAATAACGCAATAATTATAGTAGGAACTCAGAATAATCAGTGAAGGTCATATCAAATGGCTCATTTTAAAATACCGCAAAGAAAATCGTGAAATCCCACTCGGAGCCGCTAATTGCCGCCTGTGTAAACATTTTTATTCTCCGCTAGTTAGGGGCGGTAGAAAATTCAATAAGAAATTGTGTTTCCTACAAGTCAGCCTTCAAATCTGTCCTAGCGATCTGCACCCCCCTGTCCCCCCACCGCCCCCCTATCGGGAGCTGGATCGCACCACTTCACCGTAAAAGCTCGACCATGGAACGACTACACCGCCCCTCTCGAAAGCGCTCACAATATTGAGAATGAAAGTCATGAATTCGGGGTCTTTTATGAATTATTTTATAAGCCAAATGGTTTTTTGAACACTACACATACTAATAATATATTACGAAGAAAGTCAAATTATTTTCTTGACAACACACAACAGAAATCTGAGAGTTGAATTTTTTGATAATATTATACAACAACATGGAGGCACTGCTGAAAACCAGCTGCATTCTAGAATAAATCCTGAATAGTAGTTGAGCAGTGACATTTTGGATAATAGAATCAATGAAAAAAGAACAAAATATGTAATGTTGGAAAATATTTATTGACAAATAAACGTTTTATTATTATTGTTTTCAAATATGAAAGCAAACTTCTGTAATCACCGAATAATAACCACCACTTAACATATATCTAATAATTAACCTCTCCAATAGGAGGTTGGGTTTTCCCACCTATGCTTATTAAGAAAAGTAAAAATATCTGCAGAAAATACAATACTCCTAAGCAAGACCTCCATCAGAACCATATTTTCATACAGCACCTATTCGCAAACCCTGCAAAACACGGTCATTCGACTAATATTGATTGCTCCTGAGTGGATCAGGGTTGATCAACAACATAAAACTATAATAATAATATTTGGATAATTTGTAGAGCATCAGCATCTCTACATTTAGTTTTAAGGATTTTTTCCCGTTCGCACACTCTCAATAAAATATCCAAAAAGGAAAGTAAATTCTAATGAAAAAATCGTCATATAAACATAATATTTTTTTAATTTGAATTTAAATTATACTTAAGACCAAAGTTGGATCTTCCCTTCTCTTTTGCAGATCAACAACCCGCAGGTAAAATACAACTTTACACATATCTTTGTAGAAAGCAGTCACAGTGTATTATGGTACATAAACCTATCTATGGTATAATAATATGGATTTTTTATTTAAATTTATTTAGGAACATACCGTTGTACATATATATCTAATCATATTACATTTAATAATGAATATAATCTAAACCAGTTAAGTTCCATATATAATAATTGTTGATATAGTTACAGATCAGAAAACCGATATTAAAAGTTATAATATTACATAATATAAGTAAAAAATTAATGCTAATAATAAATAAAAAATTAAGTAGATAATAGTTATGAAATGAATGAATCACTGCATTCAAACCAATGATTACATATTTCGTCTACTTTCGATTAACGATTTAATTAGAGTGTTAGTCAAACTTACACATTTTCCCAGAATTCCAGTTATCGATTCCTCCAAGTTATATAAAACTGACAATATGCCCTAGAACCGTCCTTCACAAAACAATTTTAGTATTTAACAATTATTTGAAGTGCGAAAATGTTGAAAGTATAATTTTTTAAGGGATGTAGGTATTTTCTTTCGTTTATGACAACTGTATTTTATACAATTTAATACGAATGGTTCATCAAACTGTTTCTAATTGAACTTCTAGAGAAATGTAATTTTGCACTTATCGTATTTGATCTGAGACTATAGAAATGAAACATCTGATTTTGGCTGACAGGTACTATATTGTAATGTGTAGTGATGTTTCCCATAAAGATTTGGCCCACCAGCCACCAGCAAGCGGGCGGCGGTCACTCTGCCCTTGGGGACTGAAATCGATATTTCAAGGTGTAACAGGTCGAGAACCTGCCTCCTTCCTCTTTCTTCCTTTTTCTCTTCTTCTTCCTTCATTCATACTTCACAACTTCACTTCACAAGCACCAGGTGCACCATCACTTTATTTATTTTTGTAAGTGATGACTAAGAGTGTATATTGAAGTGGTATTATCACACCCCAAGTGAAAGTTTTTTTAGTTCAGGAAATGGGGGAGGGAACACAGATAAAATAGTGGGCCTTTTTTACAATTTTGTTTTCATACTGATCCCCGTATGGAAAAACTAACTAACCATCAGTCCGTTTCTCCGCAGGGGTAAGCAGAGAGAGGACAGACCGGTCACATTGCCTCATTCGCTTTCATACATCGTCTCATACATGCTGTTCTATTACTCTGATTCTTGACATGGCCCGACTCAAGTATCTGATTCACTTGGTCGTGCCATATCTTCCTGGAACCATATCGTCCCCGACTTCTTCTATCATTCACTTTTGCGTCATATATTCTCCTTACACTCCTTCCCTCGTTCATTCGCTCTACAAGCCCAAACCATGTACGAGCGTCCTTTCAGTCAGTTTTATGACTCACTGCCATACCTCAGGATAGGTAGGTACTAGGTACGTTCCCTTATGTAAAAGAATTAAAATTATGGCTGAATGATTCAAATGTTGAAACACTTTTCCTGTAAACTCTCAATAAAACTTTATGTTTCACTTTTCACTACAGTTGTACGATAACCTCAAAACTAACATTATATGTTTGCTTGTTACTGAATTTAAAAAAAAGCTATCTTCAGCTAATGTTTCACATTTTCACAATAATATTTACATAAATATATCCCTGTATTCCATTATTGAAATCTTCAAAAAAAATTATAGAATGTAAAAATAAAGTTAAATAATTTTATTAACATTAATTTATTTATAACATCAATCAATATTTGTTTGTTTGTTCGTATTTGTTTCGATTCGATTGCGATGAAACTTTTGGTGATTTGTTGTTCGCAAGCCTGCGCGAAGTTCATGGTATATGGCAAGCTCATGGTAAGCTCAGGCGTTATAAAAATTGTATAAATGGAAATTAAACATATATTTTAGCGGCAGGGAGGGAAGGAAGGATAGGGAGAGTAACGAAATAGGTGGAGTTCGCGGGAGGGCTGGCGAGGGAGGGGAAGGCGGGGAAGGTGGGAGAGGAAGGGGACGCGGGAGGGTAACTGGGACGCATAGGAAAGGAAATGAAGGGAAAAATTATTTATTTTAATGATATAGCAACGCATGCCAGGTACCAGCTAGTAAAAAATATGTGTGCAGTCGCGCGGTAGAAGTGAATCTTTTGAGACCCCGAAGCACCGCACAAAGAGGAGGGATTAGTCGATCTCATTCTCTCGCAGGTTAAATCATATAGATGTAGTTGTTAATCTTCTTTTAGTGTTTGTTTCGTTTTAGTTTTATCGAATTTCAAATCACAATCACATCACACGAAAAAGTTTTCACTTCAAAAATGAAATCCTCAACGCGAGTGATCCTTATAAGTTATACCTAAGGATATCATTATATCTACTTGTAACAAAAAAAATAAAGCAACCACTGAATATTGTTCGAAGACATGTGGGAATATATTATCTCCAATTGGGGCATGTTTTGGTTATGACACAGAATGTAGAGGGGAGGAGAAGGAGATGGAAATGTACCTGGCTATTCAGATCTAGTCACTAAATACCGCTAAAGCAATTTTCATAAAGAAAATCTGTTTTACAAAAATTCACGAAGAAGTCAACAGTTATCTGCTTTGATGTCATCGAATTAATTTTTTTTTAATATCATGAACTATTACTTCCAGTTTAAATGTCATATAAAAATTAACTATTAAACATTTAACCATCCTATCAAACATTACGCCGTGTTGAGCTTTCTCCTTCTTTACTCGACGTTTACGATAACAGATATATGACAGATGATGATATCTCTACCCTGATGATGGACGCTGTAACGTTATCCGAAACGTTTACTAAAGAAGAAGAAAACGCTACACGGCATAATAATCCAAAAATAATCACGATAATCCTATCAAATCTAAAAATAATAAGACCACGTGACATGTTGTTCGAATAATGTTGATTTCTCTGAGAGGCAATTTTGAAAACTATCAAGAATATTGTATTCAGCGCAAAAACATTTTTATTTATTTATTTGTGAAATGGACGGTCATTCATTTTTAATAAAACGTACAAACATAATAAATATAATCAAATATATTAAAATATAATGCACCTGCCAATAAAAAAATTCTTCACCTGCATATTTGGAGATTAAATTAATTAGTTAGCTCCCTTAAAATCTGTCCGTGATAGAGCCCAGGCAGCCTGCAGGTAATAGTTAGTAGGTGGAAGGCAGTAAGTAGCTACCTGGTGCTAGTTGGGAGGGGGGGGGGGGGGGGGGGGGGTTGTCGTGTCAAGTTAACCCCGAGCCGGCTGTAAAAGGCAATAATGGTTCCTATTTGACTATTTGTATGGGGTCGATGTCACCGACTTGGAGACATTTCGTGCATGGAGAGCGAGAGCTGGGCCCTAATGCGAGCCGATACAGAGAAACAGGGTTGTCACAACAATATTACATTTTCAATAGATTCAGTAAATTTTAAATTATTTTCTAAAAAAATACTACCATACCCCTCAGGCTAATAATACTTAAATAAAATCGTCAAAATCGAAGTTTAGTATGCCCCATTTTTCTCCTACAAAACTGGCCCGATTTTTAAGATTTTTTTTACCAAATGTATCTATTTAAGAAAATATTTTACGTTTACGTCTGTACGTTTGTTTTTATATTGAACGTCTGTTTACGGTTTTCAAATCAAACTATTTTAACTATTTTTGGAGAGTCCTCTTTCCTATAAAATGTAACTTATCGAAAAAAGTAAAACGTAGCGACACGCTAGTTGCTGATATTTACATTATATTATTAAATATTTGCACTAGTTTCAAAATCCAGAGATGAAATTGGGGAGTTTTTTTGTTATGACAAAACCAAAATTAAAAACTTTGAATCGTTTCAAATCATAAAACCGTTAGTAGACTTAAACTAAAATTGGAAGTTAGTATTTCTATTTTCAATATCCTGTGGTTGGTTAACAGAACTCTTATACATTTGTATTATTAATTCTCAAAAATGATGTAGTTACTACAAAAAGACCTCTGGACGTTTAGATAATAACATTTTTTTATTTCGTAACAAAAGGATGTATATGTTAAGCAACTCCTTGTATATGTTAGCTGCAATGTTATAATTCGACTAACTGATATATTTTTATAATAATTAATTTCCACTTGTGAAAACACTTACGAACGTTATTGGAATGTTTTTACTTACTGTCATTAGGTATATCTTTAGGTTTGATATGTTGTTTCGGATAAATTCACGCGAGGCCGCCAACACAGGATTTTGATACTTTTTCAAGGGTTGATGCTTGCTATTTGTTATTGCTTTATTTTTTAGGCTTAGGTAGGCAGGTACCTACTGTTTTTACAAAAAGAGTTGAAATTAAAGTAAAATGTAGAAGACTGAAAAAATACCTTAGATGGGTGAAGCTGGTTTGGTCGTAAATAATCTAGCGGAATAAACTTATAATATGTTAATTTTAATTATTAAATCAATCAACGCAACTGTATGCCCCAACAATGTCGCCACTGGCTGTTAGAATTAATGGGATAAAATGCGTTTGATTTATTTATACAGGAAAGCGTAAGGCTCATGAGGTATAAAATATAAAGATATGATTATTTTATCTTTCGAAAGAATTAGTAAATGTGTCGTGCTACCCTTGTTTTGCGGTTCTGTGCCTTCAGTGGCGGGTAAAAAAGGGCTCTCAAATCATATTTACAGAAATCCCCACCAGCCACAGCCAGGGCCGGCATTACACTCGTATCCGGTCCACCGCACGCAATCACACCCCCTGCCCAACTCTAACCACCCTTGCCTACTTGCTGGCCCCAGTCGGCCGCGGCGGCTAATTAATCTACTCCCGATACAAAAAACCAAACCATCCCTGAGAAGCTCGCTTAAATATCATGACTTTTTTGTAAAGTTGCCTCATCTTGCTTGTCCCTTTTCTCGTCTAAATTGGGGGCGACAAAATTCAAGTACCCACATAGAAGGTAGCTGTTAATTTAATAAAATGCTCGAATTAGGGCACTTCATGAAACGGAATAACTGTTGTTATTTTTGTGCTTTTTAGTGAATAACGTCATATTTGTACTAATTTCTTTATTTAAAACTGTTTTTAATCTTATTCTTGTAGCTTCTTAATTATAAGTCTTAATTCTTCAGAGGGGGTTTAAATTGGATAAAGAATAGAGAGCGTTTTCTGGGTAAGTACAGTTAATATTATTTCACTGAATCCTTTAAGTTTTAACGATGAAGCAATAAAATTGTTTCAGAGTTACTAAAGATAGAATTCTCAGTTTGAAGGGTTAACAATGGTGCTCTAAAATATTCATCTGAAAGTAAGAGCTATTCATCAAATCTTTGGAATGAAATACCATTGTCCTTCCGAATATCGACGTCGCGACGTTGCAATGCTTCAAGAAGCTCTGAAACAAATGTTTGCTGACTCTGACTGCAAAGTCAGCCGCACAACATCATAATTGATTGAATTTGCTGTAAAAGCGATACTTACTTGTGTTTGATTATGTTGTTATTTTGAATTTTAATTGCATTTGCTTTTATTTGAATTTTGGTTATTAGATTATTTTTTAATTTTTAATTTATTATTTATTATGTATTTGTTTTGTTGAGGCACTGTAAAGACTACCTGCATTTCGGGAGAAATTCGAAATTTATATCTGAGCATGAGCCCTATGTCGATGGAATCAATGTAAAGAAATAAATTAAAATGTATACATATGAAAGAATCTATTCTAAAATTAATCTTTTTGAAGTGCAACTTCTTTAGAAACGTTATGATTTGAAATTCGTTGAATCGGAAACGAGTGAAAAAAGACAAACACATACATCTATAAACAACATCACATCATGTTAAGATTTAGTTATAAAAAGCTTACGGATGTAGTTCACCTGATTTTATTTATTTTTCGTTATCATTTATCACTCGGGAATTAGATAGAAAATCGTTGTTTGAATTTCATTCCTGTTTGGATCAATGTTTTCCTAAGAATCAAGTAAAGGAAATATGTTTATATATTTGATAAAACCATTCTCATGTTTTCTTCACAAAAGTAATCATGTTTTCTTGACAAAGGTAATCATGTTTTCTTGCTAGAAACATAACTTTTATTGTAAAACTTAATCTGAAGATAAATAGTTTAATCAGTTAAGACATAAAATCACGTCTCTCAAAGAGACAATAAATTTCTAAATTTGACTTATTTATTGTGAACGAACAATTATTTACGAACAAAGTGTCTCCTCTTCTGTGATGACTGTGTTTATGATTGTTCATATTATTTTATTTAAAACGCACTTCTTAAGTGTGTTGGGTGACATTACAACATCAGTTTTATTTAAAACGCACTTCTTAAGTGTGTTGGGTGACATTACAACATCAGTTTTATTTAAAACGCACTTCTTAAGTGTGTTGGGTGACATTACATCATCAGTTTTAAATCGATCAAAAAGTTTATGTTGGCATCTTGCCGATGAAAGGTGCTCTACATGAAAAATTATAATTTTTTGCATTCAATTATTCTAATACGATATTAGTCTCAGAGAAGGCGATTACTACCACCACCCTAGTGGAATTGGAATACTTCTTAACCTTTACGCAGCTGAAGGTAAAAATCACGTATCACCTGAAGAAGGGTGGTTACTATAAGGGTCCCTCATATATCGCGGAGCGATTTTGTCACAAATTACCCTTTTGGCTTTTCCAGTTAAACTTACGTATTACAACAATTATATATTTATTACAATTTTTTCAAGTAATCAAACATCAGGAAATGCAAAAAGGCAAAAGAGATAAATTAAAATCGAGCGTAACTCAAATGCCTATTATTCCAGCAAAAAGCATTTTTGTACACACACACACATTTCCGGCTTGTTTGCGGTGAGGATTTTTAAGAACTATGGTGTTTAGGGGGGGGGGGGGGAGTAATTTTTTAATGATATTATTTAATACCTTTATAAAACAGTTACGGGATAATTATTTTCAAAATGCAGAATTACCTAAATTATAGAGTAGGTAGATGTGCAAAGCATCTATATATCACACAAACTTCAGTTGGGGGGTGTGATCCCCCCCCCCAAAGTTGCGGGAGGGTTAAAATGCCTCTCTTATTTTTATATCTATTGATCCAAATTCTACCCTTTCTTTTATGGACGTCTTATACGTCGCTTTTTATATTGATTCGGGATGAAAAAAAGACATGTTCTATTTTGGTACCGATTTTCGTGCAGTTGGTGACGAACATTATTTGATATCATCTATGGTTTGTTATTGTTTTGTATAACCATGTTTTATGAACAATTTTATGGTTTGTTTCGTTTTATATTTAAAATATTACAAATTTATTTTGAAAGACGAATATCAGATGCTTTTTATGTGAGCTAAGGTTATGTTTAAGGTGTTGCCATTTTTGACAATTTAGTACCATTCAGAACATTATTTCTTCTCTAATAACAACTATCTACATGTGCGACATCCTAAGTATGAAATCAAATAATCCATAATAATAAATCCCGATATAAAATCAATAGTAATATAGTTTCCATTAATGGAGGACTGAACGCCGTTGGCGCCACCAAAAACTGTCCAGAAAAGCGAAGCAAGTCGTCCGCAATGGAGTGCTGGTACCTACCCATACTACGTGACCAACTTTTTGCAATTTTTAATCCCCCCCCCCCGGTGACTAAAAACCTAAGCCCCCCGCCGCTCATTTGTACCAACCGTGGTATTTTGAAGACCCCCCATGAACAGGTCACGTAGTATGGGTACGTTCCCTAATGTGACATTTCAGTTATTACTTGAATTAGTTTTGGTAGAAGAATAAACGTGTGAGGACTGTTTATATATTAAAATTTAATTTGTATAAATAATATGTTGACCGGTCAGTGATGAGTGGGCATAGCGCTTGGGTCCCACCCAGGCGTCGCGTGTTTCATAACTCGGCTGGCTAAGTCCCCCATCACAACACAAGCAACATTTTCGGCTTTATGTGGTAGTAGTAGGAGATTTTCAAACATTGTTGGGTTATTCGTAAGCCGGGAATGTTTGTCTTTCTTTAAAAAAACAAAAAAATAAGGTTTCTAAAAGAATTATAAATTGCGCTATATAGTTTTTAGTACGATCAAATTGATGACTATAAGAAATAATTTTTTTTAAACTTACTTACACTTATATCTAGTTATCAGATTTTTTAATCATGAAATTAAAATTACTACGAATTAATAGTTGCAAAACTACAAATATTATAGTTTTTCTCTATTTATGTATTAATTCATCATTGGTAGCGCGACACCTGACAGCTGTGATGCAATAATTAAAGTGATGATTGATGGATGTAGGTTATACTTGTTGTGATATTGCTATCATTATTTCGCAAAAATTAGACATGATTCACAAAGAAAGAAACAGTCTTCCAGATAAATGAAATCCAGTTATAAAGTCTGAACAGGTGGGTAAAATTGTTAGCATAATGTGTGTGTTCGCGCTAATTGGTTATAATCTTATGGTGCCACTACAGGTACCACTATCACCACTACCACTACCCCTCAGGTCTTGGGCCAATTTTGTTAAAAGATCAAAATATTTCCGCCTTGCGATAAAATCCAAATAAATGGAATATTTCAGAACACATACGAAACCCAAAAGCTGTTTTCGTAAGGTGATGAAAAACGCTTTCAAATTTTATATATTTTTTTAATGGAAATAGAAGAAAGTTTTAAAAATGGCTAACCTAACGTTTTTTGGAACTAAAATTACTGAAAACGATAAAAATAAAAATACACACATATTTTATTAGGCAAATATATTATAAACGTCATCGTCAACTGACTTTTTTGTAGTTTTTTTTTCAATTTGCGGTCGGAAACTTTGATTTTATCATGGTATACAATTGAATTATTTTGCTTTTAACTTTTAGATTTCAATATAAAGCATGGTGTTTATCTTTCTAATACCGTTTAGTTTAGATCATATTTCTAATCATGATGGTAAGGGAGACACAACGATTTATATGAGACCTATATGAGTTGGTCCGAAAATCGAACAAATTAGCCGGAGGGGTTTTAACACTCGCGTTTAGGTTTGACGCCGCGCCTTTCATGGTCGAGCGGTTACGATCCTTGCCTATAAATCCATCGGAGGTCGCGGCTTCAAATCCCGGCGTGTGCAAGTCATTTTTTTTTGTTATTCATTATTTATTTATCTGTGTAAAGTAAAATTATAAGTGTTTTTTCGATGCGTGTTTCACTAGGAGATACCTGTGTCGGGATTGACGTTATAAAACCTACATAAATAATACGTAATTACCAAGGATAAATAAATTTTAACATTCTTTATTTGAGGTTATAATATTGAGGTTAGAATAATTTTCCAATAAATTACCAAAAGAAAGGTAATACTAGTAATAAGAAAAGGTTAATCCAATAAAGGGAATAATTTAGGTTAATCCCGTGAAAGATGAAATAAAATAGATATAAAATTTGGGTTGTTTCGTAATTTATTATCTAAAAGTAATATGTACCTGGGTGGTACATACTTTCAGTATCGCCCTGGTGAAACACCACCAATAAGAATAGAAAAAAACTCTTCAAACGGCTTTGGCCATGTTTGAAGACCAAATCTGAAAAGTACTTCCCCACCTTCCTCCTTCCCATTGCTCCACCTCTAGTCTCCCCACTACCTTCAGCCTCAAAAGATACCCCGATTGGGGATTTTTAAAATGAAAATACCGCACAATAGTCCCAACTGCTCCCCTCTAGCAACGTCTAATAAGACTATGGTTTCCACAATTGGGGTACGTTGTGAGAATGAAGGTAGTGCGATGGGGAAGGAGATAGGGAAGAGGAAGTACCTGGCTATTCAGATCTGGACAGCAAAGACAACTACAGGCCATTTCAAACAAAGTTTCAATGGTGGTCTTACGCCAGGACGATACTGAGAGTATTTACCACCCTGGAACGTGCCACAAAATATAATATTATATTTAAGTAATTAATTGTGAAATAACGCAACATAATCACATGAAATTTTTTTGCGCACGCGGGATTTGAACCAATCCCTTCAGATTGCTAGTCGAGAGCCTTACTCTTCGACCTCGGCAGCGGTCAAAGTCCCGGGATGCCTTAGTCTCGCTGGCTCCAGCAGGTTGGGAGCAGTAGGGACTCTTGCGCTGGACCTACTTACATAAAAAAGTATCCACCTGTATAGATCTAGTTTCTGATGAAATCTGAAAACCACCTACCGAGAACACAAATAATGAAACACAAAACCGAAAAAACGGTTCGGCAGTAAGGCAGTATTTAGGTATAACCAGTCTAAGGTAGAGGGATGTAGCGAAAAAGGCAATCCCAGTAATGGAAATGGGATGTTTTGGCTCCGACAGACCACCCTGTACCCCCTCCCACCTCCCACCCCCACCCACTACCACTCTGGTAACAGGGAGGTAACGCCCGCCGCATAAAATGTACAACGCGTATATTTTTAATAATTTCAGAATTCCGCCCCGCCATGACAGTTTTAATATAAAATTCATGTTCACCGTAATAACCTTCCCGCATCCCTTGTCGTGGAATGTTGCGATAATATATTTATACAATATTTTCGATTAAATTTTAATGCATGAACGGAGAAGGCTTTTAATAGGAAACCTGCCGTCAACTATGATCCAATAATTATTATTCACTTACAACATTAAAATCATCAAATCGCACGCGAAAAGTACGTGGGAAAAAGTTTTTTTAAATATTGATTTGAATGGAATTTGCTACCGCAGAAAATTTCGGATCCGAATAATTTCTCCTAGACATAATGCAATGTAAAGCGGTGTCTCCTCCGACCGTGAGCATGAACATTTGCTTGAACATTACTATAAACATTGGCATTGGGAGATTGATTTATAAAATGGCATTGCACATGTTTGTATGCATCTGCAGTAAGGCTACGCCTTCATGCCAATGCTTATAGTAAAGTTTCCAAAGTAACATTACCATTGCTAATGTTTAACACCCACATTGCCAATGTTTATAGTAAAGTTTCCAAAATAATATTGCCCCTATTGCCAATGTTTAAAGCAAATGTGGAAGCAAATGTCCACGTTCAGGGTCGGAGGAGACCCCGTTTAAATTACACATTATACAATGTTTTAGTGAGCAATTTAACGAATAAGAAGCAATATCAGATCGGTTAGATGCTCAAACGATCCGACGCGTCCCGTTCCCAACCGCGCGTCCCGGGTTCAATCCCGTGCTAGCTTAGTATTCCATCATACAGCGATGGTAGTAGAAGTTAAAAAATATATTTTCAGTTTTTTTGAAGCATACACTCTTCTTAAGGTGAATTACCTATTTAAAAAAAAAAGTTTCTCAAAAAATAAATGGCTCAATAATTATTTTAATATCGTGAATATTCATAATAATATTAGCAACCACTTCGTAGAGAGCAATGAATTTGGGCTAATGATAACATTAAAAAAAAACATATATATATTTATCTTTCTCAGATATGATTTCAGATTTTCACGGCCAAAAGAATTATTGGGATTTATTTTTAGGGTATTCAGCCGGGTTGCACTATCTCCTTTTTTAGTGAACGTTTCGGATGGAATTACAGTGTATATAATAATAATAAATAATAAGTAATAAAAAATATTACACATCTGCCCTGATGATGGACTGGACACTGTAAAGCTGTCTGAAATGTTGGCAAAAGAAGAAGGTAGCGCAACATGGCTTAATACCGCAAAAATAAATCACCATAATAATTGTCGCTCTCATTTATTCTCTCTTAAAAAAATAATAGTTATCAATTTTAGCTAATATTTGCAAATGGAATCGTAATTAGAAGTACTTAGAAATATTGCAATAATCATAATAGTCCAGTAACTTTGTCGCCTGAATGTATGGGGTAGTATGCGTTAAATCCGGTAGTTCTGATTTTTTGCAGACTTGTTTATGATGTTGGCCTTTGGCCTAATCCAAGTTTTCGACCTCGAGTGCCGACCGCAACTTTGTCAAAAATTGAAAAAACCGCGAAAAAATCGTTATTTTTTCAAA
The DNA here is from genome assembly GCA_917880885.1 of Limnephilus marmoratus. Lineage (NCBI taxonomy): Eukaryota > Metazoa > Arthropoda > Insecta > Trichoptera > Limnephilidae > Limnephilus > Limnephilus marmoratus. The sequence goes on along the minus strand of OU862923.1, from coordinate 53,464,490 downwards.
TTTTGGCGATTATAACCCTAAAGGACTAGTTTTTGAAAAAACTTTTTGATGACGTTTTTAAAGGAAATTAAATTTGCTTTAATATGATACTAAAATTGTCTCGATAGACCCAATAGTTTCCGAGATTAAGCCTTTCAAAGTTTGTGACCTCGAGCGCAAACCGCGGAAAAAACAGAAAAGGATGAATGATATGTTACTGATGCAAGGACAAATTTTTACCTGATGGTATGTCCGCAAGGAGTGAAATCGAGCAGAGTCTTGTGTAGGAGGTAACCTGGCTAGATTGAAGCTGGTTTTCGTCGCAGCCCTGGCGAATAGTTGGTACCGCAGCTCGTCAAGGTTATGGGTGTTGGGGTTACCTCCGTATAGAGCGATTATGACTGGTTCTCCTGCTGTTGCTATATCGTCAGGTGTAGAGTTGGTGTCGCGAAAAATCGCAGCTTGCTTTTTAACGTCCGGATTTTTTTCGACTATGGACATCATTTGCATCTTCCCTAAGCTAAAGAAGCAGGATGTCGAGTCACAACCACTAAAGGCATGAATGAAGAGGAAAAGCTCGGTTTTTATAAAGGATTTTGAAGAAGCGATGCTGGAATACATGACATCTGATGCTTTGCCTCTTCCACATTTATTGTAAAAAATTTCACGTTGGTTGGAGATCGCAGTGAGGATGATCAGCAAGTCAATGTCCTCACCAACGACTACCACTATATCATAGGTAGAGGCAGCAGTTACAGCTGTAGTGATGATTAGCCTATCAGCATCTTCCTATGCTTGGAGTACTTGAATGTTATGATTTCCCATTTTGGTTGTCAGCAGTTTTATGAAACGAATCTTGTTTTTGTCATTTGACAAGAATTTCTGTTGAGGAACCTGTGCCACGGTTTTCTCATCAACGATTATCTCTCGCGATGAGTGTAACTTGGCTCTTCGAAGACGCTCAGAGCTCTTTGTATTTTTCTGTACATCATCTACGGGGTAACCATCGAAAACTACTGCCACATTTGAGCCATAGTGAGCAGTAATGTACTGTATGTATCTGTCAGCTATCGCACCAAATGATGAGTTTCGAAGCCACACAACTTGGTGAAGTAGATGCCCTCCATCCACTACTACAAATTTCGTTAACCCTTGCTTCTCAGTTAAGGTTACAGGTTCAAATACTGAATACAAGGTGGATTTTGTGCCCTTTCTCATCCCCTCTTCAAAGAACAATGAGATTGAGATTGGCGACAGTTCGTAAGTGAAGAACTCTCGCAATTCTTCATCCGATTGTTTTAAGACACAACCTGCGAAACAGTGTTAGTGGATCAGCAGTTCCTGTTTATTGATAACAGTAATAGTTCGTACAGCTGAAGAAAGGGACACCACATTGTTTTTACGTTTGAATTTCACTTCCTGGAAGTTCTGGCCAACCATCTTTAGCATCGATTCTCTCCCAATCTCTAGAGCCATGTGGCTGTTGACACTAGATTCTCCAACCAGGCCACTGCTGATGGACATAATGAAATCTGTTGTAAGGAATGGATGGTGCTGTGCAAACCATCTACAGAGTTTTTCAGTATCTGATTCATATCTGATGACACGAGATGGTCGCATGTCAACATGTTGTTCAATTGTTGCAGTAGTAACCTCACAGTATGTTTCGACTTCATGACAGATATTATGTAGATACACCATGCCAATGTCCACTTTACACGTCGGAGGTAATTGAAACTTCATCTCGTTAGAGTTATTCGAGTGATGTCTAAAATATTGCAAAAAATTGCGAAGTTCGAAAAAAATGATAAATTTTGAAAGGTTTAATCTCGGAAACTATTAGGTATACAGAGACAATTTTAGTATCATATTGTAACAAATTTAGTCTACTTTACAAATTCTCTGAAAAAGTTTTTTCAAAAACTAGTCCTTTAGGCTTATAATCGCCGAATTTAAAAAAAAAAAAGTTTTTTTGCGGTTTGCGCTCGAGGTCACAAACTTTGAAAGGCTTAATCTCGGAAACTATTGGGTCTATAGAGACAATTTTAGTATCATATTATAGCAAATTTAATTTACTTTAAAAACAATTCAAAAAAGTTTTTCCATAAACTAGTCCTTTAGGGTTATAATCGCCAAAAATTGAAAAAATAACGATTTTTTCGCGGTTTTTTCGATTTTTGACAAAGTTGCGGTCGGCACTCGAGGTCGAAAACTTGGATTATTCATTAGGCCAACACCATAAACAAGTCTGCAAAAAATCAGAACTACCGGATTTAACGCATACTGTGATGTATAAAGTTACTGGACTATAAATTTTATATCGCCTTTTTACCCAAAGAGTGCTTTTTACCTAAAAGTAATTTAATAAAATTAATCCATAGACAAATATTTCAGTTTATATTTTAAACGGAGCTTTTGGAGAATATTCGTTATTCACTTTCTACGAGTAAAAGACAAGTTCCGTTAGAACTCAAGGCAGGCACTGTGCTTTTATTTACCACGGCAGTATAGATCAACTTTCTATAGCCCACCTCTATCATCATTATAGTAATTAATTTATTTTTTAATAGGCCTAGTTTTGTTGTAAAACTAACGGTAAGATCGCTGTACTAATTATTATTTTTAACTATTATTTTTTCTATACCTAAATAATATTTAGCAATTTTAGAGTGGTGCAATGAGACGCTATAGAATTCTAACGAAAACTTTGCAGCTGTTTAAATTGTTTCAGACTTATTGGTGAAAGCCTCTGACGTCCGAATAAGTAGATCTGTGGCAATTGCAGTCAAGATTTGAACCATAATGAAGAAAAAAATAATCAAAATTAATACCTACCAAAATAATAAAAATTCATAAAAAAAGAATAAAAATTAATACCTACCCACCCAATCTACATTATTAACTAGCAACGACTCCACACCCTACCATAATAAAACATTGTTCGAAACTGTCAAATTAATATAAGCTTTCCCTGAAGAAGGAACGTTTGTTCCGAAACCGGTCGGATTTACGCATTATATAAGTGGTTTATACAAAGTTGAATTGTTTCATTTTTCTAAGAAAAAATCATTTTAAAAGAAATTAGTTTTTGCACTGATAATTCGTGGTGGAATTCCATTGTATTAGAATTTGAAATTAAAACACTTTTGTACTTTCCATAAATACCATAGTGCATCAATATTTGTCAATTAAGCCCTAAGCAACAAGGAGGGAATAACCCAACATTACCAAAATAAAATATCGGTAATCACAAACCTTTTAAATTATATAAATTCATGTATATTCATTTGAAGTAAAAATATCTATTTAATATATAACATCATTCATAATTTTAATAATAAACTTTATAATTACCTGTATGTACCTAAAATTAACAAAATAACTTATAATACCTTAAAATTAACAAAATAGAAATATTCATTATATAGAGACAATGTTGTGTACCCCTGCCTAAGAGTGTATAAATACCGTAGCATAAGAATTTCAACTACCAGTCTGAAAATGTCCGTAATAGGATGAAACCGGTCCTGGTGAAATATAAATTAGTGGAAGAAAGTACAAAAGTGTTTTAATTTCAAATTCTAATTAAAATAAATTACATTTTGCGTGTTAGGTACTACTTCCGCGCTGTGATAAACATTCATCCCATTTGTAAATTATTTTACCGACACTTTAAAGTTTTCCTCGGCCAATAGACATAAAATGTTGAATAAGGGACGCATGTAGGGAGAAGAGGGGGTATTAGCGGAAGGATGGGGAGGGGGGGGGGGACAAAAAAGTCCACAAAGACTTTCCTCCCAGGAATAGGTGATCAATCGTGTCGGACAGCGCGGAGAGATTCCTCTGCTCCTGATCCATTTAACAGGGAAAATACATTTATTTTATTATTTTTAATGTGTATACCGCACAAGAGTCCCAACTGCTCCCAACAGTCTGGAGCAAGCGAGACTATGGCGTCCCCTATTTGGGTATGTTGTGAGGCTGACGGTAGTGAAGTCTGAAAGGAGATGGGTAAAGGAAGGTTGGGAAGTACCTGGCTATTCAGAACTGGTTACATTTCTAGCAAATTTTCTATTTAGAATGGTAGTTTCTCACCAGGGCAATACTCAGATACGTTATCTGCCACTATGGAACGTGCCGTAAATTTTTTAAGTATTATTTTTAAATAATTTTGAAACAACACACATGAATTTAAGGCACCACATCCACATATGGACTTGAAGGTTCTCTCCGCCATATTTGAATAACTCTGCAGAGATGTTGTCAGTTCCAGGTGATTTATTGTTATGTAGACTTTTAATGGCACCCACTACTTCTTCTAATGTTGGTGGCGGCTCGACATTGTCATCATCATTAGTACCACCATCAGTGATGTTTCCATCCCTTGTCAAATTTTCACCCACACTCTCATCTACACTTCCGTTTAGCAGAGCATCAAAATATTCCACCCATCTATTCAGAATTCTTGACTTTTCATTCAATATATTTCCATATATATAATATCATTAAATCCATCTGGTGCTCTGAGACTCTGCCAAGTGAATGGAACTGTGGAATAATTTGCCCTCTTCACAAGAAAGGAGACCCTATGAACTGCTCTAACTATAGGGGCATAACGCTGCTGAATATCTCATACAAGATCCTATCAAATGTACTGTGTGGTAGGCTTATGAAATACTCGGATGGCATAATTGGCCAATATCAAACTGGGTTCCGTAAGGGGAAATCTACAACTGATCAAATCTTTTCACTGAGACAGATACTGGAAAAAACAATAGAATTTAATGTTGATACATACCATCTCTTCATAGATTTTAAGGCTGCCTATGACACGGTAAATAGAGAAAGACTGTACAGAGCCTTGGATGAATTTAATATCCCAAGAAAATTGGTAAACTTAGTAAGGCTCACAATGGCTAATGTTGAGTGCCGAGTCAGAATACAACAGGATCTGTCAGACACCCTAAAGACCTTCAATGGACTAAGACAAGGAGACGCACTTGCCTGCATTTTATTAAATTTAGCGCTTGGAAAGGCCATCCGAAATGCAGGTATACAAACCACAGGCCATATTTTTAACAAGTCTGTTCAGCTCCTTGCTTATGCTGACGATATAGATATCATCGCACGCTCAGAATATGAACTAAAAGCGGCGTTTAAAAGCTTAGCTACGTCGGCAAGGAACATGGGATTGGTCATCAACGAGGGGAAGACAAAATATATGCCCGTACATGGACGCCAGAAATACACAGATAGATAATTATACATTTGAAACTGTCAACGAGTTTGTATATCTCGGTACTATGGTGACAAATGACAACAATGTATCCAGCGAAATCAAAAGAAGAATAGTAGCTGCAAATCGATACTACTTTGGGCTACAGAAGCATATGAAATCTCGCCACCTTACCAGAAGAACTAAAGTCCTGCTTTACAAGACCCTTATACGACCTGTTCTTATGTATGGTTCGGAATGCTGGACAATCAGTAAGGGTGATGAAGGAGCCCTAGAAAGTTTTGAAAGGAAGGTGCTGCGAAGGATTTACGGCCCAGTCTGTGATAATGGAGAATGGCGTATCAGATACAACCAGGAGCTATACGATCTTTACGAGGACCCTAATATCTCCAAGGAAATCAAAACTGGAAGACTCAGGTGGGCTGGACATATCCAGAGAATGAGCGAAGGAGATATTCCAAAGCGAATTATGGATGGTGCACCTGGGGGTCGGAGAAGAGTTGGAAGACCAAAGCTTCGATGGCTGGATGGAGTGGTGAAGGATGCAACCACCATCGGCATCCGAAACTGGCGCAACGCAGCACAACACCGACAGTCATGGAGGCAGGCTCTGCTGGAGGCCAAGACCCGACCTGGGTTGTAGAGCCACAGATGATGATGATGATGATCATTTTTATTACTTAGTTGTCCAAAATTCCGCACTAAATATTGATTTTGGTCTTTACACAAAAAAGCGCTGTAAAAATTAATAGATTCTGGTAGATAGAGGCGTCTCTGGTAACTTGTTAGTACCTAGTAAATATTCTTTCGGAATTTTGTACAAAAATCAAAATGTACCTACCTTTTCTTAAACCTTAATTGAGTTAAACGTCATCAAGAATCGTACACAACCTCGTGACATTTTTTTTCAACTTCATATCATGCCCCCATGCACTTAAAAAAAAATGTAATCTTCTCCATAATTTTTTAGTGTATAACTGTTTTATGGAGAACCTGAATAAAAAAATAAATATCTATTTATGTAATTTTATTCTGGCCTAAGCACTGGTTGAGAATTGAGAACCCGTGAGATATTATCAAGTTGTTATATTATAACTGAAAATACAAAATATTAATATCTATCGATAAAAAAATAATAAAAAATTGAGCGTGTTGGGGAAACGTAATTAGAATTATTAATTTCGCCGTAAAATTTATTAATATAAGATAATCACCGGAGAGTTGCAGACTCCAAACACCTGACCATTTTGAATTAGATTATATTATTCCCGTAAAATATTTAATGAACTCCTATTTATTTTAGTTAAGACACCTATATAATACCTACCTTCATGTACAATTCATTACCATCGCGCAATATTATTTTCCCCTTATAATTTGTAACATGGTTTAGCAAAATCCTACAGCGATTATGGCGTGCCGTGTCATTCCTTTTAATTTACTTTATTGAATAATCCAAATATACACTTTTAGTTCATTGTTTGCGAAAGGGTAGATAATAATTAATAATTATCAATTACAGATAGATATTTGAAGAAAAATTGACCATAAACAGCACAAGCATATTAAGTACGTGAGTGCAAAGCGTGAATTCATCCCCCCATCCCCCAGCCCCCAGCCCCCCACCCAATAGACCCCTTTGTGCACGAAGAAATAGAATAGACTGCCTACTCGTGTATTACATTCCTGATTCTTGGAAAATAAGACATAATTAGTTGTACCAACTCTTTTATCAATTCATTTATTTATAACTTCTCACCATCCATATGTTTTTTTTTCATACAAAAAAAAAATAACCTCACTTGGACTAACAACTTGTATTAAGGTTAACATTTGTAAATTTGAGTGATTTTACACACACAAAATTATAAATAAAATACATAACACTACATTTAAAACAGTAAAATATTATAATAAAGTAAGAAATAAAAATATCATATTAGTAACCAGATGGGTAATTTAAGTATGATATGTAACAATATAGACCATAAATATATCTTTAATTCCTATACCTACCAAGAAACAAAGCTAGTTCAAAACATCTAGGGTGACACTCCGATTTTGGCAAATGGAACTCAAATGAAATCTAATTATTTAAAAAAAAGCTTGTTATTAAAAAAAAACAATATTATTAAAAAACAAATCTTATTATTTAAAAATTTAACATCTTATTATCTTATTATAAATGTGATGTAAATATTAAGTTGTGAAAAGTGGAGGTCCCAAAAAACTTTCTAATAAATTTTCCACCCCCCCCCCCCTCTTCTACCTTGCCCCTGCCCAGGATTGAACCCTATAATAATAATGCTATAGTTACGCCCTTGGGTGAGTGGTTAAGCAAGGATTTCAAAAAATATGCAGTATGTAGATACTAAAGTTAATATAAAGACAGTTTTAGAAACCATTCGTTAAGAAATAATTTTATAAATTAAATAATTTGCGACATTTCGAAAAAATTACTTCCTGCTTTAGTGTCGAAAAATAAATTCACCTTTCATCCTATCACGTGGGTTCGGCTAAAATCCAAAATCTTCTCTCCCTCCCCTATATGTACCCCGCACCCCTCCTCCCTTGAGCGATCCGTCATCTCCTGTCACGGCCCATAATGCGCTACTCCCGCCGATGAAATGATTAACATCTCACACACTCACACACCCATATACACACACACATTAACACATACACAGGACGCCGGCTGCAGCACCAAATTAAGAAGAATACACAATAAAATGTGTACATTCTTAGTTTGCCTTACATCACCACGAATATAGGTAATGTCATAAAAATCGCTTGGAGTCTAGAAACGGTAGATTTTAGCACAAAGTGGCTTTTATTTATTTTGCGAATAATTTCATATGAAACAAAAAGTGAATCAAAGGAAACTGTCATAGATAATCCTAGCCAAGAAATAATATACTTCTTTTAAGTTGTTTCTTAATTGCGTTCATACATTTTTAATGAAAAAATTAAAACATCAACAAATTCATTTTAATTCCACTCAAGCGAAACGATAGCAAAAGCTTCAATTTATCCAAGACGTATTTTTTGGTAGATTCGTAGTAAATATTAATCGAAAATAATAATTACACAGTTTTTACTTGCCGCGAGTGTCCGCCCTTACCTAAACCATTTTCCCACCTTTTCCCTTTTACCTATACTCCTCCACTCTGGAACATGCCACAAATATGCTGTATATCATTTTAAATGATTAATATTATGAGCTTACACAAATTAAACATTTGTTTGCGCAAGCCGGGATTTGAACCAGCGTTCTCCGGATTGTTAACTGAGAGCCTTGCTCTTCGACCACAAATTAAATGATGTGATATATCAAGTTAGGTAGGTCCTACTCTTTATATTTCTCAGTCTTCCCACGACAAATGTAGGCAGATAGGTAAAGGATAAATATAACAAAAATCCCCGACGACGGCAGCGTTGAGCAATGAATTTCGCAGCAATCTAATGGGTACAAAGGCACGGTACCTTCTGCATATTATTATACTTAAGGCTCTGCAACCGGGCTTGAAAAGAGGAAGATGGAGAGACTCGAAATTACGAATGTTAGAGGAGAGCGCTAACATTTACAGCGACAAAATCGAAGCGAAAATTTCGAAAATGTTTAATAAAACACGACTCGTTTAAAATAGAGCAAACATCTCGTGGGCATTGTCTTAAACAGCATTTAAAAAAACACTGAATTTTTTTGTACACATAACTTGTAAAATAACTGTATCAAACGTGTTTATAATAATTTTTGGAGCATACTTCGCGATTTTTTTCTATCGGGGGAATTTTATATAATTTGCGTTTCAACACGGGCAATGTCTAGATATTATATTCAAGAATAACATATATTTTTTAAGAGCTTTAAAACTTACAGTGTTTAAGGGAGATATGTAAGAAATCGGTAGAAATTCGGGTTGCGGGCCCTTAATTACAACACATGGTTTATACTGTGCAACTGTGTAGTGTAGTTAAATTACTATATTAGGTAGATAGTAGGTCAATGCAAATATTAGTTTAGGGAGTTCAACCCCCCCCCCCCCCCTGGGAGAATCGTAAATGGTAGGTGGAAAGTACAACAATATCATTTATTTATTTGAAGTCATTTACATAGAGTAGTTACAATAAATCACTGTACTAAGCGGCTGCCTGTTCCATAGTGACCAATGGAGTATTAGTTATTTTGTATAAAGTCTAGTGTATACATACGGATTAAGTATACAATATTAATGATGTTGAAAATAGAAAGTAGAAAGTATAGATTAGGTATATAATAATAGAAAGGAGAAAAAGACATGCGCAACGATAACATCGTATATTTTATTAATGTCATGTAAACAATAAGTTATGGTAAGTACATAATATGTACAGGTCTCTAAAATACTTTATAATAAATTTTCTGACCACCCACCCCTTCTCCCTTGCCCCCTCCCCAGAATCGAACCCCCCCCTTTAGGGTCGGACTCCATCCCATGAGAATACCATAATTATGCCCTTGTAGTAGGTAGGTGCCCACAGTACACAGCAGAGTTGAGTTGTAAGTTGTAACAGTCAGAGCTCAGAGCAGAGGCAGGAATCCGAGATCCGAGCCCAGTCAGCGATCGTGTTCGTGTCAGTTAGTTAACTGTCGAACTAATTCAAACAGCAGGAATTAACGTCTCATTGACCTAAGTTACAAAGTCCTCCAGGGCCGGAATAGTATGGCGGTATGGGTAAACAAATAATATAAATACTAGTAATGGTACCTACTTACAGTGACCATTCCCGTGGCTGTGAAACGTATGTGGTTAGTACCAGCGCCAGCGCCGTTCCACTGAAATGTTTCAGGCTACGATACGCGGGGTGAAGAATACGTTCTTATGTAGGTACAACTTTCGGTAAGATAAATCAATGTAGAAGTGACTGAGTTATTTGGAACCGGAATATTAATAGTAGTTCTGTGAACAGTCCAAAACAGCATGTTTCTATTGTTATCTTATTTATTAAAACAAAGTTAAAAAAATCATTTAAAATCACATCAAGATTTGTAAGTCGTTCTCAAATACATACCGACTTAATTGTAAATCGTGTGTTTGAGAAAACATTATTTATTAATTTCAAAATAGGTTTCACGCAGTAGGTACTTTTAGTAGAAAATTGAGGGCTGTTTTCCTACAAAGTACTCGTATCTACGTCAACTTCGACATACACTTCTTTTCGTTATGTACTCCGTTTGTAATTTTATATACTTTTCTTCTTTTTTTTTAAATTTCTATAGGTAGGTATATCATTACTTTTATCGATATATACATTTTTTTCTTACCCTCTAAAATTTTCCAAAATAATTTGTAAGCTTTTATAGGGATATTGCGCATTTCTCTTACCTCTCTATTTGTAAAATAATATTCTCTTGCATATTTTTTCCCTATTTAGAAATTCTCTATTTTAAATATTTGTGTATGTTTTTTATCTGCTGTGTAAGTCAATTCGTGAGAAATAGTTTGGATGCGGGTGAGTTCTCTAGTTGTTGTTTTTTTAAATTCTTGTCAGATGACATCTGTAATACAGTATCTGTATTTTCTCCTTAATAAAAAAATAAGTAAAAACACCATTGTCCATAGAAACGTCACTATTTCGATGATTTTTTTTATTTTCAAACTTTCTTCAAGCGCGAAGCGGGTAGGAAGGTACCTACCATAATATTGATAAAATAATAATGTAAAAGTACAAATAAATACCACGATCTGACATTGAAAAATGAATCTCTATTTATTCATTTAAAAGGCCACCATCTTGAAACGGAAATGGAATATATAAACTAGAGATGAAACGGATAGTTGTTTGGCCGGATACCGGATACCGGATATCCGGTGGCCGGATATTCTGCTTATATACGATACACGATATACGAAAACAAGCGAAATCGCTTGTTGCCTGCGAACTCTGAAAATTGAGTCTTTAATCACCATAATTTACCACTTGTTAATTTTGAGTAGGTATTAGGTAATTCAAAATATTCTCTTTGATAAGAAGAAGAACAAGAGGTAGATTATGGTGCTTCAATGTCAGTATTTAATCTTTCAATAATCTCTGTGTTTTGTTACGATGTTTTAGTTCACTATAATGGTGATTGTGATTAGTTAAACATGTTAATTTAAGTTTTCGCTACTCTGCGAGGTTTTTGTAAGTTTTTACTTAAAGTTTTTAGTTTAGATATTTACTATTTATGTATTTATTATTAGAGAGAATATCTCAGAAGAAAATTTTTAGTTTTTTGGAAGGTCTTATGGCTTTTTTGTAACTTTTTAGACTTTAAATAAAAGCTGTCATACTAATTACGAGCTCTTTAATTGATATTTACCTCACAAAGATTGCATTGCATTACATTTTATTACAGGAAATTGTCGTAGTTTTTTAATATCCGGTATCCGGCCGGATAGTATATTTAGGCCGGATAGGCCGGATACCGGATAGTTACCTGATATCCGTTTCATCTCTAATATAAACAGATGAAATGCGAAACGGTCGAGTTAATTCAGGACTTATTATTCACTAGAAAATTTTATGGGCATCCGAAACGGTTTAAATTGACCTTTATTTTCGATAAATATTGAAAAGCGGTACCTATTTACCCGGTATTTTATACGAAATGAACAAAAAATTTCGTTTCCCACAGACAGATCAAATGCAAAGTGGTCGAGTCAAAACAGGACTTCGCTAGCTTAGTCGATAAATAAATAAACAAATGAAATAAATCGAAAGGCTTTTTTGGATATTAGGTACCTACGTACTCGTTCGCTCCTGTCTTCCTTCAACCATTCTGCATATTAACATCTAAGACGGACGTATAGACACAAATATGATCAAAGGTAGCCACTCTAGGTATTCACAAATCATATCCCTAATCAATATATAAACATACTTTCCATACAACACGCGTGAAAAGAATTCCTTAGAAAAAGATCTCACGATTAGTTCCAAGGCATAACTCTTGTATAGAATAAGTACCTACCTAATATTATAACATTTATGTGCCTAACCACAGTCTGTGGGGTGAAATAATTATTTTAGGTAAAGGAAATTAAATAAATTATCGTTTTACTAAAATACCAAATGGAATTCGTATAGGAATGTGGAAAGGATTCAATTTGTGATTTATATTATAATTATAGATGGGGGGTTTGGAAAGTGTGAGCAAACCTTGACACCCTTAGGTAATAAGTTCTGCAGTTTTCTTTGACTTTTTGTATTCCGCTGCACGCAGTCTTGTTGCATTTCCCTGGATCATTTGAATTTATTATATAACCGCTTTAGTCTGAGATTCTAATCTCCCGGTGTGATTGTATCTACCCTCAACTTCTATAACTTCTTGTCAAGCGGACAGCGGACAGCGGACAGTGGGCAATAGTTGCACCAGACATTAAACAGGGTCGCTTACTTGGGATATTGATATCTATTAAAAAAAAAATCTTTTTTTTTTCAACCCTTAGTATAAATATAGGTAGTTATAATGTAGTTTTAAGGTCTCTCAACAGAGATCAGTAGTAGTACTACGTTTGGTGATTTAGCAGGGGTGCCCGGGTTCATGGGGTGAGGTTTGTCTAGGTCTTGGAGGCGGATGACCAGGACATACTGAACCCCAGATTCCTACCCCCCCTTAAACCCTTTTCCTTCCCAGAACTCTCCTCTCCCTTCCTTTCCTTAAAAAAAACCCTCCACACAGCATCCCCAAAGATGACATAGGCCCTGAGGGAAATTATTTTCCTCAGGGCCTCCTGTGCGGAGCTCATGTAAAAAAAAAAAGTACTATACGAGAGACAACTGTCGCCCGTTCGGTTCTTAAACCCGAAAGGTTACGAATATATCCCATCAGGCGGCGGCTCGCTTGGCAGATTAACATAGAATATCCTTTAGAGCGGACGTTAAGTCCAGCAGAGATTCACTGTAAATACGACATGACAATAAACAAAACACGTAATCTCTGATGAACAGAAGTATTAATAATAATAATTAACAGAAAATACCGATCGTCTGAATTGTATTGTTAAGCAGAGGAAACAATAGCATACCCCACTTAGTAAGCCAAGGTGCAATCTCTGTGGGTGTATTTGTAACACATTGATATGATATAAGGTAGAGGTCAATTACTATTTATTAATTACTACAAAAAAACTGTTTTATAATATGTAGGTACCTATTCAAATAACGATTAAAAAATGTGTTACCTATTCAAATAACGATTAAAAAATGTGTTACCTATTCAAATAACGATTAAAAAATGTGTTACCTATTCAAATAACGATTAAAAAATGTGTTACCTATTCAAATAACGATTAAAAAATGTGTTACCTATTCAAATAACGATTAAAAAACGGCCGCGTGAAAAACTATGTTTGTCGACGTTTTACCAACGTTTTCCCTCGTTAGAGAAGCTGAACGAGAGGGAAAGACGCAAAATTTAAATTCGAAACTTCGATTTGAAATTATAAGTTCATCTTCTGCTTGACTTTTACTAAAACAACCTACCTTTATAAATCTTTATTAACTTTGATTATAAATAGGTATATTAAAACTCACCTCAAAAGAGGAAATATTTAGGAATTGTGAAAAAATACTTTACTAATCTAATATTTTTAATTAAAAATAACTATAAACCAAGCGTACACGAATTATTTTATACAGGATGTCCGGGGGTAAAGTGCCTTAACTTCGGGAGGTGATTCTCCATGATATTATAAGTAAAAAACACACATAACTTTTTTCGAAATTCCAACTTTTAGGGGTTGTTTTGTGGTAAAAAGATAAAAATAGACCAGCGTGTGCCCCAGCTTTATTATTTTCCGCTGCTACGATACTTGATCGAAGGGCCAGACACTACCATGCGATGTTGCCACAATCGTGCCCGGCGGCCGCTCAGCAAGTAAGGTCTTACCTCACACTAAGGATTTTTAGTAGGTACGTCTTTTTGTATGGGAAAAAAATGTTGGAATTTCGGAAAAAGTTGTTAATCTTTTTTACTCCTACCATAATGTAGAATCACCTTCCGAAGTTAATGCACTTTACCCCAGGACACCCTGTATAGGGTGTTAAGGGACGTACTTGACTTACGTTAACCAGTGATTCCTGACATTTTTTGGAGTAAAAGAATGTAAATGAAATTTTGGTCTCCGGTGACTTTTTCGATGATTTTTTATTTACATATTTATTTTTTTTAAATCAAACAAAAAAAAATCTTCCGCAAGTCGTCACTGGTTCCTCAGCCGAGTAACCGCCCTCTTACTTAGAAAAAAATATCAAAAATGTCACCGGAGAGCAAAATTTCATTTTCCTTTTTTACTCCAAATAATGTCAGGAATCACTGCATAAGATGAAGCCATACTAAATAATGCAAAATCACACAAAATCATATGTTTTTGTTTTGAAAATTTGATCGCTTAGAAGTACCTATTATAGATCCTTCAATTAAATACTGCGTGTAGAACATACCTTGGCCCTTAAAAATATCGGTCAGTTTTTTTATAAGTTTTTAATAAGCCTATAAAAAAAAAATATAACGTCTGTAAAAAAATCTTTTAAGTCCAAATTCTCCTATTTATAAACCCCTTTTCGGATATGGTTTTATTGTTCAATGTAGCAAATTCAGTTTCTTTTATAATAATCACAAAAAAATGACATTTACGCCCGAAGTTCACAAAATAAAATAAAATATGCATTTTCGCTTTGCTATTTTACAATACGGCCGGCGCGGCAGTAAACGAATTTGGATTTTCAAAGTGAACTCTATGCCGTCCACCGAAGGGCTACATAACTAGACACGCCCGTTTTTTTTATCAGTTCGCCCCCGAACGGAGCGGGAAACGGACGCTAGGCTCCACGTCACTTTGTTCCGTGAAATCAATTTTAAAATTCTGTTTTATTACCATAAACAATGCTTAAAAATTAGTTAATATTTTTTACAGGCCTTTACGAAATCAACCTGTAAAAAAATTCTCAAATACCTTTCCAAACGCTTTTTCTCAAGTATTTTTAAACTCCTCCCATAAAAGGGCGTGAATTCCGATTTCGATTTTTTCCTGGACTATTGGATCGCCTTAAAGTAAGTCAAGTACCTACATCCCAAATTTATTTAATTTAAAAAAAAAGATTTGTCCACCTTAATGGAAATTCTTTTTTCACACTTTCAAGGATAATATAAGTAAGTATGTCCAAATACCGTCTTGAACAGAAAACGGAAAGTCCATAATATAAATTTACATATAAACGAAATGCAAAAATTTTGGGTTAAAACAGCACTTCGCTATACTCTGTCGAATAATTTCATTTTTAGAACCATACACCAACAGGCACATCAATTCTATCGGGAAACTATTTATAACGCCGCTGTGAATAGCCGATACGCATATGAACGTCCATTTTTTAATTGTTTCAATGGATAAAATAAGTCTCAATCCTTACTACCCTGGTCCTTGCTCCCCGCTGCCTTCTACCTTCTGCCTCGTCCCCTCCACGGGACTGGAGCATATCTCTAGATCGTCACGCCACCTCACGCTCTGCTGGGCTGCACACTCTACACTCTAACTCTACACTGTACACTGCCAACTACCAAGGGTCCACAACACACCGTACACCATACACCTTACCTACACCTTACACCACCCTACTATCCACTACACACTATCAGGGGCTAAATTTTTCTTCAGTTGGTTAACTTTTTTATTCTGCAGTCTCGTCAAAGGTACAAACTTGGGCGCCAAACGTAAAAAGTCATTCCACTCGGACAACGAGTTGATCGGTACTGGAAAACTGTACAAATCTAGTAATTGTATCATAACCTATTAATATCATTTCAAGCACCTATGTAATGGCAGATTTACCAGCGATATGGGCTGCAATACATAATGCAGAACAAGCTGAAGCAGATGCTTTGGGACCAGCAAGAACGTTACCGCCGGAGGTAGATAGTTTTCACATGAAAATTAACATTCCAAATACTCTGTTGCAATGTCGTTTTGCAGGTGTTAGCAGCATTAAATTTCTTTTCCGCGGGTGGTTACCAGCTATTTTTGGTTTTGTGTTATATACCTGCCAGCCATTTAGAAGAAAACGTGGTCGTAATTTCAAATTTACCCCATAGAAACATCAGAAACATAGGCAATATACACACTGTTGGGTTGAAGAGATAATTGTATTAGTAGCCCTGTGAATTTCAACCCTTCGACTTTCAGAAATACGTATAAAATGAGAATTGATGGCTGTTGAATCGAGCCCCAGCTACAGTCGATACTGAACCGAGTGTATCCACCGAACAAGCGCCGCAGCACCCCAACTGTATAGCGAATGGCCACTTCAGTCGTGCTCACTGCTCACTAAACTTGTCAACTACATTACCGGCGCGGGCGCCTTATTCTACCACTTTTTTAGCTTTTCAATTTACTTGGATCAGAAATAACCTCTTATTTTACTAGGCACCAATTACCGTCATTAATTACATAGTTCTGTGAAAAGTGGACAAAAATATGTTTACATATTTCTTTTATTTAATAAATCAAATCCTAAATTTCCTATGAAATCATGAGATTTGTAAGTAGGTACCTACTTATTTACACATTTTCTTAATTATTGTAGTATATATATATATATAATATTTTATGTTGTACATTTTTTTTTAAATTTCATATCAGCACAATTTGTCCAAATAAAATATTTTTTCAAACTTTCTTCAGGCTAGTAGGTAGGTATCAAGGTTTGTAGAAAATGCGTAACAAGATTACTTCATCGAAGGGGTAGAACTGTGATTGGTTAAACATTCGTGACGTAGCTTGAAGTCCATGTTCCACTGGGAGATTTAATTAACTACAAGACAAATGGCAGTATTTTACTTCAAGCTACGTCACACGTTCGAAATTTCGAAAGCGGCCTGATGATTTTTTTTCGAAAAAGGCCCGTATGTTAGAATGGTTATGTTAACCTTGTTAGACGCATTTTCTACGAACCTTGTTAGGTGTAGTATCTAATATTGAAAAAAAAACGCGATTAAAAAATATTTTATATTTGAAAAATTAAACTATGTCTAGGTAGGTACCTACTTTTTAAACTATAAAAATTAAACTATATTAAAAATCAAAATATCTTACGGGTAACGAACAAACAAATTTTCGGACACAAGAAATGAAAAACGATTGGGAAACGCACACGAATGATTAAATTTTTAAAAATGGTAGATAGCGGAGGTTTTTAAATGATTGAGTAGTTGAAAAGTACCTAAACAGATAAGTTAAACAAATAATCAAACCCAGTCAGGTCAACGGCAGATTATCAAAATGCTGTTTTTTTCATTATTCATGACCTACCTTCATTTCTGATTTAACGGATCTAAAAGTCAATTTCCCTGTACGCATTTAAGGGCCCGCAAACCGGATTTGTACCGATTTATTACATATTTCACTTAAATAGGTAAGTTTTAAAGCTCTTAAAAATATATATGTTATTCTTGAAGATAATATCTAGACTTTGCCCGCACCGAAACGCAAATTATATAAAATTCCCTCGATAGAAAAAAATCGCAAAGTATGCTCCAAAAATTATTATGAAAACGTTTGTTTCACTTATTTTACAAGTTATAAGTATGAAAAAATTCACAGTGTTTCTTTAAATGCTGATTAAGATAATGCCCGCGAGATTTTTGCTCTATTTTAAACGAGTCGTGTTTTATTAAACATTTTCGCAATTTTCGCATCGATTTTGTCGCTGTAAATGTTAGCGCTCTCCTCTAACATTCGTAAATCGTATCTCTCCATCTTCTTCTTTTCGGGCCCGGTTGCAGAGCCTTAACCTTGAGACGGAGGATTATGGGATCGATCTCTGTGCACATGCAACATTCACAATAATATTACTACGATTATTATGGGAATTAGGAGTGTTATTTGAGTTTGGTGGTCTTGTAAAAGTGGTTATAGAGCTTTTGTTGGATCCTCATATTGTAGAAGATCTGTTAACGTTACTGATTAAACTTATTTTCACTTCCTCTTCTTGAGAAACGGCTGTGCGGCCTTTTTAAAACAAAACTCAAATTTGGATTAAAGGCCAAAATATTCAACCTGAATAATATATTTTTTAATCAAAATGTATTTTAAATATCTAGTACCTATGGGTACGTGCTATTTTATTTGTTTTAAATTATGATGTAGAGGTAATTAAATAATTCAATTTTGCTTGATTTTGGAGACAACTTCGGAATTTTTTGTGAATAAATAAAAAATTAAACTAATTTAAAAAAATATATCATGCTTTATTTACTGTTAGGCTTAAATTTGTGTTCCAATGCAAATCGGTAATTTGTAATTTAAATTAACGATCTTCAAAATTCTTTTTTCATAATTTTATTTTATTTATGTAGTAAACACAGTAAAATTATTTTTTACTCACAAATAATTGCCAAAGCTGTATCTAAAATCACGAAAATTTTTTTATTTTTATTGTTCCATATTTTATAATTTAAAACACAAATAAATAAAGTTGCACATATCCGTACCTACTAGATATTTGATATACCTTTTAATACCACATAAATTTTTCCGTTTGGTTGGGTATTTTAGCCTTAAATCCAAATTTAAGTTTTGTATGAAAAGGGCGCAGCCGTTCCCCTAATCTGAGAAATGCTGCATAAAAAAATGCGCCATTATCTACTGAACATAATTAAATGTAAGTACATTAGAAATATTTAACGTGGTGTCAGCTGCCGACTCGTCATTCAGTGCGAACTAAATACCGACTATTGATTGTTGTAATATCTCAATAAATCCGAAGTTTCCGTGATCCGTGACTCATTTTCAAGTTGTTCGAGAGCAGACAGGAATCAGTGACAGCCGCTAAGCCAGTTCCCCGTTGGTAGCGCCTGTGCCTGTACCGTACCTCGTATCTTACCTCCGGTCCCTGGAAATCCGTTGAATATTTCGAAGACCATAAAAAAGTCAATGAATTTTTGAAGAAACTGTACTAAAAATCTATTTTTCGTCACGCACGCGCCGAGCACTGCATTCCCTTCATGCCTTTCCACCCTCTACCCTCTGCCCTCTGCCCTCTGCCCAGGGGCGACACGCTGAACAAGTTGTTAACATTCTGCCATTTGACGGACACGATGGCAGATAAGGTCTACGCGTTTACTGCTTTTCTAATTTGTCGAGGGAAAATTAGAAAAGTTAAAAGGTTAATTGCACGAATCACCAAGTCTTCAGACGACCACTGTCGCTTTCGCAAATAAAATCTGCAAACAAACGTCATAGCTTTATAAGAAAAAAATACCAAAAGAAGAAGAAATAGCAGAAGACTTCGCAATGGAATCAAATCGATTTCCCCACATTTTTGGCCTTTCCGCGGTACAAACGGATAAAAACAAAGATTTTAACCCTAAAAAATAAATGTGTCACACTTTTATGCACCTTCCTTTTTATTACTCATTTAACTTGTATACGGACAAAACTATTTATTGAATATCGTGATATATTTTTGGGGTATTACGTCGTGTTGCGCTTCCTCCTTCTTTAGACGACGTTTCGGACACCGTCACATTGTCCATCACATAGCAGATGTGTAATCAATAATAATGTGACCACAAATCTTCCCTTATGATGTCCGAACCGTTGGTTAAAGAAGGCGGTAGCGAAACAAGGCGTAATACCTCACAAATAAATCACGGTACTTCTTTTGGCCGTAAAAATCTTAAACCATATACCTACATATTTATTCATATTCTACATATTTATTACAGATGCCACAAATAGTGATTTTGCCGAATACCGAATATTCGGCTAGGCTCTCGGCCGAATCTCCGAATATTCGGCAGCCGAATATTCGGTGACACTTAGACATTTCGCAAACAGTTTTCATGAATTTAAAATAATAAAAATCGTTTTCTTGAATTAAAATGAATTGAACTCTGTTGTGAATTAAATTGCTGTTTTCGGAAGCAGGTATAATAAATTTATGATGAAAAGAGCAATCGTTTGTTATCAACAAATACTGAAAATTGTTTTCATTCGACAATACTTACCACTGATAGATTTTAAGTATTAAATGTTCTGATTTTTGTTAAAATAGAAATGTTTGCGAGTAATATGTTATTTATTATGCATTTTTTTTTCACGATTTACAATTCGGTATTCGGCCGAATAGTTCGCAATATTCGGCCGAATACTGAATAGTAAAAAAAGTAGCCTAATACCGAATAGTAGCCGAATATTCGTGGCATTTCTAATATTTATTCTCATTCGTATCGCATAAGGGCGCAAACAAATAATTCTCATACTAAATAATGCAAAATCATATGTTTTTGTTTTGAAAATTGGATCGCTTAGAAGTATTATAGATACTCCAATTAAATACTACGTGTAGAACATACCTTGGCCCTTAAAAATATCGGTCAATTTTTTTATTAGTCTTTTAATAAGCCTATAAAAAAATAAAGTATAAGGTCTATAAAAAACACTTTCAAGTTCAAACTCTCCTATTTATAAACCTCTTTTAAGATGTATGGTTTTATTGTATGATGTGGCAAATTCAGTTTCTTTTATAAAAATCACAAAATCACGAATTCACAAAATAAAATAAAATTTGTGAATTTTTGTTTGTCCGTTTTGTTTGTTTCGGTAAAGCATTATTAGTTTCGTAGCATAAAATTAATATTTCTGTGTACAAAATATGGTTTGAAAATGGGAATAACCAGTATATTTTTTAACAGTTTGTTGGGCAGTGGAGTATTCAGATATGTTTTTTTGTGGTTTAAATAAAACATTTTTTGTATAAAGTTAAAGTATTTAAATATTTCGTCTATCGGAATTCTAACTAGGACTTTCAGAATTGTCCAGTTCTCATTTCTATGTTATGTAACCTCCCTCTATAGTGAGTCTCAATTGACTTACCTGTCTAAGGCCCTATGAAATATTGTTCCTTCAAGTGCTAAATTTTACAACATTCAGCTACAATGTTT
Source organism: Limnephilus marmoratus (assembly GCA_917880885.1). Classification (NCBI taxonomy): domain Eukaryota; kingdom Metazoa; phylum Arthropoda; class Insecta; order Trichoptera; family Limnephilidae; genus Limnephilus; species Limnephilus marmoratus. Next base: position 53,443,308 of record OU862923.1, on the reverse strand, counting down.
TTTGGAACATTTTACCCACATATTCGGTTTATTATGATATAATATGTGGTACCCAAGACAGATCTTCTGTTTGTTATCTAATTAATTTATTAAAAGAATGAACGCCGGACGTCAACGCGCAGCAGTCACAGAAGTTAAGGCAATAATAAGTAGAAGTAATTAATTAGATTAGGGCGATTTGTCCAATATCCAGAAAGAAAGGGTAGGAATCGTCAGATGACCGATACAGGGGAGAGGGTGTCAGCCAATATAGAAAAAAACTAATTCTCTTCATATGTGATACACAATGCGGAAGATGATATCTTTTATTATGTAATTTCCTCACATTATTATAGAAGCAACGATAGCCATCTCTGGCCATATCTTGACCTTTGGGTAGAGTGGTAATTTCCTTGGGTCTGGACCCAGAAATCGGTACTCGGAGCAGATAGGTACATAGGTGAAGGCGAAGATTAATGTAAATATTTAAAAAAAATCGAATAATCTTTACTACGAATCGGTTTTCAATTATATAAGTATATGCTTTGGCTAAATTGAAGCTTTTCTTACCGTTTCCACTGAAAAATAAAATTGTTAATTTCTTTATAAAAAATATAAGCGTAAACTATAAAAAATGTATTTTTTCATTATAAATCTATGAATGCATATAATATAAGAAACAATTTTCTAAAAATACAATAATTTTTTTTTCTTTCTTATAAAATTATTCACAAAATAAATAAAAACTACTTTTGCATTTGAAACCGTGACCTCTAAACTCCGTTTTCCAAGCGTTTTTTACGCCTTTATAGAATATTATATTATATTATACTAATATATTCGTGGCGATATAAGGCACACTAAGATTTGAATAGAAACAAATTTACCATAGTACCATTTTTTAGCCCAACCCCTAAGGGTTTCACCGCACATCTCCATCCCATTTGAATTTCGAAAGCACAGTTTTGTTTTGAAATATAGGCCCACTTTGGTTGTGCTAGTATTCAGAAAGTAGGTCTGCAAAAAAAGAGAGAAGATCAAAACCAATCTAAAGATTAACCAACATATTATTACAAAGTTTTCTAGTATTTCAAAAATTTGAAATAAATTAAAAGTAGAAAGAAAAACAAAATTTCTACGAGGTTCAGAAAATACGTGAAGTTTTCGTTACAATTTAAATATTAGAATGTTTGTCTGATTGTTTCTAAAATGCGTCATCTAATATGGAATACCTATGTTGGTTCGTCCACCGGCAGCTGTGTTTGACGAGACTGACCGGACTGGGTGGATTAGCACTGGACCCGCACCACATTGCCCTAACCCTGACTAATATAACCCCCAGCTAATTTAGGGAAATCCTATTACACTGAAACACATCAGATGCACGTTGCTACGTGCTATTTTACCCCTTTATCGGGATTGATTTCAGAAGATTATTCGATACAACATATTTATGTGTCATATGATAGGTATATGACAATCATTTATGATAGGGACAACACGTCCGATGTTAATATTATGAGGTAGAATTTAATAAACTCAGGGCGAGTTAATTAGTCTCTAACTCTTCCACCTTCAGCCAACGTTTCCGAGAACCTTTCAGTGCCATCATCAGAGCAGATGTTAAAGCTTCAAGACAGATCAAGTATTAATTGATTTAACTAGACAATCTAATTATTATCTATTTTGTTAATTATTTGCGTCTCCTTCAACACATTATTCAATTTGGGTGCCAACCATCAAATACTCAAAGTTTCATCACAATTGGATGAGTGGTTTAGGAAAGCATAAGGGACCAAAACAAAGAAACATTCATTTTTATATATTAAGATTTATGTCTCATCCAACTCATTATATCAGACAATGAAATACACCATATTTCTCCGTATCATAGGGTTAAAATATGTTAAAAAATGATAAAAGATTATCAAGATTATTATTTATCTTGCATACCATTCCTGTTCAATGAAAGGTTGGTAGGCATATTTTCTTTATATGGACAATGCTCAGACAGCATAACAAATAACAAGTAGTTAGGTACTAGAGGTAGGTACATATGTAGCAATTTGACGAGTGACAACTGAAATATCCCTGGTCATTCCCGTCGCCAAAGAATCCGTTTAGTCACATTTCTATCGGCGGAAACTCTTTGCTCTTCGAGAGGTCCCAACTCGAGTTATTTCAGTCTCGTTTGTCGGCAGCCCGAGTCATCTCCTCACAAAGCCACCGCTGCATTGTGTTGAAAGGTGTGCACCAGATACTATATCTGATATTATAATGTAACTCCGGGATTGCTTGCACAGGCGCTAAATCCCTTTCGCCCACATTTGCGCAAAACGCACACAGAATTAGGAAAGGAAAGTCAATATTTCCACAGGATGAAGGGTCATTTGTTTAGGACGAAGGGTAAATAGGCCACAACCCTTTTTACCGGACACGTGGATACGTGAGATTTGCTTCATACTTTGTTGCAACATTGTCCTTGTAATCCTGTTGCAAAAACCCGACAAAACAATAGATATTATCGATTCTAAGAATTTGTTAAAATGACCAAAAGAACTCAATAATGGCAGCCCTTGAGCGTTTTTTTGATCCACGATTACGGTACCGTGGATTTTTTTTACATCTCTCACACACCGCACCGTGACGTTTCCGTAGACCCCTACAATACTACTTAGCCGTAACGATAATTTTGAATGTATGGAGTATATAGCCATAATAAATAAGACATAGGTATTGAAGTGTGAGTGAATTCAAAAAATTTAAAAACGTCAAACGTCAATGCGCTGATGGTTTTGATTTTGTTCTTAAACATAATGTTGCAGCTCTTTCTTACATACTAAATAAAAACAGTCGAAAATGAGACAAACGGCGAACGTATTTCTGCACCCCCAAAGGAAATCATTATCATATATCTCCCTCACACATATAAAGAAAATTAACCATAATTCCCTACGCCATAGCTGAGCCGTAATAAGAAATAGGTACCTACCTATCTGTTTCCTCGAAAGAACTACTTTTTTCCTTTGGAGGAAACAGACATACATTTATTATATGTCTCATCTTTTTTCTCATTATTTAATGTGTAAGAAAGAGCTACAGCATTATTAGGATAAAGAACGTACGTTTTATGCCTTTTTCGTGCAGTCACGGTACCGTAATCGTGGATCGTCACGGTAATAATAAAAGCACTCATCGACCTTGAATCTCAACAAATCATTTTGCGGGATAAATGATCCCAAGATTCAACAAGTTCTGATTTCATGCGCTATATGTAAATATGTTAAAATAATCACTGTGATGGCTGTCTAATAATAATTCTCCGTGAATAAGTTAAATGTTTAATTTTGACGGGAGTAGATCAAAAGCTGTCTGCACTGTCGAAATAAAGTTGTTTAATGGAGAGACAAGATTTGTGGGATAAACAAATGGAACATTGTGCGATATTGTCTGATTAAGAATGTCGCCCCCAGCCTCTAGTGCGTTTAACTTGTAGTATGGCCGGTGTGGTGTTGAAGGTAAAATAAGATGAATCATCTATTAGGGGATGACAGACGACCGCCCACCCCCTCCCGCCAGCGAGAGATAAATAATTTACAGGAACAACCAAAGACACGGAGGATTAGGTTCTTGTTAGAAGTTGGAAGTTATAACTTCTATAGAAGTAAGCAGCGGAGGACAGGGAACTTTGGAAACTAGGAATAGGAAATAAGATCGATTTGATTGAATCTGGAGTCCAGTATTGAACAACTTTCGTTTAAACTTGGGTGGACGTTTATTTATCATCAATAATGGGTTTTACGACTCTGCGACGGCAAAAAGACTTTTTAAATTTTTTTTATGTCTCACTTCATTAGAGCACCCCTGTCTGTAGGTACAGATGTAAAGACTGGAAAACTATGTCTGCACCCGGTTGGGCAGCGTTGTGTGGCGGGTTGGGAAGGGATTTATTAATGCGGATCTTGAAAAGGCCCGGAAAAAGAGGAAAAACAGATAGTACGTTTATTCCCACCTACATACCTATGTACCTGAAAATATCTACGAATAAATAGTGAGCCTATACAAAATAGAGTTGTACCTAAGGTTTACGCTCATTCCCCTCAAATATAACCTAATTCCACAGAATATTATGGTGACCGAACAACTCAACCCCTCCTTTAAAAAATCATTCAAAGCGATGAAAAAAAATATATAACAAAATGGTTAAATAGGTTACGATAGGTTAGGTTGTGGGCTATTTTTAATTAATGTTTTTATGGCTTTTAATGACTTTTCAAAAAGGTATTGAGTTGAGTTGAATCTGAGTTGTCATGGAACCGAATATTATAATGTTACGTAGGTACCTATTTTATGTATTCTTGGCGGTTCTCACCCTGTAGGTAGTTCTCTTTTAATCGATAGAATGCCTCATCAATTTGGGAGGCGGCTATGGGTACGTACCGCCGCCCCGGAAACCATTTATTGGATAACCAACACCTCTGCCGTAGGTCACCTCAAGTAGTTTCCTACGTTTGGTGACTTAGCAGGGGTGTCCGTGATCATGGGGTGAGGTTTGTCAGGGTCTTGGCGGCGGATGCTTCTGCCCACCAACTGCATGACAGGCCGTATCGAGAGAGAATGGTTAAGGAGGTCCCTTTGACTTCTCCAGCCGTAGGTACTCTCGGAATATCACCTTGCACCGCATTGAGATGAATTCATACGTCCGTCACTCCTACTGCCAGATTTCTATCCACCCCTCATACCCTTTTCCTTCCCGGAACTTCATCTCCTCCCTTTCCACACAGCATCCCCAAAGATGACATAGGCCCTGAGGGGATTTTTTTTACTCAGGGCCTCCTGTGTGGAGCTAATGTAAAAAAAATCTATCTGTGGGTGACCTCTTTCGATTCGATTATCTTTTCCCAATAAGGACTCCATTCGATAATAAGCATTTAAGCATAATTTTTAATGAATATTTGAATAATTACGTAACTTTTTCAGACCCTAAATAAACATCTGGCTTTCTCGTTTTTTCATTACAATTAAATTATCTATTTTATAAAAAAATGTGATTTTACCGGATAGCTGTAAATCATGCCATTTACCCAACATAGCACTTGAGATTGGAGATTGTGAGAATAATGTCAGCCACCTTAGTGTCTTAGTTCCATGTCTTGCTTATGTTAATACTAATTGAAGTGTGTGTTTTGTTCCAGCCCCAAAGCTGCCGGCCCCACCCCTGGAGTACTGCGGGCCTGGCATGGAGCGCGCCCCCTGCATCAGCCTGCAGCCCGCAGCCCTCCTCACCAACTCCCTCCTCAACATCAACAACACCGGCAGGACCAACTTCACCAACAAGCAGCTCACCGAGCTCGAGAAGGAGTTCCACTTCAACAAATACCTCACCCGGGCCAGACGCATCGAGATCGCATCCGCCCTGCAGCTCAACGAGACGCAAGTCAAGATCTGGTTCCAGAACAGAAGAATGAAACAGAAGAAGAGGATCAAGGAAGGGCTGGTGGTTTCAGCGGAAGGGTCGGCTGGCTCTCCTGCAGGGGCGGCGCCGGGAGAGCAGAACCTAGGAGGAGGCTCTAGTGAAAACAGCAGAGAGTCTAATTGAAGGCAGAACAACAGAACTGTGAAAATGTGTATAAAACTTGTAAATACTTCGACTTCTAATGCTACCATGACAATATTGTGATTCTTTTGAACGTTCTAAGCACAACCTTATTTTGTTGTAGATAATAATAATATACCAACGCGTCATTATGTTGTATAGAATGATGAACAGTGAAAAAATACTAATTTAAACGTGAAGAAGTGATGCAGACAAAAACCAAAAAATGCTTTAGTTTTCTTGTGATGTAAGTGTGGTCTATTGGATATTTTATTTAAATACTTTGACGAATTATGTTGTACTTAGGTAAATTATTGAAATAGCTAGGTACATTAATGATTTTTTTTTAAGAGAGATATAGATTTTATTTTTTTTGTGTTTTTTTTCTTCGTCTTATTACTGAGATTCTTAGTCTTTTAGCAAATAGTTGATAATATATTATGTCTGTATATTTTCAATCGTGAAAACTGGTTGACTTTTAAATATCGCACCACTATTTTTATGTGAATACATAATTTTCTCCATGCTCAAAATATGTTTAGGTGAAAAAGTAAATTATTATTATTGTACATAAAATAATCTGGAAGGATTAGTAGCCTAATGTTTAAGTGCATATTACAAATAATAATAACTTAATAATTAGGTATCGTTTGCAAACTCAACATAAAAATCTGGCTTTCTCGTTTTTTCATTACACTTAAATAATATGTTTTGTTAAATAATTCTATAGTCATTTAATGGAAAGTATTATAACATTTAGGTAGGTACTCCACACAGGAGACCTCCAGGAAAAAAAATTCCCTTAGGGCCTACGTCATCCTTTGGGTTGCTTTGTGGAGCGTCTTTATAAAAAATGAAGTTCTGGGAAGGAAAATGATATGAGGGAAGGGTTGGAATCTGGGGATTAGCGTGTCCAAGAGTGACGAACTAATGAATTCATCCCTCTCATTGCGGTGCAAGGCGATGAGTCGGGAGAGGGCGTCTGCTGGAAAGGTCAAACTGGTCTCTCCCGATCTGGCCCACCATGCAGCTTAGATCAGACACATCCACCGCTTAGACATGGACAAACCTCTCCTCATGAACACCCCTTCTAAGCCACTAAATGCAGCGAACCACTCGAAGTGACTTTTGAGCTCCACACAGTAGGCCCTGAGGAAAATAATTTCCCTCAGGGCCTATGCCATCTTTGGAGATGCTGTGTGGAGGGTTTTTTTTAGGAAAAGAAGGAGAGGAGAATTCTGAGAAGGAAAAAGGTTTGAGGGGTGGGTAGGAATCTGGGGTTCAGTGAGTCCAGGCCAACCGCCGCCAAGACCTAGACAAATCTCACCCCATGAACCCGGGCATCCCTGCTAAATCACCAAACACTGTTTTTGTTATACAATAAATGGTTCCCAGGGCTGCAGTACCCATACCCTCCTCCCAAATTGGGCTAACTTTTTCGTACATGAAGTTCAAAAAGATATAATTTAATAAAGCAGGCTTCATTTGGCAAAAGTTATTTTTAAACTTATGACAAAATATATATCTAAGTCCCTCGACACCTTCATACCTCATCCATCATTTAGTCATCAAGAACTCAAAATCAAATTTGATAATTTTATTTAATGTTGAAGATAATCCAAGAAATAATAATATAAAGGTATTGATTTTCAACGCGACAAGGATTTTAAAACCGCGTTATCTCTCCAACTTGAAAATAATGTACCCATATGTACCTACTTATTCGTTTATCTGCCTACCTGCGCGGGTAATCTATAAATCATATAAATGAAACGTATTAATAATGCGACGGATCAGTGGCGCTGATAATAATATCTATGATAAGCAATAATAATTAATATTCTTGTAGGCATCGTGATATTGGTAGCACTATGGGATAGGTAGATATGTTTTATGGTGTTTTAAAATGAGTGTGCTCCATCATTACAGCAAATATCTATACTTACACAACCTACGATATTTACTGACAGGTGTAACATATAGAAATAACAACACGGTCATAGAAAAAAGATTATCATTCAAAATGTAAACGAAATTACACTTATCGGTCATTTTTCGGCGAAAGATTTAAGCTATTTCAAAATGAGTTAACTAATTTCAAATTTTTGTCCAAAATATCTATCTATTGCAATATTCGAGTAGAGTATGTGCCATACTTAATGCCGACCTGAAATGATACGTTGCATTCTCGCTCAGATACAGTTTTCTGACTTTATAATGACCGTAAGCGAAAGAGAAAGATGCGCAAAACATTCGTGCGACAGAGAAAGGCGTGGGCGGGGAGGTATGCCGCTTTCCAGACATTACATCCAAACTCGCGTATTGCGATGATTTCTGTATCAACGTCAGATCGGCATTAAAGTTTGACGTGTACTATACACATATCTACATAACTACAGATGGGTGATTCTGTATGATTTGTGTTAACTGTATCATTTGTGGCAAAATCCGACGGATATTGGAGGGGTCTGTGCGTTATCGGCTGCCAAATTTCTGTGTTTTGTGTCAAAATGTGTCGTATACGGCAGATTTAGCATGCGACGCTGTCGCAAAAGACAGATGTCAGACTTCAAGCGACTTTTTGTACTTAATTAAAAACTAGTGAATCATTTACGCACCTCCCCCTTTTCTTTCGCACACAGGATTTGTCTGATCGTCTGCAGGTATTTAGTAAGTACTTGGGTAGGTACATATTAATACCAAGATACACCTTGTATGTGATCATCTCTAGGTACTTAACCCGTCTGCTTGTTTAGGAATAAATACATCCCAAAACACGTAATCGTGTTATACATTCATCGCGAAACTGAGGCTTACGGATTGTGAGGTGCGAATATATTGAACCAAGCACTGAAGACGGGTTAATAATTTCACTAGCTATCCAGATACACCTTCTGTCTCGGATAGGTACTTAGTAAGTACCTACTTACATAGACACCCACACATGATTTACAGTTTTGTTTGTTTGATTTCCTTCCGTTTGTGCGTATCTTAAGGCGGGTCTCCTACGAACATTGAACCATATGGTTGCTCAAACATTGCGTCTGCATAAAAATATGAGTACAGACATGCCCCAACTCTTATGTTTGCACAATTTGTTTCAATGTTTGTACAAAATCCGCCCATAAAGTTGTTACCTTAAAATATGTAAAATATTAAATCCACATTATGTGATTTAACAAGACTAATATTTTGTTGTGAGACTGTTTCTACTCGTCATCAGAATTAGATTACCCTTTATTAATAGTTATTTATTTCAAAATCCTTCAGAAAATATTTGATAGGTAATTGTGTATAAAATTATATATTTTTTACATTTTTCCTAATGTTACAAAAATAAACAACAATATTTTTTAAGCAATTGACGGTACCTAATTTATTCTAATTTAAACAATGTAGACAACATGTTTTTGTAGGTTTCTTCGTGTGGTACTGACTTCTTACAAAAAAATATGAGTTCAGCATTAAAATTAATAACCTAATCTGTAACCTACAAAATTACCTACTTGTTGTATAAAAAAGTACCTACCTAATACTAATTTTTATACCTATACTTTATAATGTACTCAATTATTTTCTTTCACAATATAGAATGCTAGAAGAATATTCCGTACCGATGCATAATTTTTTGACCTAGTAATTTAATTTTTTTAAATATTTATGTAAGACTTGGTATATTTGACATTGATTTTATTTTTAGAAATCCTCCTGCTGTTAGGCTCTTATTTGTTCATTCCATGAATGACTCGAAACTTCGGCGATGGAGAACTAAATATAATAACCTAACAAGCTCTAAGGCTGCTGATATTATGACATTGACACGATTTCTGTATAAGTTGAGCTAAAGTCATTACGCCATTTAATTATTAGGTGTCATGTTCCTCAAATAAAATTATTACTTTACTAAAAAGGACATAATATTAATGATTATTTAAATGTTGCTACATAGAGGCACTGTGAAAAGTATATTTATTTTTAGAGTAATTCCCAACATTATAATTTATAATATAAAGTGTGTAAAATATAAAATATGTTGTAAAGTGTATCTACGACTAATTAATTGAATGATTTGATAAAGTTTGTGAATAGCTCAATAATAATATTAGCTGTACAAAGTTATAAGGAATTTATTGTATTTAATAAATTATCTGTGTATGTTCTCATGAGTTATTATTTTTCAAACAACCCGAGGCTTTTCCTTTATCCACTGGAGCTTTTTTGGCCACATTTTGGACAATTTGTAAACACTCCCGGGTATTTGCTGGCCAAAATGAGGCAATTTGAAGAGGTATAGGTTAGGCAAAGAAGAGCTCTCAGCGTAAAAGCAAACATGCTCAACAGAAGATTCCGTCTTTGCAGTACCGCTGTAAAAAGGATGCTCTTCCTTTCCTTCTGCGCAACGCTGTATACGTGCGAACTCTGGAAAAACACAAGAAGAGTAGTATAGAAAGACCCGGGTTCAGTACAACAACGCCTTCCGCATAATGTTTGGTCTCCCCAGATATGGCAGCGCTTCCCAGATGTTCTCGGAGGGGCGAGTTCCCGGCTATGCAGCCCTTATTAGATGCAGGGTGGCAGGAATGAGGGAAAGGATATGCAGCTCTGGAAATATCCTCATCATGACCACATTAGGAGCCAGTATTTATCGGGCTTCCATGATGAGGATATCTCCAGAGCTGCATATCCTTTCTATCTTCTTATTTTCTTTTATTATTATTATTACCTTTATTTCATGTACAATCATATTCACCTGCTTTTCTTATTTATTTATCTTTTTTTCTCTCTTTAAAATATTTTGTAGGTATGTGTATTATAACCCTTATGGAATGTGTGGGATTGCACTATTCTCCCCACATACCGGAATAAACATTTATTTATTTATAATAGTCACTTAGATATTAAAAAAACCACCCAATATTGGGCATTTAAATGATTTCAAAGTATGATTTGGAAATATATTATATTATTATTATTTTTTTACATTAATCCCACTCAGTACGCCCTGAGGAAAATAATTCTTCTCAGGGAATAAATCATTTTTGGAGATCCTGTGTAAAGGGTATTTTTAAGAAAAGGAAGGAGAGGAAGATACGCGAAGGAAAGGGTACGAGGGATGGGCAGGAACTTAGGGGTCAATGGGTTTAAGAGTGATGGACATATGAATCCATCATTCCCGCTGCGGTGCACCACAGAACCACATATATACAATATAATAAGTATCATGTTTGGCAGTTCCAAATGCGTCCTGTTTATATTAATAGTCATTAGCATTAAAAAAATTCAACAAACATCTAGAGTTGAGAACATGGCATTAGAACTAAAAACAAATGATGCATTTTTGAACTTATTTTGGGAAATTAAGTATTTTAAAATTTTCCACACTGGTTAAAAGTTCAATCCTCACCTTTGGAAAAACGGGTGCTGATTGAGGGAAGATTTGAAAGGACTAAAATCCCAAGAGGAAGATGTAAATAAAACTCTGGTGTTGTAATAAATGTCTTTTTGTATTCATAGTATAACTTACAATCTGAAACATGAATAAATACATTATCCGAGTACCTTTATGGATTGAAACAACACTCAGAAATACTATCAGTTGTTCACTACCCTCCTACCTCCTCTAGACATGGAAAAATAGTCTCTTCAAAAATTAATATATAATATTCATAATCATTATGTTATAGTGAATCTGCAATACTTTATAAATATATATTTTCTCAGAACCAGAAAATGTCTGTTGTGTATTAACTTTAGGTAGGTACGTAGCTTTCATTGTTCCTTGTAATTTGTAATAAATCATTTTTCTATATTTTTCAAGCAGAAGAATCTATATATTTTAATAACATATTATTTGTGATAGTTACTGTATTTAAGAAGTGCACGAATAATTGTAAGATATTCCTAACATATTAACATGTGACATGCTGACATATAGATCGACTTTAAACCTATATTGCTAAATTTATAATATATTTTCATTGTTAGCTTAGGAAATCTTATAAATTAGCACACATTATTCTTTATGAAAATATCTCCACGAGTAAAATTTACTAAACCAAATTACAGAAATTAAATACATTTTTTTAAAATCCTTGACCACAATTAAATTAAAAAACCGAATCGATTTTATAATAAATAGTGAAATCCAGTAATTTATATTTTAATTGCTGTGGCATTTTTTATGCTTTAAAACATGGTGAATCTACAAACAAAGGGAGTTTGTCGATTTATTCAAAAAACTATCATGAATAACGGGAATATAATACAACACTTTAAATAAATTTCAATATTTACTTTGCTCATCAGTATGATTAAAATTTCCATCAACATCTCATTTTTCTGTTAAAAAAATATCTACAAAAAATATTTTGGGCGGAATAAAATATTTGGTTTTACATGAAAAAATTTATTATCTATATATTTTTAATTCCGTTTTTGTTTGATTTTTAACCATTTAATACATTTTTATTTTTATTTGCATAATAAAATCCATTATTCAGAACAAATTCAATCCTCTCTCCCCCTCCCCCCTTCCTAGCCTAGCCAGTCATCTTATGTTTACTACTCACTCCTAAGTTACTTTCCTTTCTCGAAGCTTTCATTTGAGGAAATAACAGTGTTATTCTGGTGTTGACCCAAGTTACGGTGTTAAACATCTCCGCAATAAGATTCATCATTTACTTTAGCGATAACACAAATCAATTGTGATGTCATGCCATAGACCGTAAATTTAATAAAATCATTCAATTTAAACAATAAATTACAAACGCTGTAGGCATGGGGTTATATTATAATCATTAAATAATATTTTTCAATATTCAACCGACTAACAAACAAAAATCTACAAAGTTATAAAAACCACACAGACAAAACTATTTATACAAAATAAATAAAATGGTGGCTATTTGACCGACTAAAGGAGGAAAAGAATGGAATGGAAATAAACAATGTTGGCACTTGTTAAAGAATCACAAATCCTAACTTATTTACTCGCTTAATTAAAACTCTAGTGAGATTTCAAAGTGAAATATAACATTAGGAATTACCTGTCCTATTCTCTCCGTTACTTACATTAGAGTATATTGCATTAGTTGATATACCAAGACATTATCCGTAAAGTACTCAATAAATATAAACGTCTTCTTCTTCCAGTCTTACAAACAACCTCTCGGACTAACCAGGAACCGTGGCCGCACTCTGGAACGCGTTAAATAACAGACAGACTAATGCATGTTGGCACAGAATCCTATAAGCTGAAGTACTCCATTGCCCGACTACATCAAAAGTGCAACATCTAATTGAGTTTTAAAATGTTTATTACCTGGACACAAAAAAAACATTTAAGTTTGATGTACAGAAAAGTCTACCACGTTAATTAGGTACACACCACTTTATTCCTATGTTCGAATATTATTCATAATGAACACAAATTTATCCAGGGAAATACATTATTTCTGTTAGATTAAACATTTGATTGAAATCAGTTTACACATTTACAGTAGATACACGTATGATAAAATCTCAGAGATATACATAAACAAGAAGAACATTTACTGACTATTAGTTAAAACATAATATTTATATCCTACTGATTGTGGAAAACATTGGAAATTATTATGAAATCAGATGAACACAAATATCAACGAGAAGAATAAGGTGATTTAAATATTTCCACCAATAAATGCACTCCCAGATATCTTTCCTGTCGTATGTACAGTGTACAGGTGTACTGTACAGATGTACATGAAATTACATAGTGTACAGTGCACAAATGGTACATGGTGTTGGACCGCCAGTGACGACTCCTCAGATGGAGTAGATCCTGGCGAGGATGTCGTAGAATTCGGAATAAGTGTCAAATAGCCACAGCAGCATTCAGAGATACAGGAGCGTGGCGAATATCAGTCCTACCACGTAGAAGACGTCCGGCATAGGAATCAAACTGGACGATCCTCCCCAACCACATTCCAAATCATTTTTCAGTACCTGGAATCATCAATACATATAACAGATAATGATAACAGATAACATTAAATATCAGTAAAGAAAAATAACACACAGCAAACAATAAATCTGTGATTTTAATATTGTGTTCAGATTTGGCACTGTTCTGTTTTATCCGTTTACCCAACAAAACTTGAACAATTTCGTACACATTTTTAAGTAAAGTAATGTGTGCCTATCTCATCCCCTTGTTGCAGAACTTGCCTTTTAACTGAATTTTTAGGAATTTTTCAGAGGAATACTATTAAACTTTGTTTTTTCATTAACATTTTAAGATTGAAGTTAAGGTGAATGATCTAATCAGAAGACTTTTTAGTATTGGGAATTTCAGATAAGCTTACCCTGGTTCCAAATACAGAATCGAAATAAAACAAATTCAGTAAAAAAAGTATTTTTACAAAAAAAATTCAGTTCGGCTAATTCTGTAACAAAGGAAATCAATCAGATTCTGGGAAGTTAGACAGATTCTGTTCATACATTAGTTTTCCTTCAATCAAATCATTAAATAAACCTTGAAATCCTGTTACACCATTCTAAAATCATTCCTACTTTCCTTTATAGTGTATTTGGTTGGAAGAAATTGCCATCAGAATTAAATGGCTATCTTTTCACCTTCATCTATTGGTAGTATCGAACAGTATTAATATGGTAACCTCTGTGTGGTTGAATTTCAGAACCCTGCTCCGAGTGCATGTCTGACGCCACGCCATACGAGCAGTACCGGATTATCCCTAAGGCAGAGTAGGCAACTGCCTAGGGGCCCCGCATCGGCAAGGGGCCCCGCGTCCCGAGAAAAAATGACTTGCTTTAATTAGTGAGCAACGAAGTTTCGGAAAAAGTCAGCTTTCAAGATGTTTTTTTTTTAATTAGGAACAGATTAATAATATTAGGTACACGCATTAAAGAAAACAACAAATTATAATAATTATGTTATAACCCAATAAATAACCTCTTCACATCATGCACAAATAATAAATAAAAAATCTACAATAAAACAAATATATAAACATGTTTACTTTTCTTTCCTTTTATTTGTTGCAACATTACTTACGGCCGTTGTGTCCAATAGTATCCAATAGTTTCCAATTAGTATCTCAAGTGATTAAAGGTGCCGTGTGTGGGTAGGTATATTGGCATTTGTTTTGTTTTATTTCTAATTACATGTTTAAAATATAAATGTTGTAGGTACAAGCTTCAGCATGTACTACCTATCTGCTTGCTAAAATTCTTTGGGAAAGGTTGTCTGGAAGAGATCACTTTAGTGACGAGACGGCTCATTGTAATGTGTTTTTTTTAATAATATATATTTTTGTTTCTATATTTGTGTCCTTTTATGTGCAATAAAGGGTTATTATATTTTATTGTATTAGTTTTTTTTATTGAATGGGGTGTTGTTGGCCCTACCCACCTATACAAGGGCGGATCCAGGATTTTTTTCAAAAAAATCAACAATTGCTGTTAGGATTTTTTTCTTTGGGGGGGGGGCACAAGGGGCGGACGGGCAAAAAAATCAACAATTACTGTTAGAAATAAACTTGAATTATCATACTTCAACTTTATTTCTACAAGTTCAAGTATGTATAGGAAGGTTTATGAAAGTGTCAAAACAATAGAAAAATTAAATGTTTAATAAAGACAGTTTTAGCTTCTAAGTATGTACAGTGATGGAATCTCCACAGTACACAAAAATACCCCCCCTCCTAAATCCGCCCTTGCACCTATACCTTTCGTAATGTAGTAAAAGAAAATTTTGGATATTAGAAAAGGGTAAAGTGGCGGACTAAGCTCGTCAGAAGTCCGGGGCGGCAAAGTTGAACCCCCCCTTAGTGAAGTTAATGTAATTTTACAAGTTTTTTATTCAGTTCACCCGGGACTCTGGGGGGCCTCCATGTTCCCTTGATCAAATGCTGAACAAGGCTTTAAGGACACTGCAAAAAAACTGTTATTTTTGTTTCATTTTTGAAAGATGCGTTTGTCAATAATGCTCTCACCATTTGAGGAAATTGGTAAAATTATTGGAGATACAGCATTTTATATGAAACCGTTTAAACAGTTTTTATGTTGAATTATCCTCAGCAAAACTTTGAAAGCGTTTTTCTCAAAACTACGTTTTTCAACCTGGTTGATAACATATAAGAAAAACTATGTATCCGATTTGCATGCACTAAGTCTTACACAGTTAGAAAATCCAGTCACTATGGCACAACTTTGGGATTTTTTATGAAGGTCTATTTTTTATGAACAACGAAATTTTTTTTATTTTTTTTAGATATCGAAAATCCCCTATGCGATAAACAGTAGATTTTTCGAACGGATTAAGACTTGGTGCATGCAAATCGAATGCATAGTTTTTTTAAGTATGTTATCAATCGAAAAACGCATTCAAAGTTTTGCTGAAGGATAATTCAACATACAAACCGTTTCTAATGGTATCACATAAAAAGTTGTATCTCTGTGAATTTTTCGAAATGCATCTTTCAGAAAATGAAATAAATTAAAAAAAATTACATTGTATTTTTTACAGTGCCCTGGTGCCTTAACGGGAGGTAAGGTTTTAAAAGCGAAATAATGGCATATTGTCATGAGTTTTTGGGACATGAATAATGTTAGATTTATTTATTTCATACACAGTTTATAATATAACATCTGAAGTATCTTTGAAAAAAATTTCAATTAAAAATATCAATAAATAAGTTCGAGAGAGCGAATCTCCGGAAGCGCCTCGAAAAAAGTTGTAATGCTGTGAACTCCATAACTGGTCACCGGATCATTTGAAACAAAAAAAATCGAAATGCGTTTAATACCCCCCCCCCCCTTAAAGCCTTGTTAAGGAGGATTTTTGAGGAGGCGTTTTGAGGCCCCTTCAACCCCCCCCCCCCCCCCCCCCCCCCCCCGTTAGTCCGCCATTGGTAGGGGGGCCCCGAGGCGAGCATTGCCTAGGGGCCCCGACATGGTTAATCCGGCCCTGCATACGAGCCGCGCCACAAATAACATCTGTGTATGTGGAATTTCACAAGTTCGTCACAAGATGTCGCTACTTCCATCAGCAGGTTGGATGGGGACGTCTCCCCCCTAGGTATAACTGCGACAAATTTGTGTTATGTAGTATCTCTCCAGATGTGGAAAGATTGACGGTAATACATGTTATATCAAGCGACTATGTATATATTACATATAACGTCATTGCTCTGTTTGGGTTACTTTGTCCCGTTGACTAGTTACATTGGATGACAGTGGATCCGAGGAACGGGCTATTTTTGGAACCAGTTTCTATTGGATTTATAAAATGGTCAACACTAACTGGGCGAAGCCGAACCAAAAGCCGCACGCAGGGCCTAGTAGTATAAACTTGTGGAGCGGGTTTTTAACAACTAGTTTATGATTAGTATTCAATGGCCTGGATTTGCTTACTGCCTTTTATTCAAATAATCTGTAAAAAGTAATCAAATAATAATATGTCATAGCAGCGTGTTAGAGACAAACAGTAGCACATGCGGGATACATTATCTAATTATCACAAAAAATTAATAATTCAATCATCGTATGACTGCAGTTTTTTTGCACTACGTAAATGCTTTAATTATTTTTTTTTACATTTCAAAAGTATTTCAAGGTGTTGCAACCATAATTCTCAATCAGTCTTTTCAATCATAATTATTATGACTGTGCTAACAGCACCCACTCAATACTCCAATTCTGATTTTTTTAATGTATAGAGGTTAACCGTAGCAGATCGTTACAACGATATGGCGAGTCGCTAATCATTTATCAAAATATTAAAAAAAAAATACTAGACGTGATAATGTTTTATTTTGATACCTAATACACGAATATTAAAGTAATCACAAAAGACGATCTTCAGTATTTTTTCCAAATCTTTGAATCTGATTAGATTAAATAGTATAAAACATGCCCAAAATAATAATTATGAATTTTTTCTATGTCATTGTCCATTGTGAAAACAGCTGTGCATTCCGTGTAACCATTATTATTACAGAATATTTCATTATTACCATTCAATATTTCATTGTTACTCTCTGTCAGTTTTAAATATTGGGTATTTACGAGTAGGTACAATAAAAAAACCAAGAGATACATGAATATTAAAACCATGCAGGTACACTAACATTATTTTGTAAGATGCATATTTTAAAGGAATCTAACTAGAATCTATCCAGACCCAAGTCAAGTGTTTTATTTACTAAACTAGAGAAGTTACATAATATTATCTTCCAATGGCTGTTTTACACCATCTTATTTTTCAGCCTGATTCCAATTAGAGGCCAAAGTCAACATTTTCGCTTTATGTGGTCACTATTTTCATCTCTATTTTCATACCTACGTTTTCAATTGGCATCACAGCAAACAGCATGGGTCATGTGTTGTTTGCAGTGATGACAATTGAAATCGTAGATATGAAAATAGAGATGAAAAGAGCGATTGCGTAAAGTGAAAAATGTTGACATTGGTCTCTAATTGGAATCGGGCTGAAAAAAGACTGATGCCTCTAAAATACTGGAAGAGTCTGTTTACATGAATGTTAAAAAAATTAGGGACATACAATTAACTTGCGGGTTCACATTCTTGAAATGAACTGTCTTATTATGTCAGTATTGAAGATTTTGGGAACACTTAGAATACATTTATTTGATGTTACAAATACAGAAAACAGCAAAGTGTAATGCCCTTGAGGTAGACCGTAAACAAAAGAAGATGCGCAGTTGCATGACTCTTGCCTTGCGCAGAGAGGGCGTGGGTTCAATGGGGGCTCGATAAACCGCACCTCTCCTTCATTCACGACAACAATAGGAGGGAGTGGTATATGTTTTTGGTCTAACTGAAATTTAATTATAAAAATGTGTTACTTAAAATTGTCCAATAAAAGTAATCAAGAGTTTGTTTGTCTCACATTGATAAGAGTCTGGTTGTCCATGTTGGCACAGGAGGCGAGGCGGAGGTCATCGCTGGACATCATGCAACTCTCTCCCAGCATATCTCCGCACAAGTATTGTCGCCTCTTGCGCTCCCAGAATTCTACCCAGCTGGGGATCATAAAATACAACATAATTATGAAATTGTCTTCCAGTTAAAACTGTGACAGTTCCTACTCTCAAATCAAAAACATTTTTCCCGAGCGCTGACATCACCGAAACAGTGCATTACTTGTTTGCTACTTCCAAAACAGTCCACCATACATTCGCTACAAGACACTTCTCAAGTCAACAGCTCTCTGTCAGTATCCTGTAATTGCTATTGCTATCCATTTCATAATCATTAAAGGGTATACTCTGGAGTTCTTCTAACATTATTTAGTACTCTGTCAGTAATCCGTTACTCGATTATCCAACAACTACTATAATCCACCGTTATTTTTACTAGTCGAAAGGATAGAATTGAGCTGTACAACTCGCTGGTATTACTACATAAAATTCAGTAATCCGCCGCAAGCCTAGGCTCGAGTGCCAAGCTTCGTACACAGACAGATTACAAACTCGGTTGATCCACCGAGTTTTCTCATTTCGAATCTGCTCATTTCGTTCTGCCATATTATTGTTTGAATAAGTTTACAAAATGGAGTCTTTTCCCGAACGTAAATATGACACATGAACAAATTTAAAATTTTAACAATAAAAATTGTTTTTGCAAAATGTGTACCTATGTGATTTAATTTTGAACATATATAATCCAGATTAATTATGAGGAGGATTACTGAGTACTGTTCAAAAGTTTAAAAACTAATCGTCAATTTGATGAGACGGAACTTGAAAAACCCCAACCACATATTAACCCTCAACTCTAAGTAAATAAGATGGATATTGGACATGCCCCAGATTGCAATCACAGTTGAGCGGGTTGTCCTGCAGATAGATGGCTTGGAGGAAGACAGAACCCGTGGAGCCAGGCCACTCGCTGGTGGAGGGATTGGCCACGCTGGCGAGCCGGTTGTGGCGTAGGTCCAGCGTGAGGTTACGCGTGCGCCCCGCGTGCATGAACACAGCGCGCTGGATGGACGTCACGCTCGTGTTGCGCAGAGAGAACAGCAGGTTGGGATTGTGCACACCCTGAAATACATCACAACTTATGAACAACAGGAAAAATAGAAAAAATACTGATATCACTATAATTGTAACAAGGTCGTAAAATTGCAGGATCCAAACACTGTTAACAACGTTGAAAGTCAAACAAGATATACATATGTACATATATATTTGCCAAGACACTCATAGCGCTTGTAGCCAATCAAGCGATAGCCGCCCAAATTTGGGTAGGTGATTTTTTATGAATTAAAAACTTAACAATTTTTTTAAAACCAAAAAGTATGAGATAAATTGTGAAATATAAACGGATTCATATTCTATTTGGAAGTATGATTTTCGTAATGAACGCCACCAAATGGAAAACCGAATACTCAGAAATCTCTATCGCTCGAGTGGCTAGCAGCGGATGTATAGGAATATTGTTTGATTTCGCACATCAAATTGGATAGGTACAATCTATTTATTTTTAAAAGTTTCATTTTCTTTTTATTTTCGCATATTTGGCTGCCATGTTCTTAACAAAAGACATATTTTTTATGTGAGGTCTACAACTGTTCTCAGAATTAATAGACTACACCTGCTCTGATAGTGGGCACTGTTATGTTGTCCGAAACTTTGGCTAGCGGAGTTAGCACATCACGGCATAATAACCCAAAAATTAATCACAATAATACATGGCGGAGAAAATCTCAAACCATATCCATGATATGCTTCATGGCAAAACCAAAATATCAATAGCTGCTCTTGGTGCTGCAAATAATATTGGTAAATAATAGTCTTTAGGAATATGTATGGCAGAATTACTTACACTTAAAACAGTGTCGGAAAGTTGTTTAAGAGCCGCCCCGCTAAATGTGATGTTGTGGAGCTTGCAAGGCAGCTGACCCAGCATCTCAATACCCAGGTTTGTCTTCTCATCCTCCACCTAATAAACAAACATCTCTTGATAAAACAATAAATTATTGTAGCATAAAAAAATAATAACCTCAGAGTTCGTTTTAGAGGTGCATGTAGAGATATCTGTAAATTTTACATAAAATTAACTGCATTGATACCTTGTCTAATACAAATCAAAAATCTAATTATTTACCAATAAGGGAGCGTTCAAGTATTACGTAACGCAATTTTTGAAGATTTTTGACCCCCCCTCCCCCCCCATGTAACGCACCGTAACGTTTTCCTGTTCAACCCCCCCCCCCTAAGCGTTACGTAACACCCAAGTAACAATTTTTACCTGAAAGTCACAATTAAGTTGCGCAACGTACTGAAATGTCGCTTAAATACCCTTTTTCTTGATTTTATCTTGTTTGCGGTAATAAATAAAACAAGAGATTTCTAACTCGCGATACATTTTATATATTCATATTGTCATTTTGAAAAAAATTGAGAATATTATTATTTTTATCGGCCTTGTATTCCTTCCAGATCTCCACAATTTAACACTGTCTGACCTAGAATAAACCTACATGGTTTTACAACACATACTTTCTTTTACATTAGCTTTAGTGAGGAGGCCCCGAGGAAAGTAATTTCCCTAAATATTCCCTGTGGAGCAACACTTTACTCCAGAGTTAAACCTTTTCCACGTCCCGAATGCAGTTATGCAAGTTCTCAAAGGGAAGATTTAAAAATCAACAGTATGATTCACAGAAGAAAAAAACCATTTTCATGTCCTAACTGCAACTATTCGTGTCCTCTAAAGAGATATCTAAGAAGAGTCACTTGCTGACTCACGGTGTAGAAAAACCGTTTTCATGTTGCGACTGCAACTATTCATGTACTACGAAGAGAAATCTAAAAATTACCCATGTTTACCCACAGTGGAGAAAAATCCATTTCATGTCCTGACTGCAACTATTCTACTTCTCGAAAAAAAATAACGAAAACGGCACTTGCTAACTCACAGTGACGAAAAACCTTTTTCTTGTCCCGATTGCGAATATTCATGCGCTACACAACGGTATCCAAAAGGTCACGTGTTGAACCACACTGGACAAAAACCTTTTTCATGTCCCGACTGCAATTATTCATGTAGAGCAAAGGAACTTCTTAGAAATCATTTGCTTACTCAAAGTGATATAAAACCTTTTACATGTTTCTACTGCACTATTCATGTTCTACAAAGAGTCACCAAAAATCACATGTTAACGCACAGTGGACAAAAACCATTTTCCTGTCCAGAATGCAGTTATACAAGTTCTCAAAAGGACAATTTATAAATCCACCGTGCGATTTACAGAAGAGAAAACCTTTTACATGTCCTGACTGCAACTATTTGTGTTCTTAAAAGGGATATCCAAGAATTCTTTTGCTGACTCTACTCATTGTGGAGAAAAGCATTTTTCATGTTCCGACTGTAACTATTCAGAGAAATAAAAAAATCACATGTTTACTCACATGTTTACTGTGGTGAAAAACCCATTTCATGCCCTGACTGCAACTATTCTTCTTCTCGAAAAAAAAACTAAAACGGCACTTGCTAATTCACAGTGATGAAAAACCTTTTACTTGTCCCGAGTGCGACTATTCAGGCGCTACAAAACGGTATCTAAAAATTCACATGTTTACCCATACTGAACCAAAACCTTTTTCGTGTCCCGACTGCAATTATTCATGTTGTACAAAGGAACTTCTTAGAAATCATTTGCTGACTCACAGTGCTACAAAACCACTTACATGTTTCTACTGCAACTATTCGTGTTCTACAAAGAGGCATGAAAAATCACATGTTTACCTTCAGCAGACAAAACTATTTTTTTGTCCCAGCGTGGTTTTTCAAGTTCTCGAAAGGGAGATTAAAAAATCCACAGAACGATTCAAAGTGAAGAAAACCTTTTTCATGTTCTGAGTGTAACTATGCATTTACTACGAAACCTAGCTTTAGGTAATATTATTAAATTTTAGCAGTAAACTAACCTGTGTGAAATAACTAAAAAGCGTTGTTCTTACTAAAAACTTTCGTATAACATCATTCATATGTTGCATAAATTATTATTTTTTTTAATTTTTCTTTTGCTGTTTTCCAAATTTGGTTGGCATTTTTTGGTTGCGCTGCGCTGGCAAGTCAGCATGAGAGCCTTTATAGGCCAATAACAGCTGATGATCTAAATCTCCCGGTTTGGAGGACATTATAATTGCTAAAAACTCAATTACCAACACTGACTACAGCAAATTGTGTTTATGTGTATTTCGTGTTTAAAACACTAACGAATACTGACAACGAAAATAAAATGAAAATGACGCACAATACAGTCGAGGAATTCCCCGTACAACATAAACTAAAAGGCTTGCCAACTTGGAAGATTTCAATTCCTTAGTTTTTTATTTAAATAAAGAAAAACATGTTACGTAACGCGTCCTTCGAACCCCCCCCCCCCCGTAACGCGCTGTAACGTTTCACCAGACCCCCCCTCCCCCCCCAAGTGCGTTACGTAATACTTGAACGGCCCCTAACCGCACATGAATGAAAACATTTATGGCCACCTTTTCCTTCTCCATCTTTTAGTGCCAATAAAATTCAATAAATGGCATGCATTCAAAATAATAAAATTTTCTTCTTAAAAGTTCTCATTGCTGAGGATTGTGCATACTCCAATTTCCACGATGGATAAGGCTCCTCCACTCCTTACATTTCTGTACTGCGTAGAGAACTGCAGACAATGATGTGCCGGACAACAGTGATACTTGGTCATTTCTACGCATTGGTGACCCTCCTCTATTTCTTCTGCCTTCCACTTTGCCAGTGATCATGAGTTTCTCTTCAAATTTGAGTTTTCAGTTTGGCGAGCAATGCATTAAAAGTAATTTAAAATACTACAAATTTTAGACTTTTTTATAAGGAATGAGAGAAAACTAAATAAATTACCTGTATCCATAGATCCCGTAGGCCACTATTGTATCCCAATATTGTGGGAAGGTTGAAATCTCTCACTTTGGTGTAGGCTGTCGTTGTTAGTGATCGCAAGGCTTGCATTTTACCCAGAGCTCCCATCTGTAACAAGACAATGTTAAATAATCACTTGATCCTACTGTTAACTTCACTTATAAACTCATGTTACATATTTACAAGGTTAGTGACTTGCCTCAAATGTATTGAGTCGTAGTCCAGAGATGTCCAGGTATTCCAATCTCAGGGCTACTCCCAGAAGACTAGTATTAGTGAGAGTTGTGATTGGGTTCCTTGCTAGGGACAGCCATCTCAGGTGCGGCAAGGAGTGTGTCACCTGAAACATTCAAAATTATAATTTATGAATCAATTAATAAGGACCGTTACTTACTGGATAGAACTCGGCTAGCATGCCGACAGATTGAGTTTAAATCCAGTACGCCCCAACTTACTCCAAATGCAGTGTGTAATAATTAATTTATTGGATAACCAACGCCTCTGCCATAGGTCACCCCAAGTGATTTGCTAAGTTTGGTGACTGGATGCCCGGTTTCACGGGGTGAGGTTTGTTCAGACCATGGCGGCGGATGCATCTTCCCACCAACTACATGGCAGGCCGGATCGGGAGAGACTGGTTGAGGGAGACCTTTTAACCACTCCAGCAGGACTCTCTCGATACATCGCCTTTGCACCGTGAGCAAAGGGAGGGAAAGATTTATATATCCGCCACTCTCGGCCACACTGACCACCATATTCTTACCCTCCCCTTATACTTTTTCCTTCCCAGAACTGCCTCTCCTTCATTTCATAAAAAGACCCTCCACACAGCATCTCCAAAGATGACATAGGCCCCGAGAGGAATTATTTTCCTCAGGGTTTACTGTGTGGAGTTAATGTAAAAAATAAAAATGATAATATTTACAAAAACGGTATTGGTTTGAACTTACGATGGGCACAGTGGTGAGGTCATTATCTGACAGGTCGAGATATCGCAGGTGTGTGAGGTTGTTGGCCGTGTCGGGCGGCACTGACGGCAGGTTGTTGTGGGACAAGTCCAGGCTGCGCAGCATCGGCAGCGGCAGGGACGGCACCTGCACACGGACACACATCAGTAAACAGACAAGCACATGCACAACCTTGACCCACCCACAGCACTCAAAATTATTCAAATTGAGGTAAAGAAGAAATTTTTGAAATTTACCCATTGTAACTTTGTGGGGAAACAAATTATAAAAAAATTTATATTGTTTTGATTTGAAAATTGCTCAGTTGCGCTTTCTTCATCTTTAACCAATATTTCGGACAGCAAAAATCAGGGCAGGTAGAAGCGCAATAAGCGAAACAGATGCTAAAGAAGGAGGAAGTGCAGCAAGGCATAATACCTCAAAAATAAATCATGATGTTTTGTATTTATTGTCAAGTAAACGGTTAAAGCATTCCTTGCAAGTTACATGGGAAATTTGCGTGATTTCATATCAAATGATGTAGCTTAGTGTAAAAGACTTGTGCAAAAGATTGTTATGTTCGCACACTGATTTTTGAAATTTGTTTATTGTACTATTCTAAAATAATGTTAACATGTTGAAGTTTTTGATCCTATAGATTTATCACAAGCTCTCAACATTTTGAATTTTTTGAGTATAAAACAAATCATTTTCACAGTTTGGTTGTTAAACTCTTACCAATTTGTCAACACATAATAAATAAGTAAAAAAAATAAAAAATACTTATAATACAATACAGTGAAACTCTCTTAAAGAGTTGTACTGGACAAAAAGACTTCTTAAGCGGGAAAACCATATAAGTGGGATATATGGGCCATTTTTCAAATTCAGGTTTCAAGGGACTGAAAAACCAAACTTCTTAAACATGAAAACTTTGTAAAACTTCTTAAGCGAGTTTCACCGTAAATATAAATGAAAGAAAATAAATGTAAATAAATGATAATAAAGTAAGAAGCTGAAGAAGAACCTGTGGTGAAGAAGAAAAGAAATGTAAAGCTGTAATAATTTTACAATGGGAATGTCATGAATAAAAAATATTGTAAATGAAAAGGCACCTTGAAATGAAATGTGTTGGTTCCAACTCGCACAGGGTGGTCATGTGGCAAACACTAGTAACCGAAAGCACCAAGTTATACAATATGTAGCCATTCTGTTCCTAAATCTCAACATTGAAAAATACAACATTACTGATGTTGAGCTGAACGTATATTTTTTAGGCACAACTAAAAACAAAAATAATAAATAAAACCTTTCAGCTACAGCAACATCAATATTGTCTTATTTTTCAATCTGAGCACTCTAGCTCACTGAAAAGTCACGGACCGCCATTGCAGATTGCATTTTTCTTGAACATTTTACTGGACATCAGATTATATTCAATATCAATATGCACTAACAATCCCCAAATATGCACTAACAATGCTCAAATATGCATTAAAACCCTTTGACCGCGGATGGCATGTATACGTGCCCTGCTCGACTTGGCCTGTACGCGGATGGCACGTAGACATGCAGATTACGATTCATTTTAAACAGTCCCGCGTACAGGAGTAGTATGCTTAGTCCAAAGACGCGGAGAAAGGGTTAACAATGACCAAATACGCACTAAAAATGCCCAAATATGCACTAACAATGCCCAACTATGCAATAAAAATGACGAAATATGCACTAATAATGCCCAAATATGTACTAACAATCCACAAATATGCACTAACAATGCCCAAATATGTATTAGCAAAGCCCAAATATGCATTAACAATGCCCAAATATGCACTAACAATGCCCAAATATGCACTAGCAATCCCCAAATGTGCACCAATATGCACTAACAATCCCCAAATATGCACTAACAATTCCCAAATACGTATTAGCAATGCCCAAATATGCATTAACAATGCCCAAATATGCATTAACAATGCCCAAATATCCACATATTTTTACATTAGCTCCACACAGGACGCCCTGAAGAAGAAAGTTTCCTCGGGCCTATGTCATCTTTGGGGAGGGAAGAAGAGGAAATTCTGGAAAGAAAGTGGGGGGTGGATAGGAATCTGGGGGTCAGTGTGTCCAGGAGAGACATTCCTCCCACTTCAGTATAAGGTGATGGGTCGAGAGAATCTGGTCAAAAAATCTCCCTCAACCAGTTGCCAAGACCTAGACAAACCTCATCCCATGAACCCAGGCACCACTATAAAGTCGTAAAAAAAAGCATAGCGAAACTCTTTGGATAACCTATAACGCAGGGGTGTTGGTTATCCTATAAATCGTTCCGTTTGGGGGGGGCGGGGATACCCACACCCACCCCCCCCAAATTGTGCGCCAACAATGCCCAATTGTGCACTAAATTTACACTAACAATGCCCAATATGCACCAAAAATGCCTAAATTAAACAATAAATTCGGAACCCAGTTATTTTTACTTAACTATTTATATTATACGTATATTACTATATATAAAAATTTCATGTCACGGTGCTTGGGGTCGCACTCCTCCGAAACGGCTCAACCGATTTTTATGATTTTTTTTACGTATATTTGGTAGGTATGAGAATAGGTCGTAAAGTATATTTCATACCGCTAGGTGATTAGTGATTAGGGTGTCCTTATCCAGAAAATTTTTTCTATTATTTTTACAATTTTTTTTTGCATCACAAAATACCTTTACCACAAATTTTCACCCTCCTACCCCCACCCTCCCATTTTTTATTCATTTCAGTATTTTTGTATAAACAAATTTAACCATTGTTTGTATTTTAAACAGAACGAAATTATTATTGATTTTCTTTATTTCATTTTCCTACTTTAGGATAAAATATATTGCTTTTTTTCACTTTAGGCCCTCCGTTCATGGAGATACTTACAATCTACGTAATTGTGATGAAACCACAAGTACCCTGCTGATACACCACTTTTTAATGCTAGTCTCCGTACACGGCGCTATCCGAAATATACTGAACTTGATCATTTTTCACGTGCAGCCGTGGAGTGAACACGCTGTCATGCGATGTCATATGACTTTTTTCCAACATCAATCCATACCTTCTCCACTAAATCGTTGCTTACGTATTCTGGTAAAGTATAGTTATGTAAACATTCATTTTTTCCACTTCCAGAACAAATCTAACATTACTTTCATGTTCCGACACCATATCTGTCAAACGCTAAACGAATAAGTATCAGACACAAATGACGCAACGCGTCGCTTGCGATCAGCACTGTCGGTATCGTGATACTGATTGGAAACCGACGGCCACCGCGTAGTGCCGTGAACGGGTACCAGCTAAATCGTACGGAGGGTACTTACGATCGGCGCATATGATACGCGCACGAGGTTCGAGTAGCTTGTAAGTATCTCCGTGAACGGAGGCACTTACATTTAACTTTTAAGAGATCAAACAATGAAATACATTGAATTGAGAAAACGAATGGTTGGTGTATTTGGTTTTTATCGGCGGTCATCGTCTACAGCGCTCCATTTCTGTCATAGATCCCACCCCCACACACTTACAATACATTCGTTATTTTTTATACAACAATTCAAATATTCACTAGAAATAATTTATATGGCAGAACAACGTTTGTCGGGTCAGCTAGTATTACTATATTTATTACTTTACAATTATGCAAATAATCTGATGTCTAGTTATTACATTACTATAATCCGGTACAGGGAACAGGGACCTTCTAAAATTTACTTACATAAATAATAAATTGGAATGCGACTCCAGAATGAATTGGAATGACACTTAACCGCTTGAACTGGAATGAGACTCAACTAAATGATTGCAATGAGACTCAACTGAATGAACTGGGAAGAGAATCAACTGAATGATCTAGAATAACTCAACCAAATGAACTGGAATGAGACTCAACTAAATGATTGCAATGAGACTCAACTGAATGAACTGGGAAGAGAATCAACTGAATGATCTAGAATAACTCAACCAAATGAACTGGAATGAGACTCAAGATATATATGAGGCCCCTAGAAACAAAGACGGAAGTGTCCACTTCGTTAAATTGTTGGCAAACTAAAAAAAACGTTTAATCAGTCCGTTATTCATCAATATGAAAGGAAAATTTATTATTATGTTAGTAAACCGGTTTAAGAATAATATTTCAAATCATTTATTTATCTGAATGCCCTAGTTTCTTTAAAAATTGCATTTTTTTGATGGACACTTCCGTTTTTGTTTCAATCATTTGGACACTTCCTGTTTTGTTTCACAAACAGTTGGACACTGCCGGTTTTGATTTAAAAGACAATTTCGAAGATGTTGCAGTCAATGTAAGAAAACAATATTGAAAAGAAGATTTTTTTTATAAAATTTTTTATATGAAATGGAAATAATATGAACAGCTTAGTTCACTTAATAAATTTATCAAATTTAGAAATATTCATAAATTCCGAGAAATAGATGTTAGATTTTTTTTAAATAATGAAATTACATCCACTATATAATAGAAAATTTAACTAAATTATAAAACCAAACAAAAATTAACTAAATCATTAATGAGCCTGACATGTTTTCTGCTGATCCTTGAATGAATCTATAACAAAGAATTAAAAAAAAAAAAAATCAGTTGTTATTAATTTGAAATATTATATCAAATAATTTATTTAGGTACAGTTGTCAAAATACATGGCCTAGCTGACTCGATCCATATCCTTACAAAACAAATGTGAACTAATTCAGATAAATCTTTAAATGTCATATTTAGACATTTGCCTACAACATAACGGCGATTTACCTTTTTTCTTGGTAATGTTTGCATTCCATTTGTGTGGTTGTTTGATACATTTCCTCGCTGATTCTGGTGGCAAAATATCGGGGAAAGCTTCCATTCTTGGAATATGTAATGTCCACTAACAATAAATGGTTATTACAACCCAAAAAATTACTTATCAGTGTACGATTCATTGACACTTTTGCAGGAGTTTGTATGATTTAAAGTACGGCGGCCATTATGAATAGAGCATCCTGATTGGCTATTTGAAAAACTGCCGCTTTTGTTTCGGAAGGAGGTGGACACTTCCGTATTTGTTACAACAACAAAACTTTAAAGCCAAAATACGATGGTTTATTGTCGTTTATGTTACAAACAGATATATTATGGAGAAAGAATGTACTTTTCTCTATAAAACTGCATATTCAACTCATTTTTGACGTGAGGTGGACACTTCCGTCTTTGTTTCTAGGGGCCTCATATGGGAATGACTATCCACTGTTTGAAGATTTCAATGTGGGGACAACTTCAGGGTTGGGTTCAGATTAGACAGTCGGTGTTTACCTGATCACAACTCAAGTAATAGAGACGTTCACCATCCCGGTAAACTGACAGCTACAAATATCCCAGCTGATCACACCATACTCCGTTAATGTAACAACATTTCAACATTACGATTATAATAAATTGAATAAGAGTCAATGTTATAAATCAAATAAAAACTAATTAATTTAATAATTAGTGTAAAACATATTATTTATCTCTTTAATGAGAGCCTATTAAAAATTCTGTTGAAACTAAAAAAATATATGAATCTTAAACAAACAAAAATTGCAAAACTATAGCAAAAAAGAAAACCAAAAAGGGTTGAGAACTGATTATAGTGCAAACATAATTTCCAGATAAACACGAGCATCATTTGAATAGCTTAAGTTTATATGAAATTAGATGACATACCTATATATTGTTTTTATCTGAATTATGTTATTACGTAAAATGTACATTGTATGTACACACATACCAAATTGTCATTGACATAAAATAATTAATTACAATGAATCATCAAGTCTATCTAAAGATTATTATTATATATTATGTTTTCTTTTTTGTATATTTGCAGCAGAGTGGAAGATACTCGCAGTATCGCCCTGGTGTATGACCACCATTCAGAATTGAAACAATGCTTGAAATGGCTTGAGCCATTTTTAGTGACCAGATCTGAATAGCCAGGTACTTCCTCACCTTCCTCTTTCCCATCTCCTTCCACTTCCCACTACCTTCAGCCTTAAAACGTACCCCAATTGGGGATGTCTTAGTCTCACTGGCTCCAGACGGGAGCAGTTGGGACTCGTGCGGTATTCACATAAAAAGAATAATACAAATGTTTCACAAATTAAGTCAAATGTTTCACATGTGTAATCAATTATTTTACAAGTTAAAAGAAGTGTTTCACAAGTGCTTTGCAAGTATTGTAAGTTTTTTTACAAGTGTTGACAATGTTTTCACAAGTTAACGTGACCATTTCACAAATGAAGACAATTATTTTTTCACAAGTCTTCACAATTTACAGAAATTGTTTCACAAGTTAAATGAACTGTTTCAAAAGTGTTATCGCTAATAATTGTTCCACTATTTAAAGCAATCATTTGTCAAGGTAAGTCAATTAATAATTTGTTGTATGTAGTTAGTTTCCTCACCGAGCTCAGGCTGACGTTTTCCAGGCCGAGGTGGGTGAGAGTGTCCTCGAGGCCCTGGAAGGTGCGGTCGGAGCGGCCCAGCGTGAGAGGCCCGTTGTGTCCCAGATCCAGCCAGCTGAGACGCGGCAGCCCACCCAGTGCACCCCCGTCCACCCTCACCAGACGGTTGTTGGAGAGGTCAAGCCAAGATAGCGACTGTTAGGGATTGTCAAAATAAGGTCAGAATTTTGATTATGGGGCAATAGAGTGACCTCTGTAAAAGTGACTTATAATTACATATATTGAATCTTCTTTTATGAATATTCATCCTTCTGAATAAGGCCCCAAATAGTGTCTTAGATTTGTTTTTTTA
The DNA here is from genome assembly GCA_917880885.1 of Limnephilus marmoratus. Taxonomy (NCBI): domain Eukaryota; kingdom Metazoa; phylum Arthropoda; class Insecta; order Trichoptera; family Limnephilidae; genus Limnephilus; species Limnephilus marmoratus. Next base: position 53,412,024 of record OU862923.1, on the reverse strand, counting down.
TTTCTTTTACATTTTAAAGATATTTAATTATCGATAAAAAATGGTTTATTTTTCACAATAAAGCAAGTTATCAAAGCACAACAGGCATTCGGGAGGAAAATTTAATAATTGAAACAAAACAGAAGAGAAAATCAAAACTCTCCAAAATCAGTTTTGAATCTGAAACTGAAATTTGTAGTTGAAATCTTTTGTGGTAACAAAGACTGGTAATGCAATTTTTATTTTAATACTGGTAGAAAAAGAATTTAAACTTGATTAATATCACATAAACATTCCAACCGAACGTGGCTTTAACAAGCTTAATATGTGAGTGATAACTGTGTCACATGTGTAAAGGTTTAAGGGACATCTTGGCAAAATGTAAAAAAAAAATTTAAACTTAACCTTAATCGTGCAAAATATCCATGCGTTTTTATGTTACATGCACAACATCAATATAAAAAATATCCCAATTGCATAATAATGCATGGTAAATAATGTTTCACTTTTCAAAGCAAATGTTTGAAAATACCTGAATAATAATATGAAACAGCGGAAAGAAGAAATTAAACAAGTGACATCCTTTACAATGTGACATTAAATAATAATAATAAGAGTAATGTAATAAAATACAGAAAGCAACACAAAACAGACCCAAAAGCTTAACTATGCTTCCAAAGGCTTCCTGAGGATTAACACTAATTAGGAATGGGATTAAAATAAACCATAAAAGTGTAACGGTGAATACTAATTCCACCGGACAAGGTAATATGAACCTTATACATACATACAAACATGCAAACACAATGATAGAAAAGAAAGTAGATGTTGAAAATGTTGGTCCATAATAAAATCAGCGGCATCGTTTTAAGCCATAATGTGATATTTGATTAGTAATTTATATAAAAATGCATTGAGTGAGCTGTGATTTATTATCTAAAGAAAATAAAGATAAAAAAGAAGGCTGGAAATTAAAAAAAATCATCAAGACTAATAATTTAATATAAATTTAGATGATATTAGGAAGAATAACGGCAAAAAGTGATTGTAACGTCAGAAAAGAATTCGATAAAACTGTGTTGTGAGAATATCTATTATGGCAAAGAATGGTAGAAGATACAAAGTGTAATATTATTTAATCTGTTGATCGGTTTCAGAAGAACTCTTCCAAACTTTCGCTTAACTTTTATTCTGATAAAGGAACGGTTCTTTCAAAATTTAATGATATTTCCTCATCGGGATACTATTTGAAAACTTCAAAGGTTCTTTCCAAAAAGAAGAGATGGCGCCACTTCTGTTTACAACAATCCTAAACTGTTCAGTCATTAAAATAATAATGCTATCAGATTTAACCTGTTGATCGGTTTCAGAAGCAGACTTTAGCTTAACTTTTATCCTGATTAAGGATAAGATTCTTTCAAGATTTAATGACAATTTTATATGTATACATTTTAAATGTAACATAGCAAGCCAGAATGAGTAATTTTGAAACAAAAATCGAATTACGTCAGTTCTTGATTTATTAGAGTTTGAATTTATGCGGTTCCACTGTACTACTACTTTTACGAACTGTTCTTAGATGATTCTAATGAGATGAAAAGAAAGAGAGATGAATAGAGTGATAATAGATGACAGTGCATTAATAGGCCATTTTGTAGAGACATGCAACACTGGACACTGGATACCGGGCACATGATCTGACCTTGAAGAAAATCTCTGGACGGGGTTGGTTTTTGAGTTTGTCGGGTTTTTGGTTTGGGTGGGGGCGCCGCACACTGTGGTACGTGTAGTCCTGGTACTCCCCGCCCGGCTTCTGCCAGTCGTTAGGCCGCTGCTCCATGGGGTCGTAGTCGTCGTAGTCCCAAAACTGCCAAGCGGGCACTATTATTGTACTTGTACTCGGAGACGGGTGGCCAAGTAAGACAGAATATGCTCACAGACTAACTATTTAGACAATCTATTTTAGTACATGACATAAAGACCTTGAAAGTCTGTTTGAGAAAAAAATTGAGGGGAAGATAAAGTATCTTGAATATATTTAAAGTTATTTGGTGGTTAAAAATACAAAATTACATATTATAATATCTGTAGTTCTTGATATGAGCAAATCGAAGGTTTAACATCAATCAACATTATCTACAAAAAAACACACAAATTTGTACTCCTAGATCTTAAAGTCAAATAACACTGTTGACAAAAAAACAAACCAATTATTTGACTTTAAGCCTTCAAATTTTTGGTTAGATCCTTATTATGTTGAATGTTGTTGATAACATTGTTTGACTATGAGGCCTAGAATTATTTGTTTGTTTTTTGTAGATAACATTGTTTGACCATGAGGCCTAGAATTATTTGTTGTTTTTTGTAGATAACATTGTTTGACCATGAGGCCTAGAATTATTTGTTTGTTTTTTGTAGATAACATTGTTTGACTTTGAGGCCTAGAATTATTTACTTGTTTTTCGTGGATAACGTTGTTTGACTTTAACATTGTTTGACCATGAGGCCTAGAATTATTTGTTGTTTTTTGTAGATAACATTGTTTGACCATGAGGCCTAGAATTATTTGTTGTTTTTTGTAGATAACATTGTTTGACCATGAGGCCTAGAATTATTTGTTTGTTTTTTGTAGATAACATTGTTTGACTTTGAGGCCTAGAATTATTTACTTGTTTTTCGTGGATAACGTTGTTTGACTTTAAGGCTTACAATTATTTTTATGTTTAATGTAGATGATGTCGTTTGACTTTCAGTCCTCGAAATATAACATTTCCCTTTTTTTAACATTAACCCCACACAGGTGGCCCAGAGAAAAATAATTTTCCCCGGCCTTTGTCATCTTTGGGATGCTGTGTGGAGGGTATCTCCGGAGAAAATTTGTAACTTTCCCTGTAAGGGGGCGTTCAAGTATTATGTAATGCAATTTTTGAAGATTTTTGACCCCCCATCCCCCCCATGTAACGCGCCGTAACGTTTTTCCGTACCACCACCCCCCCCCCCCCCCCCACTAAACGTTACGTAACGCCCAAGTGACAATTTTTACCTGAAAGTCACAATTATGTTGCGCAAAGTACTGGAAGGTCACTTAAATACCTTTTTTCTTGTTTTAATCGCGTTTGTGGTAATAAATAAAACAAGAGATTTCGAGAACGAAAAGGATTGCCAACTTGGAAGATTTTAATTCCCTAGTTTTTTTTTATCTAAATAAAGAAAAACATGTTACGTAACGCATTGTTCAAACCCCCCCTCCCCCCCTCGTAACGCACAGTAACGTTGCACAAGACCCCCCCCCCAAGTGCGTTACGTAATACTTGAACGGCCCCTAAACTGAAAATATATGTTTCACAAATTTTTTGGTGAACGATCTATGCAATATGCTAATACATAGAAATAAGAAAGATAGCTAATATTTTTGAAAATAATATTCTTTTACAATAAGTTTTAGATAACATTTTCATATAGACTTTAAATTTTAAATAAACTAATGACTGATGAAATGTATTGTATATTTAGGCAGTCTACAAATTATTAAATTATTATTATTATATAAGACAATGTTCATTCGTTCAATTCAATGTTGTTCGTTTGTTTGTGGTAGTAGGAGATTTTCAAATATTGTCGGGTTATTCGTAACCTGGGAATGTTTGTCTTTTTAAAAAAAAAAAAATTGAGACTGCAGTGAAATGATCATATGTATTGTTCTTCACAAATATACATATACATAGTTACAAATGCAAACATTCCTCAGGTAATTACATTTGTATGAAACTGTCAACTAAAGACCTCAGAGCAGCACTTTTAAAGCCCCAATTTCTGGGCCATCGTCTCAAGATAGTTGACCTCAAAAAACATGCCTATGAGCTAACATCTAAAAAATATGAGACGGCCCCATAGTACAAAATTACGCCCACGGTAAAAATAATGCAAAGCATTAGTTTCGCCATATCAGAACGTGACAACGCCCTTAAATGGTTATCAAACATTAATTTTATTGTACAGGGTGTCCAGTGGAAGAATTAGGTTTTAAATTTCAAATTTCTCTGTAACGGCTAAGCGGACGAGCGGGGAGGGGGGCGCGTTAGCTTTGTCGTTCATGCGGATTATTTAATCACGATCTGTCACGATGTCGCAGTGGGCAGGAGAGTAGCGTGCGTTCGTAATCGGAGCCTATTTCAAGGCTAACGATTCGTATGCAATTGCGCGTCAAAGATTTAGTACGCGTTACAGTATTCGACGTTTACGTGATGCCCCAAGTAAAGATTTGAATCGATCATGTGTCCGGAGGTTCCGGGCAACATGTTCGGCAGCAAACGACTCACGGCCGGGGCCCAGGAGGACGCCTAGAACAAATTAAAACATCGAACTCGTCACAAACAGTTTGAGCGATAATCCGCGTCAGTCCGTGCGCAAGAGAGCGGCTATCCTAGGGCTTCCAAAAACTATTGTGCACGAAATATTGAAGAAGGACCTTAAATTTCATCCTTTTAAGATTCAAATTGTGCAAGCGCTTAAACCTAATAATTACAATTTACGTAAAATTTCCTATGAGACAATGTTAGAGCGATTTCGTACGGTAAACACTATCTTTTGGAGTGATGAAGCCCATTTTCATTTAAATGGAAGTGTAAATAAGCAGAATTGTGGTTATTGGTCACCTAAAGAACAGAACCCACGTTTAAAACATCAACAGCCACTTCACAGTCCCAAAGTGACGGTTTGGTGTGCATTGTCTAGCTGTGGAATAATCGGACCTTATTTTTTTGAAAATCATCGAAGGCAAGCCATTACTGTGAACGGGGTTTCTTATCGGGGCATGCTTAACGATTATTTTTTGCCAAAAATGAGAGAACATCCTGCCTCCAGTTCACACGCATGGTTCCAGCAAGATGGCGACACGCCTCATACTGCTAGAGAGACGATGGCGCTACTTCGTGATTTGTTCCCTAAAAAAATGATTAGCCGTTTTGGTGACATCCCCTGGCCAAGGGGGTCACCAGATCTCACTCCTATGAACTTTTTTTCTGTGGGGGTACCTCAAAAGTAAAGTGTATGAAACCGACCCCGCGACCATCTCTGCACTAAAAGAAAATATCATTCGCGAAGTTAATGGTATTCCGATGTCACTTCTCCAGCGAGTGGCACGAAATACTGGGGCCAGATTCCAAGAGTGTATCCGACGTGATGGTCTACATTTAGACGAAATAATTTTTAAGAAATAAAATCCGCACTTCTCCTCTTTGTAACAGTTATTGAAATAAATGTATATCATAAGCAGTTTATTTTTTATTTAAGTTTTAAATCCTAATTCTGCCACCGGACACCCTGTACATAACTTATGGAACCATTTGAACTTATGAAATACAGATAAATACTTGACGATGTAAACTTACTTGGAGGGGAATAGTCCAGGGCAGGAGAAGTGGTAGAGAAGTAATAAAGAAACACATTTGTTAATAAGGATATAGCCTCTACACAAAACAGAGCACACTGTACTTATCTATTACCAAATAATAATACCACATCGTTCAAACAGATATTCCTATAGCATACCAGTAGTATTGATCACAGAGCTATATTGGCAAACACAACTAATAAATGATACCTCCGTGTATTGGACTGAAAGGATTTCTTAAAAGAAAAATTAACTGTAGTCGCGTATACTGACTGCAAATCAATTTGTGAACTGTAATCAATAATTTTTAAGCTTTTTAAGTTGACACAACTATGTGGAAGTAATATGTGGGAGGGTAGAGATTTGGATATTTGTAAAGGACCGACCCTTGTATTCTGATATTGTTGGTATGAATCGTTCTTATAGCCAAGGGATACTGGTGGTATTCACTGAACAATCACACATAAGAGATTCGAAATTATACACACCGAGGGAGTACCAGAAGGTCACCAGATTTCCTAAAGTCGATATTAAATTGCACTGAGAGATCAATATGTAGTTCATTGCACAGGTTTCATAAATAGACTCCAATTAAACACACTGAGAGTTCATTATGTTTGATCATTGCACAGAGGCTTCTTTAATAAGTCAGGTACGCTTCATACCTCTGGTATGTCTGGTAATGTTGTAGGTAGCTTGAAAACAAGCTTACGGGTTCGAGTGGTTAACGGAGTCGATATTAAATGCACTGAGAGATCACTATAGGAGTTGATCATTGCACGGGCTACTTTAAGACACTGATTGTACCATAATGTAATATTGTAAAATCACAAACGTAGGAATTTCGGTCATACCCTGTCAGATGGCGACAGGTACCTGGATAAAAGCTTGGGTTGGGTTCGGTGGAGTTGAGTGGGATGGGAAAGTTGGGTGGGATAGTTGCGTCAAACTTAACAATGCAAGAAAAAGTGATTTCAGTTTTTTTTAAAGATGGAAATGAGAATATCATATTTTTTAACAATTTGATAAAAAATTGTACCTATGTAAAAGATTTTTTTGCAAATTGTAAAAATGTCGACAAAATCAAAAATATAAAATGTAATATATAATATGTCGACAAAATCGTAAATAAAGTCTTTTTTTAAATTCTTTATGCAAAATAAAAATTTTCATGAATCATTATTTTTAATTATTATTTTTTTTTTGGTTAAAAAGAATAAGTAATATTCGGAGTAAGTGGGGGGAATTTAAGAAGGTGATAATGTAAGTCCAACACTCCAACACCAACTAGCAGTGAATACTTCACACATTAGAGGTAATAGCCAAGATCTAGACAAACCCACACAAAGAGGAGGAGAAATTGGCTGTGGCATGTCTTACCCTGAACTTCTGCATGAGGTCTCCGCTGCCCACTGCCGGGATGCAGTTCCCGCTGAGGTCCAGCTTGGTCAGGGAGGCCGCAGCGCCGGGGGAGAAGCAGTTGGATGGGATGCGAGACAGGTCATTGTTGGACAAGTCTAACCTGCAAATATTTGTTAAATAGAGATCTACAAACTTATTTGAACACTTGGGGAAGTCACTGCTATCGAAATTAAAGTTACAAGGGTTTTACGACAATTGTCCGGTCAGTGGCTGAGTTGGCATAGCGTTTGGGTCTCACCCATGCATCACATGTTTAATTCTTCGGCTGGGTAAGACTTCCACCACGACACAAGCAAAATTTTCCACTTACTATGGTGGTAGGAGATTTTCAAATATTGCAGGTTATCATAATCCAGAAATGTTTGTTTCTTTTTAAATAAACAAAAATAAAAATTATAAATCTTTGAATTTTAATATTTAAGCCTAGGTACATTGTTTTTTAATTAATGAAGACAATATAAATCTGAAACAGAAAAATCAGAAAAAGATATAATCACCTTTAGGAATCGATCCGAGGACCTAGGATCATTTTAGATGCATCCTTGCATAGAAAGATATATAAATTGTAGATTATTGGTAGCCGCAAGAAAATTGGCAGAGGATGATAATGAATTTCACCCTGTTTTTTTTTTGGATTCCCTTATGGGCATCACTTTTATTTATTTATGTGTGTGGTATCCCCACCACGCAAGAAAGCATCTCTGGATCGCTCCGGCGATGACCAAGCAAATCATTCCGTCTTCAGTGCTCGATCCGGCCGGCCACTCGCGTTTTGTACCTCTCTACCCGTGTCATACGTGAATACTAAATCGTGTAAATATTTAATCTCAAATAAATGTTAATCACTCGAACATGAGCAAGTGTTATCAATCATCATCCAATATAATTACTGAACACAGGATCGCGGCCTAGAAGTACCGTGATCCCCAGGAGCCTGACTATCCCTTATGGTAAAGTATTGGTACTACCTCGTCTGATGTGGAGACGGAGCACCAGGTCAAACATTCTCCACCAGCTCCTCAACCCTGCAAACAACACTTCTAACACCCTGAAGGCCTTCTAGTGATATACTTCCTTGCATATTCTGTCAGATTACTATAATGCAGACACAGGTGCTTTTCAATATGTGTGCGCAGTGATACGCTCCGGCGAACGACATGTAGGTCACAACCAGGATACGCACGTTACAAACGCGATATTGCCGCTCTGTTAACCCACCCCATACCGTGCTAATATACCCTCGACAAGCTGTCTTGTAATGCAGCCTTACTGAATGGGATCTGAAAATTATGTCACTTTTTTATAAAAATATTGTCATGAATAATTTTTCATTGGCTTATAATAATTTGTTGTAAGAAAAATATATTGATTTTGTGCTTAAAAACCGAAATATTTAAAAAAAAATCATTCATAATAAATAAAAAAATATTATTTGCAACGCCCAATTTCAGGCCGGACTGTGACTACAGGTCGGTACCAAATATTAACATCCCGTTTTAGAAACACCAAATTAATGCGTTGGAATGAGAAAAGACTACATACATCTCAACTTAAGCAAAAAAAGGAGACTTCAAAGATAATTAATAAATTTTAATGTTTTGTGTAACATCTCTCTCTGACTAATAACTAAAAAGAGATATCACGTTGAAAGCAGTTTAACGAATTTGAAACGACATAATATATGGTTTTCTCTGTCTATCCCAAAGAAAATCGTAATTGGCCATTGCATCTGAGATTGAAATGGGTGCGAATTAATTAAAATGTCTTTTATTATTTTATACAGAATAGTTGCACTTTTTTAAATATTTCTAATGGGTTCAAAAATATTTGTTTTGAAATATGGATTTAATATTAAATGTATTTACGGAGATATGGAAGGTTGAAAGAGCAATGTAGAGTATTGTTACATTACAGATACGGCCGCATGAACAGAGTTACTTATTTGGAAGCAGCAAGTAAGTGTATAGAAAGCATAAAATGTCATATGCACGCCGGTGAACAGTGGGCCTGTTGTAACCCCACACTATCATCCATAAAAGTAAACAAAGATCATCTTGTTGTCTGTCGCCCCTAAACAGTGTATTATTTAAATTTTGTAAAATAATCCAAATTGATTGTCAGAAAAGAAAAGAGTAGTAATCCATTAGGCAAAAATTGTTTTATGTTTAAAAATATTTTATTTAATATATTTTATTCTCCCCGAGAAAGGTTTAGGTCGAACCGAAACTAGTTGGTTCTTAAAAAAAAATATACCTATAATAAAGTGAAATTAAACAAAGTTATTTTATTGTCATTATTATATCGTCGCAAGAAAGCAATACGGCTGTAACAGCCAGGACAATGTTTTTGGCACTTACAACAGTTGACATTTTTTTTTGTGTACGCCAAAAAAGTTGTAAACACCGCTGCTAAATGTATGAACACTGAAAATCAACCCAATTTCAGCTGCATAAATTGCTGTACGCGCCATACTACATCGATAATTTTGAATAGTTGTAAATGTGTGTTGTTATTTTTTGGGGCTAAATTCGTTTGGTTTACAATATACAAAAAAAATGTGTGTGATATGAAAACGATGTAAATGTAATTGACAATCTTTATTTGAAAATTTTTAAATGTTAACAGTACAAATTATTATACCACAGAAGACAAATATGTACGTATTAAAATGAGATAAAACAAAACATATGAATTTTTCCAATCTTTCATTAAGAACACAAATACAGTAAGTAAGAAAAGGAAAAAAACAGAACATCGTGCTAATTTAACCCACAAATAATGATAACGCACAACCTGTATAATTGTAGTAAACACAAACTTATTCTAAAAAGTACCGACAAGTTGTAGTAAACGATAAGTGTTATCAGAAACCAAACAAATAAAATGTAGTAACCGCCGCGAACACTCAAATGCAATCTTTGAAAATGCTGTAAGCACCAACCGAACGTGTAATATTTCCATGTAAGTGATTTTGTCATTTCTTTTAAAATTGAATATTGTCATAATCGCCAAACATAAAAAAAACTGGCTTTTGAGGTGTGTACATCAGTTAAAAAACGTATTATTGACAAAATGGCTAGTTTTTCCAACGCTGTTTACTTCTTATTTATCATTGTAGATTCACGGGACCCAGATAGATCGAAGCAGAAAAAAAACTCTGCAAAATGATGTATAAAAAGTATTTTCACAATTTGTGGCGGTTACAGCAGTATTGCTTTCCTGCGACGATATATAAAAAAAGACTTATTGGTATTGATCTTACTTTTCCAACCCCTCTTCAGAGAAGAGGTTATCAGGCAGCGATTTGATGTCATTATTGGCAATCTCTATGACCCTCAGCGACTGCAGTGAGCGGAACACCTCAGATGAGATGTCGTTCAGAAGGTTGTGTGACAGCAGGACTATCTGTGGGAACATACAATCATACACTATATTAATGCCTAAGGAATAATGAATGTCATCAATCAGAATGATGCTTTTTGTAATCCTAAACAAAATTTTGCAATTTTCGGCTGCCGAGAATTGGGGACTTAGTTTTTTCATAAATCTGGATAAAGAAAATATATTTCTTCTTGAAAATTTCAACAGATGTCAATGGAACAAAGAAAAAATCACATTTTAACCCCTATTGGGCGGCTGGCTATATTTGCGAATGTTCCCTGGAAACGGCGTGAATTTTCAGTTTCTCAGCTTATATATTTAAATTCTAATAACTCGGCAATCTGAAGATTTAAAATTTTGAAAAAAATTGTGTAATACGAACAATTGTTCAATGTACAGTTAAAAATAATAACAATAAAATGTTGAATAGAGGTCAACTTATAAATTGATAAATAAACTTGTAATTACCACAAAAAATGTAGCCCTCCCGCAAATAATCAGTCATAGAATAGTAATGGTATAGTTTATCGTAAAACTTAATTAGTATATGTCATAAATGTACTTTTCCACACAATGTTATAACAAATTAAAACTCTTTTTTTTCAACGAATATACGTAAACAAATGATTTTTCAGTCACTATAAGAAATTGCCCTTCTCACTCACACACATTAAAGTTACTCTGCGTCGACATTAAACACGGTGACCACGCGTTAGTTTTGTGAGACCGGGCGTGTTTTATCAATTTAAAGTTTTGTAGTGCGTGATATATTTTAAAACATTTTGTAGGGCATAAGGCAACTTCACAGTCACTGCACCAATGACGAGTCTGAACTCGTTTTTTGGCTCTCGCATAGTGTTTTTGCAAACATAACATCGCCGGTATGATGTTTGTCGCTTTGAGTTGACTGTTAGCATTTTAAAATTAAACTGTAACCATTTCTCCACGCAGGCAAAAAACTCTGTCCATATATTTCTGCTGGGGGATTAATTTCTAATAAATCAGAATCCTCAATTTCACCGTCACTTATTTCTGGAGGATCATCTGGGTCCTCTAAATTGTCCACTATATACTCATCATCGTCCCTCATAGAAAAATCTGAATCAACGTTTAAAACATATCGTTCTACTCTTCCTCTTCCATTGTTGAAACAGTAAAATTGAGATCAAAAACAATAACACAAATATTAAAATTCACGTAACAAAACACGACGAAGTCCACCAAATCTTAATGTTTATAATATAACACCAAGAAGTCATAAGCAATCTCCAGTTACCGGCGCCTCGAAACCATCAAAACTAATGGATACCCTACAATATAAACAAACACACTACAAACGCGTGTACCGACAGGCTATCACGGCGCGACCAGTACACAGACATGCTGTAACGTAACTGTGTGAGTGGCATATCTTCCGATAGGAGATTTCTGTGAGATGAGATGTTACAAAAACAGCTCGGAAATTAAAAACTCCCAAGTAAAAGTGTTAATATATTTTTTATGAGGTAGATAAATCATCAGGCTAATGAAAAATTCCTTTTCTTTCGTCTTTGATCAGTAAATAAGCATTACAAATAATAATTAAAGTGACTCACGCTCCGTGGCTACGAATGTAGCCAGCCGTCAGCTAGGACCGAATTATCCGGGCTGCAAATGTAGCCAGCCGCCCAATAGGGGTTAAACTCGGTTTGACAACCATTTGATTTATAGATTCTGCGAAATTTTGAATTGAATCTTGGGTGCTGCGGGATCACGTCAGCATCAGCCAAGCCATGGGATTGACTTTTCAAATCATATAGGTATGTGTGCATCAGCCGCAGAAAAAAAGTTACAAAAGGGCTCACCTGCAATCGCTTGGTGTTCTTGAAGGTATCAAACTCTAAATCCAGCAGCTGGTTGTGAGACAGGTCCAGAACTTGCAGGTGAGGCATGTTCCCAAACACGTCTCTGGTGGCATTTTGTAACTTGTTGTGAGATAAATACAGGTGAGTTAGAGATACTTCCGCCGACCTGTAAATAACGACTCTAAATAATACAACAATATCTGCATATTTTGTTGTTTAATTTGAGAATCTTAAAATCACAGTATACCTATCGTATGTGTTAATCAACACATAAATAAATATTTAAAAGTATTTTTTCAATCTTGGAAATCAGTTGTTGCTATCGATGAATAACTAAGAAATTAAATACGAATTTCTTACCTGAAGTAAGATCGGCTAATGTATGAGATATTGTTGTGCGATAAATCCAGAGATTTAACGTTAGAGTGATAATTTCCTATTCCGATACCTAGAAGAATAGAAACATTTATAATGTAACCGATTTTTTTTTTCATTAGCTCCACACAGGAGGCCCTGCTCAAAAAATGCCCTCGGGGCCTGTGTCATCTTTGATGATGCTGTGTGAGGGTTTTTAGGGAAAGAAAGTTCTGGGAAGAAAAAAATGTTCAAGGGGTGGGTAGGAATCTGGGGGTCAATGTGTCCAGGAGTGACGGACATATGAATCCATTCATCCATTGCTCCCTCAACCAGTCTCTCCCGATCAGGCCCGCCATGCAGAAATTGGGCAAATGCATTTGTAGTCAAGATCTAGACAAATTTCACCCCATAACCCGGACTTCCCTTCCCTTCCCACAAACGTAGTGAATCGAATCGAATGAATAGGTATTGTTTATCCAATAGATGGTTTCCGGGGCGGCATTACCGACACCCGCCTTCCTAATTGTAAATATTTAAAAAACATCGCTGATTAATATTGAACGAAGTCAATCAATTATAGTGAAGCAATATGATCAAAAAAAGTAATGGATATATAGTCACTGCGAATTCATCACATGAAGTGCTATAGGTCAGAGACAATAGTGGATACTACATTGAAAGAGATAAAAAGAGATGTTATCTCTTTATAGAATAGGTTCTATTATAACAGCATTGACAGCAGTATGTATCTGAATTTTTTCAATGCACTTCAAATATGTAACACGACATCAGTTTATATATGACATGAAGTGACAGAAGTCAAATATAAGACAGAGATGAATAATTTATATTGACAAAATGTGTGAAATTTAGTGCAGTTACCTGAAACAGGGATGAACTGATCCTCATAATGAAGTGCTGGAGGGTGATGGTGACAAATAATGTGAAATGAAACAAATTATAAATGATAAAACATAACAAAAGATAAAATTTAAAATAATATAAGTACTAAAATGTTATAATTAATTGAATACGGAGAGAAATATTTCAGTAGGATCCATTTTTAAAACTTGATCCCAATGAACACTTTAAAACTGTTTTCAATGTAAATTATGAATACTAGGGTTAGGAAAAGAAATAAAGAGTTCGGTCCTTCGTCCACAGGGAATATGCAAGTACCTGAAACTCGAAAATTCAAGTATCTTGGTTACTAAACTCTGGCGAGGTTGTCACTACTCACGCCGTTAAAACTAATGGCGTCATTTGTGTTAGACATTTTGTAACGATGTGTGCACTTTAGATCAATGCTAGGAACAAAATAGTTCACAAATAATGAGATTATAGCAACTGTTTGGTTGTGAGTGAGTTTATGGCTTTCGACTACCGTAATTCGGGAATGTGCCTAATGTGGAAGTCGAAAAACCTGTAAAAAACTGTACAAAGGTTATTTTTTGAATAAAGAAAAAAAAACAAAAAAATTAAAATTTCTAGTTTTGATATATTGAGAAATCATCAATGATCGGTGGCGACGCGGGTTTCGTGATTTCAGTAGCGACATATGCGGACTGTGCGTGACAAGTTGTTTTGCGACGTAAGTACACAATATAAGTATCGGATACTTGCGTATCCCTATAGAGAAAGGTATGAGGAGGTTGATGGCCCTATAGGGAGGATACTCGACACGTAGTTGAATGGGTCGAGTTTGTTGCTCACAGCTAGTACTGTCTTACTACCTTTTGCTAATGCCTTAGTAAGTTATACTTAGTGAAAAGTCTGTTCTTACTATCTTAGGAGTTAAGATTTACTTTAAAAAATAATGAATACAGTGAATTATGTATTTACCGGGCTCGCGCACGATGGTGCCAAAGGCAGCGGCGATGGAGTCACTGAGCTTGTTGATGCGGTTGTGTGAGGCGTTGACCTTCAGTGAGCCCAGGGTGCCTACCTGGTCGAACATGGAGAACTCAAACGTGCTCATGTGGTTGTAGGACATGTCCAACCTGGAAACGCACAACAGACTTATTCAAAATCCATGGCAGCAGACTAGATGAATTACTCAATTTTCCCTTGGCTCTTCTACTTGCAAATAAGACCCCGCTAAATATCAGGCAAGAGATTGCAACACTGAGGGAATACAAGTAGGCGCTGCGAAATAGCGCAGTATCCTCCTCCTCCTGGGTGGGAGGAGAGAGGCTGCTCCGGTTAGCTCTCACTCCAGAAGATAGTGAAAGTTTGAGTGTCAATTGACTGATGTGAGAAATGCCCATCTCATACCTGACCTATTGCCTCGCAAACTCTGCTCCTTTATCAATAGGATAAGGTGTCTGCACAGCCGTTGTGCCACCATGATGTAAAAGTCGGCGATGTGTGAATGCCGTGCAGTGCAAACCAGTGAATATGTGGTCAACGAATGCCCGCTCCGTCCACAGGAAGACTCCTGTGGCCCTAGACTGGCTCGCAGACCTATATGTCCCTCAATGACCCATACGAAACACCATATGAAAGAAGAATAACATTTCTCTTCCCCATCTCCAATAATTTAGTTCTTTACGTTGTCCTTATTAGGGATTACAGAGCCCCACTGGCTCTTGCTGTAGAAAATACAGTAATAATCGTAGAGATTAATTTATTCTCACACTTCAAGCTCGGGTAGGTTCTGGAAAGCCTCATCAGATATGTCTCTCATCTTGTTCCCCCGGAGGCTGATCTTCTTGCAGCGGTCCAGGTTCATAAAGGCCCTGCGCTCCAGCTTCTCGATGAGGTTGTCCTCCAGGGCGATCTCTTGCAGGTCGGGCAGCTCCACGAAGGTGTGCTGGGCGATGTACGTCAGCCGGTTCACCGACAGGATCACACTCTCCAGTGACGAGTGGATGTCTCCCTGAAATATTATATTATTGTAAATAAATTATAGTAGGGACCTGTAATTTATGTTTATAAAGACATAAAAAAATTGTTGTTTATTAGCGAAGCAACAAGAAGGATAATGATAATATAAATTTGCGCATATTCCACGTTAAAACCCACAGGTACTAATATCAATGGCAGTTTGTTTGCGTAGTGAACTTTCATAAAAAATATAAGGAAATAAGACAATTGTAAATTATAATTTTACCAAAATTGAAAAGCATGCCTTTCAAATTGCGTGCTAAAAATCCATCAGTCCAAATGATATCCCAATCCCATATATTATGTGCATTATAAATATAAGCATTTTTAACGGGACCTTCCGTCATATTTCTTAGTTTCATACAAAACATACTAGTGGCGCCGGAGAGTTAGACCTGCAAACTTTGGGAATCCAAACACGCAGCAACTATGAAATTTGTTAACACTAAATATGTACAGAATAGTATTTTGAAAGAATCAACGGAGGGCATTACCAGAGAAAACCAGAAATATGTCATTTTCAAATCAGATTTTAGACGAATTGACTCTTTTCCACAAAAAATTATAAATGGATTTCGAAAGATTGTTCTTTTATCTAGCATTCGCATGTAATAAATTTTGAGAAATTTTTTTAATTTTTAGTATAATAAGGTTATTCCATAGGTCGTTGGCAGATTTGTTCAATTTTCAAAAAAGAATTTGTATTATACCACACCCATTTCAAATAATAAAATCATGCAGTAAAATAAATCAATACATTATCTAGCAAACGCATGTTTTAGAATTTTAATTTTAGTTTCAATAAAATCATTAAAAAATATGTACGTACATGTGTTTCTTGACGAAAATTGGTCAATTTGTGTATTTATTTGTGCACTTACAAACTAATATATTTCAGATTTTTTTTATTTCTTATTAAATTAAGACATTATTGAAAAATGATAAATACTTATCAAAAAATAATTACAAAAAGTACATTATTTTAATAGTTTTATCATCACGCCTTTCAGCATTTTTGGATGAAGGTATAAATTAAAGCTAATTTGGATTGAAATAAATTCGATATTGAGTTATAATTTAAAAAGCTGGTAAGGAGAATAATTAATCTTTCTCATTGTAACCGCCCTGCACGATAGTAAGAACAACTTTCGACAAAATGTGGATTTTCGTCCGCTGGCTGGTTAAACGCTCTTAAGTTTGATGTTTCTTTTTAATTAAAAAACAAACTTTCACAAGTTTCCTGCGAAAATTGTGGTTATCATTTTTAAAATAAAGACATTATATTCTTTACCCTTGATGTTTTAGTGTATCACCGAATTGTATATTATTGATAACTAATTGATGAAATTCCTTTAGATCTAGGAACAAAAAAATATAATATGGAAAAGACCAACACAGGTTTTTACATTTTAATCTCCAATTAAACTTCCAATGAGATCCACGAACCGCCGCTGACTAATCTATATAAATAAAAATAAATTGCAACATTCTGGCATTCACTCGCATTAAATTGTTCCATAAATATAGTTGCGTAATTTTAACCTGCAATGTTCCCTTATAGAAGTTGGTGATGACATTATCCTGTAACTCGAGGCGCTTGAGGTCTTTGAGGAAGTGGAAGGAGGTGTCGGGCACGGAGCTGATGCGGTTGTTGGAGATGTCCAGGTACTGCAGGTTGGTCAGCGGCCGTAGCGCATCATGCGGCAGCTCATGCTGCGAGTCTGCCAGTCCGTTGGAGATCTTCAAACTGATCAGGCCGTGGCCCAGCTGAAAGTAAATGTATTCTTTTATATAATAATCGGTAGTGCAATGCACCTGTACATATATACATATTATAATCAAATGACAATTCATTTGTGATTTCTTTGTATATCCCCTTGCCAAAAGAAATTTTTGAATGTGGATATTTGATTCAGAATAAAAATCAGGAACCTGCTATTAAGACATTGCAAAGTAAAATAATGCTAAATCATATATTTGTTCAGAGCACCTCTTGGCCATTTTTTAAAGCCTAGAGCTTTTTTTTTGAGCCTAGAAAAATGTATAGGGTAGGGTGGGGCAAAGATCCGCAGTGGGAAATGATCCGCACCGTCAATTTAAAATGATCGCTTAATATTGTCGTGGTTTTAGACACATTTTTATGCTGGCAACATTGATAGAAGACGACTCACAAAAGTTACATGGCGTCCGACCGGCACAACAAAAACAATGAGGTTAGAATTCTTTTTACTTGTTTTGATGTAATAATCCGTAGGTCATCTTCAGTTGAAAATGTAATTTACTATACGCTTTGCTTACTTTTTTACTGGTTCAATTCCATAATTCAGGTTTTGAAAGGCGATCTATGGACAATAATTTGGCCAAATGCGCATTTCTTGTTTTTAGATTAGTTTGTGTTTACAAACTAATCTAAAAACCACGCGGACGTTTACCCCAAACAGTGGGGCAAAGGTCCGCAAAGGCAAGGTTGTCTACCTTTCCTTTTTTTTCCTAAATGTTGCTTATTTCGCTAGTAATAAAATGGTATATTGTAGCACATAAATTAAGATTTCCAGTGAAGCCAAAACCTGCAGGACCTTTTACTTATTGGGTGAGAAAAAAGGTTGAAACCTAAAATTGCGGATCTTTGCCCCACCCTACCCTAAGTTTCAGACCTGTAAAAATGCTTTGATGTATAAAATCTCCTACTAACGAACCCCCTTTCCGATATAGTTTTATTACAAAATGTGGCAAATTAAGTTCTTTAGGGTTATGATCGGAAAACATTTAAATATTTTTTCATGAACTTCACAAAATAAAATAAAACATGCTTATGGCGATGGCTTTGAAATGAGAATATGCATAGTTCTTACCGAGTTGTCATATATCCAGTACCTACCTCTCTCTAACCATCACCTTGCTGGAAAAGTATTTGAAATTTGGAACATTGACAAGAAAAATAGCAAATTCGAGAGAATCTGTTTTTGAAAAATGGACGAAGAATTGGGACTATCTTGGAAGCAAGTTGTTGGTGTTTTGCATATAAGTACATAATCTCGTTTTTTAATTAAAAAGAAGGTATTTGAAAGTAAACAATATCGTTTTGCACTAATTAATTTTGTTGTGGCGATAATTATGATTGTGTTGTATGCTCCTTCGTAGAGATACATTGGTAAGTAATTGGTTATCCTTTTTCCTTGCATCCCTAGTTCTTCCTACACATATTATCAACCAATTCCAGCAAAACACCATTTTGTCTCGTTTCATTTTTAGTATTTACAGTACATTTCCAAGTGCATCTGAAGTTGTAATTCGTTAGCAGTTTCGGATGCAACAATTTCATAAATCAAAATAGGGAATTTCAATTTTATCATCATCTCTGACTGAGGTGAATTTTGAAAATAACTTTTTTGAAAATAAGTGCCAGGTAGAAAGAAAAGGACACACAAAACACCATTGTTACATTTTGAGATTATGTTTCATGAACTCATGAAAATGAATAATTAATTTAAGCCTGAAATAGGAAATGAGCCAAGTTTGCTCACAGGAAACTAAACTATTGGTTCAACTTCAAATCTAATAACCACTTATTATTATTCTTTTCAATAAATAAATAAAAATGAATAATATTTTACCTCAGCAAAAGCTTCCTTATCAATCTTTGATATTTCATTCTCTGACAGGTCCAGGTACTTGATGGTTCTCAGATGTCTGAAGGCGTGAGACTGAATGGCTTCTAAAGATCCTCCGATGATCTTCAACTCCTCGAGATCCACTCCAAACTCCTGAAAGTCATCGGAGACCAGTGTATCTCGCGGAAGTCGACTGAGAGATAAGGAGCGCAAAGAGCGCATTCTGAAAAATATTTGAAGAAAATATAAACACTTCCATACCATAACATTACAGACAGAAAAGAAAAAAAATGTTAACACACCTCTAAAATTTTGAAATTAAAAGTAAAACAAGTGTTGCGATGTGAACAAAAAATAGTTATATATAACTGACAAACATACAGGGTAAAAATCAATGACGTTATATAAATAGACTCGCCATAGTCTCACATGCTCGCAAAATAATGTGGCAAGTAAGCAACACTCTTTTGTTTTCATCGATTTTCAGTAATTTCTTAATTCAAAAATTATTCATGTTTTAAAAAGTTATGCTACTTCCACACTGAAGCCAAACTTCCAACTCAATCTTCCGACGCATGAACTACCCTTCTACGCAATCGTCCGAAAGTTTGAAATTTGAAGTTGGCCTCATTGTGTCCGTACCATAAGACAATCAAAGAATGTGTGTTTTTTTCTCTAATGACGCAAAGACGTTACATACTTTAGACGCGGGGTAGAAATCTCAAAATGGGAAGCCAACAACAAGACAATTGTAGGGTACTCGATTTCTAGTACTTTAGTACTAAACTGCCATGCGTCGAGTAAGGTCGTGTCCTACTAGTAAGTAAATTGCATTAAAAAGTGCCAAAATTCCCTCCTGTGTGATGAGAAAATGTTTCTATTACACGGTAAACAGTAGTAAAAGCGAAGGAATAACATTTCATTTGTAAATACATGCAAATTACTTATTATTATCGATTATAAAAATAATACAATTGCTTTCCGCCCAAAGATTTTATGCGTCATTAGAGAACTCAAGGCCTACTAAAGTACAGGTCTGGATGCGCAACAGCCAAATTACAAAGTCGATGCCATGCCGTCGCTAAGTAAAATTTACTTTTTATAATAATAATCTAATGATTCTTTATTTACTTGCCTACGGTAAAACAACATACAAATCAGCAGAAATAACAAATACAATAACAATCACCGCCATTTGCAAACTATCGTTGTTCATTATAGCTATTTGACACCTCAAAATTCGACTGGTGCCCAGGCCTCCTACTTTAGTCGGCCTTGAGACAGTATTCGACGCAACTTTTGAATTTTGAATATGAAAATGCCGCCCGCGTTCTATCTTTTGTTTCGTCCATATACACATATTCTTTTAAGCGTCTATCTTTATCATACACGAATAACTTTTGAATTAAGAAATTATTGAAAATCGCTGAAAAAAAAAGAGTTTTGATTAATTGCCACATTATATCTTGAGTTTGTGAGACTATGGCAAGTCTATTTATATAACGTCATTGTAATGACGTACAAAATTGTCGGACGGGGAACATGAAAATTAATTGTTTTGCTTATATAATCAATAATAATAAGTAATTTGTGTGTACCTACATATTTTATTTCTTCACTTTTACTAATGTTTTCCATGTAATGGAAACATTTTCTCATCATACAGGAGGGCATTTTGGCGCTTTTTAAATGCAATTTTCCTACTAGTAAGACATGACCTTACTTAACGAGTGACAGTTTAGTACTAAAGTACTAGAAATCGAGACCAGTGCAATTGTCTTCCCTTTGGCTTCCCACTTTGAGATTTCTACCCCGCGTCTAAAGTATGTAACATCTTTGGTAAAAATATGATAAAAATGAATAAATAAATTACCTTCTCAAATCCTGAAGACTAGTGACTCCATTCTTTGAACCACTCAGGTCCAAATTGAAGAGGGTATATTGAAAACCATTAAATGATTCTCCAGGCATTATGTTATGGACCTAAAACACGAGGGACAGTTAGTGCTGATCATCTCAATCACTTGATATCATCTTTAAATTGAAATATTACCTCATTTTCCTTCAGACTCAAGTATCTGAGGAAGTCGAATTGGTGGAACAAACTCTTAGGAAGGCCAGTCAGGTTGTTAGAAGAGAGATCCAGAGATTGGAGGCTGGCCTCCAGCCCAGCAAATGCTGATGGAGCTATTTCTGTCAAACCACAATCTCTCAACGATAGAGTGCGGATCTTTGCTTGACGGAATGCATCTTCCTGAAATGACATTTTAGTGAGTATCCGGTCCTATACATATACATGATTACTGTTCAGAACAAGACGTATCATACGAAGCATATTGAACTGTAATAATAGGCACTGACTTCCTCTTCGGAGACCTCGTTCGGGCAAAAGTTATCACTTAGAATGCCTGTAAAATAATAAAGTGAGCTTCTGACTTTTCTCAATTTCTTTTGAAATAATACCTATAATCTTTGTGCAGTTTGAACTCACCCTGATGTATGATATCGGATTCCCATCTAAGATAGTAGTGTTCAAAGTGTTGAACAGTTGAAATGATGCCGGCATCAGGAAGGTAATAGCATTATACTCCAGCCTCAGGATGTCCAGGGACATGCGGATTCCGGGAATGTTGATGACGGGAGGCACCTGGACAATGCGATTCTTAGACAAATCCAAATGTCTCAGTTGCTTCAGTGGAGCCAATTCTTCGTAAGGGAAAAACATCAGCTGGTTGTCAGACAGAAGAAGCTGAAAAAATAAATAGGAAACTAATATACTTACGTACTTATAATAATATTATCTCTGGAGGCTGCCAATATTAACTCAAATCAAGACTATGTCATGATAATAATTATAAGTAAAAATAAATTATAAGTTATAAAGGTAAAGTATTTGATAAACTGCCATCATTCGCAGATTACAGGACCTCTCGGCCAAAAGCCGAAATCAATCTGTCATCCGCTCCCTAGAACCGTACCCTGGGGTACAAATAATTTTTTTTTTTTAAATGTGCGATTACTTTTTTGTCACAACGGATCATTTTGTACGGGTGGAGGGTCGCTTTGAAGCATCAGTTCGGCGGAAGTCCTGTAAGTGTGTGGTCGTGGCAAGGCGTACGTGGGGTGCTCTAGTACCCCTGGGTACAGTTAAGTTAATTACATTCATTACTATGATTATACGAAATAAAGCATGTTATTGTGCTGTTTGATACATGTTTTTTTTATTTGCATAATTACCTAAGACATAACTTTGTTTTGAAAAAAATGTGTAAGTACTTATTTATTATATTTGTACCTACGTTAGTTGTTTCGCATTTTGTTGCGTGTAACTTGAATAATTATTTTTCATGTTTACTTCAACAACTGCTGCTGAAAAACTGCTATCAAAAAATATTACAACAGTTGGAACACTAAAAACAAAAAACATAAATACCTACCCATTTCTTGGAAGCAAAAGACCGCCACAAGAAAACATCAATGTTTTCTTTTCATAATGAACTTACTTTGCTATCATATATGCTTCCAAAGCTAAGCAAATGAAAAAAGAAAAACGTGCTTATGCTTTCCATTACGCACCTGCAACCATACCAAGATAAATCTATTGATTTACCAGAAATAATAAGTTTTTACAAACGATGGGGGTTTGGTTAGTTTGATCAACGTTGTCATACCTACAGTCTTTCTCTTTCTGGAGCCTTTGTGTCTTCTACGAAATTTTGAATATTGTCGGAATTAATTCTATGATATTACTGCATTCATTTAACGCTAACGGTACACAAGCTTTCAAGAATAGACGAACTTATCTGTAGATTTTAGCTTTAGTCCTTATAAAACCTCAGTTGGAGGATCGATTTTTATACAAAACTTTGCCGATGCATCTCCAAGTAAATATTGGCGGTATATTAGAAAAAAAATGAACTTCTGATGCCCCAGCCCTTTCCCCAAATCTGGAAGAAGTTTATTTTTTTCCAAAAGTTTCATATATTTGGAGCACCAAAAAAAGATTTGCCAAATCTATTAAGATAAGTTCCTTTTATTTGTGCCTAAATGTATTATGTGCGACTGAAATAAGTGCCATAAAAGTCTATGTAAGTTGATTATTAATAAATGTTTATTCTTATGTAAAAAAAGATGTTTTATTTACCGGGGTACTTACCCCTCGGTACCGTTTTTTTTTTTTTTTTTTAAATAATCGGAGACGGTTTACATATTATATTGTTCTCGTGAGCACTTAGGCCATAGACCCATTGTACTATCTCCCATTTTACCTCATTTCTTTAACAGTAACCCAGTCCCTTTTATAAAGTTCACCAGGATTGTCATTGGAAATGAAGCTATATCTTCTGGTTCGACAATGTGTCTTCCCAGGTTTCATTTCCCCTCTTCACTCCACCTTGGTTCCCCGAAGGCCCCACGACGGAAGAGGGCTTCATCTCTCCTCTCCACTCCTTAGTTCCCCGAAGGCTCCACGACGGAGGGTCCACCTCCCCTCGGTTCCCTAAAGGCCCCACAAGGGAAGAGTCCACTCCACCTTGATTCCCCGAGGGCCCCAGGAGGGAAGAGAACTTCATCTCTCCTCCTTGGTTCCTTACAGGCCCCACAGAGGAAGAGTTCACCAAGATGGCCTCATTTCTCCTCTTTACTCCTACATGGTTCCTCGAAGGCCCCACATGGAAAGAGGACATCATCTCTCCTCTTCACTCCTACATGGTTCCTCGAAGGCCCCACATGGGAAGAGGACTTCATCTCTCCTCTTCACTCCTACATGGTTCCTCGAAGGCCCCACATAGGAAGAAGACATCATCTCTCCACTTCACTCCTCCTCGGTTCCACAAAGGCCCGCCCCGCGCTAAAAGGGTGCCCTTCCCCTTGGTTCCTTGAAGGCCCCACAAGGGAAGAGTTCATGGAGGTAGCCTCGGTACCGTTAGGGAACGTACCCATACTACGTGACCAACTTTTTGCAATTTTTAACCCCCCCCCCCCCCCCGGTGACCAAAATCCTAAGCAATCCGCCGCTCATTTGTATGGAGCGTGACATTTTGAAGACCCCCCCCCCCCCCCCTAAAAGTGTCACGTAGTATGGGTACGTTCCCTTACCTACTTAAAGTCTATTATGGGTACGGTTCTAGGGTTAAGCACAATTGTTTCACCAGTCTCTTTTCCTCACATGACAATAAAAACATTCTAGGATTCTTATCGAAGTATTAAGTCTTCGACCTTCCAAGGATAGAACAGATTTCAAGATACGGGTGCGAACACTGTAGAAGCTGTATTACCTTGCTAAGTCGTCCCATGCCATCCCTGAAGACAGTGGGGTCCAACTTGGAGATATGGTTTCCCCGCAGGTCCAAGGTCTCCAGCAGCGGCAGGGTGGAGAAGGCGTCCGGAGGGAGAGTTAGCAAGGAGTTGTCAGCCAGGATCAGCGTCAATAGCGAGTTCTCCAGACCTTTCCAGCTGTCGGAGGCTAACTCAGCTATCTCATTTCCTGGAAAAGTATTAAAATATACAGACTTAGAGCTAGAGGAAACACGTGCGTTTTGGTAAAATGTTGCCCTAAATCAGAAGCACCGTAAAAACATATTGCTCAAGAAATTATAATAATAATCTGGAGTTAATATTTAGGCACAACATCCAAAAATGGCTATGAAAGTCCACTTTTGTATTTTGATCAAAATTACACTGATTGCTATTTCATTCGGTGCCTCAATATGAATCATGAAATGTCACTCTTCTATTGAACCTGTGCTTTGTAGTTCATAGGCACTGGATACACGTTTCAAACACTATTTACAATATACATTTTTGAATGAAGCTATAACTTTGTGGTTATCCATTATAGATAAATGAAACAATTCAACTTTGTTTGAACCACTTCTATAATGAGTAAATCCAACCGGTTTCAGAACAAACGTTCCTTCTTCAGAGCAAGCGTATACTAATTTATTTGTATTAGTATACGCTTGCCCTGAAGAAGGAACGTTTGTTCTGAAACCCGTCGGATTTACTCATTAGGTATATAAGTGGTTCAAACAAAGTTGAATTGTTTCATTTAACTATTTAAAATACTACAAGCCAATAATTCTATCATCTCTGAAAGTAGTCGATTGAAGTTTTCTATATTAGGTTTTTTGTGAATAGTATAAGATCGTTAGAAAAAATAATAATAATAGTGGACCTAAATTAAAGCTCTGGGGTACTCCGCAGCATACACATAATATGTACATATTCCACTCCAAATGCAATTCCATAAAAATTCATAGGTACTCTCAGAGATAATTTCTCGAAAATAGAGACAAAAAGTGGTATTTTCAATAAATAAAGTAGTAGACATTGTAATAGATTATTCACCCGTCAAGTCCAGTACCCTTAGTTTCTGCAGGTACCGCAGCGCCTTATTGGGCACTACAATAAGATCGTCATCATGAAGCTCCAGCGTCGACAGGGACCGCTCCAGGCCGAGGAAGGCCTCCTCGGGGATTTCTCCCAGAGGGTTCTTGTTTATGGATAGTATGTACAGCCCTGAAATAAAAAACAACCATAAATTAGAAGCAGCAGGGATCGCAAAGGACACATTAATACATATGTAAAATACTCCGGGGAAATGAAAAAACCTAATGGCAAAGAAACGAAAATGATAAGAATGGAGGAACTTCTAAGAGCCCCCCGAGTTCTCAACCCCCTGAATGCTACCCAAGAGATAAGTACCAACACTTGGAAGTTTAAAAGTAGCTGTAAACCGTAAGTCGAAACAACTAAGTGCTAGTAAAACACGAAATATCACAAGGGAATTGCTTTTTCTAGTGAATCAACTCAGGCTAATGATGTAAGGAATAAGGATATACCTACAGGTTGACGAAAAAAAAATCATTGGTTCAGGTCTGAACGAGGCTCAGTAAAACTGCAGGGGAAATAATTAAGAAGGCAAACTCTAGACTCTAGACCAGGGTTTCCCAACCAGTGGTCCGCGAGAGGCTAGAAGATGGTCCGCGAGTCAATAAGCGAGCCAGCGCGCGGGCGGTCTCTAGTCGAGAAGTCTGAATAAAAAAAAATCGGAGCAAT
Source organism: Limnephilus marmoratus (assembly GCA_917880885.1). Lineage (NCBI taxonomy): Eukaryota > Metazoa > Arthropoda > Insecta > Trichoptera > Limnephilidae > Limnephilus > Limnephilus marmoratus. The sequence continues at coordinate 53,386,093 of OU862923.1, read as the reverse complement.
ATTCAGTTTATCGTTATTGTAACTTGTGGTCAGTGACCATTACGGTATTCCGTTTCGCCCCACCCCTTCCTACCCCCTCCGCGTTGTGGTAAATATTCTGCTAGAATCCGTCCCACCCTATCCATTTACGCCCCTCCCGTTGTGCTGTCCGTCCCGGGTGCCACCAGTGCTAGCTAGCCAACGTGGTGTCACCCCCCTCCCCCCCAATAAAGTTGACAAACACAAATTTGGACTTCATAAAAAATTGGGGGGGGGGGGGTGGCTAAAGAATTGTGCTCTTGGAAGGTGAAACCGTGTCGGGTGGCCGGGTCACCCAGGGCGCCGCCCCCCCTCGCTATGCCATTGCTTGTGGTCCATGTCGAAAAAATAAACGTACAAGTGGTCCCGGGTCAGAAAAAGGTTGGGAACCACTGCTCTAGACCAATTACCATAGCCTTGACAATAGGCATTAACACTTACCAATAGACTCAATGAAGGATCCAGTAATGGGGGCATATTTTGAGAGTGAGTGCAGATGCTAAGGTTGCTGAAAAGAAAAAAAAAACTAGTTGGGTAGTATATTCGAGTAACTCACCAGTGGATTGGAAGAAGTAGGGCTCCAAGTCCCTGAGGCCGTTGCCCTCCAGATGCAGCTTGTAGACCTTGGAGGAGTTGATGGGCGGCGGCACCCGGAACAGCGGCACGGCCCTGCAGGCCACGATACCCAGGTCAGGGGTGGCCTTCGAGCAGCTGCACAGCGGGTTGAAGGAGCACGGGGGGTACTGCACCCCCGGATCTACGTGGAACTGGCGAACAAACAAATAACACAGTAGAAATCGAACTAATTACATAGTCCAAATTGAAGATTTTGGGGCTATGGAGTCCTAGGTGTAGATATCATAACATCGATAAACTACACTGTTCGTAATTCGCTTTTTATTGAACTCCATTGGGGTGACGGTGATAATAAAAACCCACACTACATGCCACTTTAAATCAACTCATTTGATATCATTTAGCAATTCATTTGAAGATATAAACATAATTAATTTTATATTGATATAAAGAAGACTGTCTTCCGGGACCAGGCGGGAGGCGTGGACTTGATTTGTATAAAAATCTAAAGTTTTATTTAATCTAGGTTTAAAAAAAACACCCCCAATCAATTATTGTATTTTTTTACATTAGGATTACATCCATACAGAAGGCCCTAAGGATAATAATTCCCCCCAGAGCCCACGTCGGGGATGCTGTGTGGTGGGTATTTTTAGGTAAGGAAGGGGAGGAAGTTCTGGGAAGAACAAAGGTAAGGAAACGTACCCATACTACGTGATCAACTTTTTGCAATTTTTAACCCCCCCCCCCGGTGACCAAAAACCTAAGCCCGCCGCCGCTCTTTTGTACCAAGCGTGACATTTTAAAGACCCCCCCCCCTAAACGAGTCACTTAGTATGGGTACGTTCCCTAAGAGGGGTAGGTAGGTATCGGGGCTCAGTGTGTCCAGGAGTGAAGAACGTATGCATATATCTCCCAACAGCGGTGCAAGGCGATGTTCTGAGAGAGTCCTGGTGGAGAGTCAAACGGTCTCCCTCAACCAGTCATTCCTGATCAGCCGTGCCACATAATAGGTGGGCGGTAGCAACTACCACCAAGACCTGGACGAACCTCACTCCATGAACTCTGACACCCCTGCTAAGTCACCAAACGTCCTCCGAATAAAAAAAATTGGCCTATTTATTTGTCTTTCACCACCCACCTCCGACAGCTTCCAAGACATGTTTTGAATTTTCATTTCACACATGTTAGTAGGTAGGTACATGTTGAATATTGCAATACGAAATGCTGCACAACTTGCAAATGAACTGTGGAAATCGACGAGTCCAGATAAGTAATCAGAAAACTGGTTAAAAATACGAATTGTTCAAAATTAAATATCCCAAATGGAAAGGTAGGCAGTTTTGTGAAAATAAATACTCATTTTACTCTAAATTCTAAAAAAGCATATATTATCTGCGTTAAAGTAAAAAGAACTCACCTCTCTCGCATTACTGAGTGATGCCCAGATCATGAGGACTAACGTGATGATGACCAGAGCATACCCGAACTTGATTACTGCCATTAAACTCTGAAAACAGAAAAATACATCATATAGGTGATGAAACATTCAATACGAACCAAAAATTAAATGAAACCATTATAAAACTAATTTGCACCTTTTAGGTAATAACTAATAACTAACAAAATATCACTTTATTTGCACATTAATATAATTCCCCTTCAGTAAAGGAAGGAGAGAAAGTTTTGGGTATGAGGGCAGGAACCGAGGGGTCAATGTGTACAGGAGTGACGGACACATAAATCCATCCTTCACCGCGGTATAAGGCAAGAGAGTGTTTCGAGATAGTCCTTTTGGAGAGGTCAAAAGGACCTCCTCATTCAGCCTCTCCCGATCCGGCCGCCAGGCAGTTGGTGGGCCGGATACCGCCGCCAAGACCCGGACAAACCTCACCCCATAAAACCGGGCACCCCTGCTAAGTCTCGACACGTTGCGAATCACTTGATGTGACCTACGGCCGAGGTGTTGGTTATCCAATACTTCGTTCCCGGGGCGGCGGTACCCATACCCATCTCCTAAATTGAAACATTTATTTAAACGTCAATATGAAAAAAGATAGAAGATATACATAATAAGTAGATCTTTAGAGGTATCTAAACAAAAGCCTAGTATTCACGTTCGACCATGTCCGGGCGAGCATGACGTCACAGGTCGAGTGACGAGCAATTCTGAATTGCCCGTCACAGTAGCATTTGTGTACATTTGGATGGATCTGGCCGGCAGACACACCTACAGAAATGTTCGTCTAGTCGGTCGGCCTAAGTTGTCATGCTCGCCCGGGAATACTAGGCTAAAGGAATGTTTTTGGTTTTGTTTTGAAGAGTTTTCATTTTCAATGTACATTCGTTACTTTAATTTTAAATTTTTGCAACCAGTTTCGACTCGTCCGTGCCATTCACGGGCAAACTTAAAAAAAGTGAATGGCACGGACCGGACGTGTCAAAACCGGTCGCAAAAATTAAAAATTAAAGTAACAAATGTACATTGAAAATTAAAACTCTTCAAAACAAAAATGTCTAGAAATTGTTACACAGTCAATGCCCAAGAAATACAAAAAATAAAGGAATGGTGTTTCGCGAACAAGATAAATAATAATATGTACATTTTGCACAACCACGAGACAGCCTAAAAGATATTCACGGACGAGCACGACGTCACAAGTCAAATGACGAACATTTCTGCATGAAATTTCATACAGAAAAGCTCGTCGCTCAACCTGTGATGTCATGCTCGCCCGCGAATACTATTATAGGTAATATGCCAGCAGCTGTTTGAAGAACCGTCGAATAACTTGAACGGCTCTTCTGGGCATGGTATTAACAAGACATAGCCGACCACCAAAGTAGCTTCTCTATAATAAGCCTGCAAAACAAAAAAAAACAGAGTGTGCTATTCACACGCGGTAGAAATGAAACTAGAAAGTTGCTAGATGTCGCTTTCTTCTCTTTTCCATATTTATTTCAAAGTGGTTTGAAGATTGGATATTGATTTTGCAAAATAAAAATGTTTATTTTTTCTGGTTTTGGTGGGATACAAGCCTCCGTTCGCTGGATGTCTCTCTGGCCGCTAAGATTTGTAAGGCGTACCGCTGCGCTATCGGAGGCTCGCGCGGAGCCGTGAATTTACCGCATTATATTAGAACCGAGGATCCGTCAAATAATAAATTTTAGTGACGCACTTCGTGATATCAATTTAGTGATATCTAAAGCGATAACGGCATCATATTAAAATTATACTAAAAAACCTCCAGACTTCCCTACTGAACGCATATTCGAAGAATTCAAAGTTCCAACATTTAAAAACTGATTTGAGAAAAATTCAATCATACAAATTATAAAAGAAAAAGATAAATTCTCATTCATAACTCAAAATCGTACAAGACTTACACATGTATTTGTACCTATGCCCCAAACTAAACACGTCTTTTGCCCAACACCATTATACACACCAAGGAAAATACTTCTTTAATAACCTTCCAGTAGAAATCAGAAGCATTAATGACCAAGTACAATTGTTGAACTCCATCAAAAAACATTTTAGAGAAATCACCAACGGGAAAATTGCTGCTTCCCTCATCACCACACTAAAAATTATACCCATTTTACTTATTACTGAATACATGTGGATGATTTTATCTTTTAATTAAAAGATCTTGATTGCGATATGATTAAACTGTGTTTTAAAGGTGTGTTAACAGTATATTAACTGTGAATCTGTGCATATATTATGTGAAACACCTGACTGTATAAATTGTACATATTTAAAATGTATCCACAAGCAAATGCTTCTAATGGAGGAAAAGTAACACTGTAACATGTTTAATTTTTTAAGATAAACAAAATTATATAAAAAAAAATTATATAGTGGAAGGAGACTGTAGGACACCGGCAGGATTTTGTTTCGTTTCTTTGAAGCAGTCCGGACTCAGCAACGAGTGTTAAGCCGATAATGAAGAAGACAAAAAAATACCAAATTATTATGCATACTAACGTACGCATATTTTATTTCCCATGCAAGCCAACGTAGATAAATTAACAATTCTACCAACTTAGATTTAGATTAGTTTAGTTCGGTTAGGTTTATTCCTGCATAAGTGAAATTGAGCATCTTTGATACCTCTCACCATCGATAACTTTCAGAAGGTGAAAAAATAATGATTTAGAGAAGAGATCAACTTCACAAACAAATCAAGTTTCATAATAGGTAGGTACCAAGTAATTTTAAGCAGCCAACTCTCGATATGTGAAATAGGTATAATTTATTCGTTAAACATGTTATTGGCATTTTAAAAGGAAATAATAAGCCACCCTCGCCTAGCAATATGTTTATTGCCTAGGCTTTTATTTATACTACATCAACATGACTTTGTATTTCCACATAGCGCTATTGAAATGTCTTTATGTAAATTCATTGATTTGCGAGCTCGGCACGAAAGAATTTCAGCATAGAGTATAGAGTCATCCGCCAGCCAACGCGCGACGTAGGTCGGGAAAACGACTGTATTTTCCGACAAATCGGCCGGGAAAATTCTCAATTACAGTCGGAATAGCAGAACAAAGCTTGGAGGAACTTTTACAATCCAAGGAAGGATTTTTTTTGTGTTTATTTACACTAGTCATTTTGTTAGAATTCTGAAGACTTTTATAAAACAGTGACATCATTTGATTAGAATCATTAGTATCATAAAGTATTTTCTCTTAGATGAATCCAATTAACAAAATAGTGTCATGTATTGCATTAAGTTTTAATTCCTTTCTGACATTTGGTACACGTATACCCAAGAATGTATATATCCAATCCGTCGTCTTCCTCCCATGCCCCCCCCCCCTTTTATGGCCGTTATACACGACATCTTTTTTCAGCCCGATTCCAATTAGACATAAAAGTCAACATTTTTCGCTCTACGCGATCGCTATTTTCATCTCTATTTTCATATCTACGATTTCAGTTGGCATCACAGCAAACAGCATGGTTTATGTATTGTTTGCAGTGATGACAATTGAAACCGTAGATGCTATAGACCATGTGAATGCTATAGCTAATTATATATTCCATTTAGAACTGAAGGTAGTCACTTTGATCCGCCGGTCATATAATTACCGTAACAACATGCTTCCAACAAAATATCTTTAATATGTGCAGATAGGTACTGTTGTTACAAAAATCATTGTTTGAACTGATGTACGAGTATACTGATGCAACAAATGCATGAGTATACATTTTTATATGCCAAAGTTCATACAAATTGAAACTTATTGTCTCATAGATTCGAAAATCTTTATTTGACTGAGCGTAGCTTAGTTGGGTTTTAACTCGACCGTTTTGCATTTCGTGTGCCTGCAAATTTTTTTATACGTTCCGTTTTCGATTCAAGAAGGTGGCCTTTTTAATGGCTCAGCAAATATTATTTTTTCAAATGTGAAATCGTCATGTTTATTTGGATTATTCCTCATTTGAATTTTTTAAAAATATAACATAAAATAATAAATGGTTTATAAATATGAAGGAAGGCATTTAAGTACCTACCAACAAATCTTTTGATTTCGGAGAAAAATTGGTTTTGATTTATTGAATAAGACAAAATTAGAAAAATACTTTTTTGGACGTGAGCTCCACTGTTCAGAGAACTATTAGTTAGATATGTATGATTTGTGGGGAGTTACCTACTGCCTTAGGTAGGTACTTAACATGAATTTTGTAAATTCAGTTATTTCTGTGAAGAAAACTAGTAACGACCTACGTGGCGCATCAAGAGACATTTTCAAAACCGACGATACGTTAAATAAGGACTATTTTTTATTCTAAAATTTTTCTTTATTCAGTGCAGTTTTTGTTACAGTTATTGAAATTTTTTCGACCACTAGCACATGTCCGTATTGTAGTGGTGGATAAAAAAATAAGAAACTTAACGCTTCCAATGAACTGAATAATGTTTTCTTTATAGTTCTAATAATAAATACGTTTCCTAGACCTGACCTGATTTCCGAATCATTGAATATAGAATAATATAAATCCGATGGTAAACTTGCCCAAAAGCTTAAAAGCGCTAATCCCAATTTTGTTCGAAATAGGTTCATCCCACAAGTTCAATAAAAAGCCCTTTTCCACTCGGATTAAAAATGTCACCTGTGTCTTTTATCGATTCAAATATCGGGAATACACAATCCAATCACGCAGAGCAATGGAAGGCAAAATAACGGAAGCATAACGTATTCCTAATCATACCTTGTTACATCACTGCTTCCTCCTGAAATAAATTATTCAGTCGGTAGGTTCCCATTCTGACGTGACTTGATCTATTGTATTTTCATTCCACCAGAGTGAATAAGCGAAGAATCTTAAGGAAGTACCAAAGTCTTTCGAAAACAAGGCAGTCAATTCTTTCCACCCTCGGGTCTTACGTAAGTAATAACAAAACCATTAATGTCAAACGTAAAATCAAAAGATATTGATGCCGAATCAAATCCTCCGACGGAAGAGTGAAAAAGTGTGCATTTTGTGGTAACGCACTAACGTACCTAAACGGTGCGAAACAATGCTCTATGAAGAGAAAAGCGTAGTAAGAACTGTTGAAGATAAAACTGAAAAAAAAAACAAACATTTCTAGGAGACTGCAAAATCTGTCCTCATCATTCGCTTTACATAATAATGTATTCCAACATAATGTGCGTAAGTCCCCGTAGCAAGTGCAGTCATTTTCAGATGGGAACCTTGCCAAAAATATGTGGTTAACACTGATGAAATTTGATGTAATTACACAGTTGTAGGTACCTAACTAAATAACTAATTATAATCTACAGGTGTTTGCATTAAATGGAATAAAGGTTTGTAAAATAACTACATTGCAGCTGAAAATTGAAAAATAGCTGCCCCATTTTTTTTAGGCTTTTTTTACATTATCTCCAGGAGGCCCAGAGGAAAAAAAATTCTCAGGGCCTATGTCAACTTTGGAGATGCTGCGTTTTTTAGAAAAGGAAGTAGAGGAAGAGATGGCAAGGAACAATGTATGAGATAATAGATAGGAATGTAAGACCAGACTCTCCCGGTTCGGCCTGCTAAGCAGTTGGTGGGCAAACCTCACCCCTTGAATCCTCTGCTAAGTCACCAAACTTTGCGAACCACTAGGGGTGACCTACAGAAGGGATGTTACTTATCTAATAAATGGTTCCCGGGGCGACGGTACCCACACCCGCCTCCCAAATCGAAAATTTGATTAGCTGTGCGTAGTATGTTTTATGTAGGTTGTTTGTGTTATTGAAAAAAGGCCGTTCTCAACATCAATGGGTCATGTATTCTGTTTGGAGTTTGTGTTCTGCATGATGTGTTTTTGAGCATTCGCGTATTTACGACATCCATTTCCTGATTCCGGCCAGCAGACTGATGAACTGTCAAAAGTTCAACATTTTTGGCGAGAGTGATTGACAGGTAACTTATGGGATCACTTTATAACGTCACGATTAATCCAGATAAGGTAGCAGGTGTTGATGTAAGAGATAGATAGGGCGGAAAAGAATAGTTTTACACTTCATTTTAAAGGGCACTAATCTAAATAACCGGGCCGCCTTTTGTGCATACGATTTTCCTCTCAGGATTTAAAAAAGTGCAAATATTTTGAAAAGTAATATATATATCGACCACTAGCGTGTTGGTACGTTTTGCTTTTTTGATAAGTAAATTCTTATAGGAATTAGGACCCTCCGAAAATCGTTAAAATTGTCTGATTTGAACGCCATCAACATTCAGTCTAGAAAACAAGACAATGTATTTAAAAAAAGCAAAACGTAAAGACATAGAATATTTTCTTCTGATACAGTTGGTAAAAATTGGTCCAGTTGCGGAGAAGAAAAATGGAGAATACAAAACATCGATTTTAAGGATTTCATTTAGGTATTGTCAGTCTGATGTGCTGTTGTCCCTTTGGCTCAGTATTCTTGGGAGTAACAGCGATAGTTAGGGAACGTACCCAAACTACGTGACCAACTTTTTGCCAATTTTTAAGCCCCCCCCCCCCGGTGACCAAAATCCTAAGGAACCCGCCGCTCATTTGTATGGAGCGTGACCTTTTGAAGACCCCCCCCCCCCTAAAAGTGTCACGTAGTATGGGTACGTTCCCTTACCTATTTGTTTGGTAAAATATCTATTATTTAAACTTCTCGGCGATCGCGTTTCCGCCATTTAACAAAGCAAACGACGGTTAGTATGAAGAGGAACATCTTGGAAAATAAAATTACGTGAATGGTGTTTTTCTAAGTTGCGAGAATCTTAATACCCAATGTTTGGGAAGACAACATTGAAAAGTTTTTTAATCACTGAAACACAAGTTTTCAATAACGTAAAGTACGTAACGTAAACCGCATGCTGGAACACGTATTTTTATTAAACTGCGATTTCTTTGAAAGATTTTTTTTTCTGGAAACCTGTTAAAGAAATTGGATGATACAACATTATTTTCATTATTTTCTAACAAAGATATTTTATAAGTCTAGGACCGCGCATTCCACCGAAGTTTATTTTAATTTTAAGTTTAATTTCTTATACAAGTACAATAAAAAAACTCTCTCACAACACAATTATACTATACCACCAGAATTATATCGAACCTGCACTACCATGTGCCTAAACTATACACAACGTCAGCCAAAGACAATATTCGTTAACCTACATCCTAAAATCTTTAAAGTCCTCCCTGATTAATTAAAAAAACAAACTCCAAACTTTCAAAACACATTAAAGCCAATTAAAGGTAATTGCAACATCTGCAATACACTTCGGTCATAATACAAATACATTCTAATCTTTAACCTCTTAAACACCCTTCATATGGGAGGGGGCATGGGTACCGCCGCCCCGGAAACCATTTATTGTTCCTGGGTGAAGTTTGTCTGGGTCTTGGCAACACATGCGTTAGCCCACCTACTGCGTAGCGGGGCGGATCGAGAGAGACTGGTTGAGGGAGACCGTTTTACCCCTCCAGCCGAACTATCTCGACCGCCTTGCACTGCAGTGGGATTGATGGATTCATACGTCCTTCGCTCCCGAACACATTGACCCCCAGATTCCTAACCACTCTTCATACTATTTTCCCTTTCCAGAACTTCCTCTACTTTATTTATCTAAAAAGACCCTACACACAGCATTCCCAAAGATGACATGATGGCCTTGGGGGATTTTTTTTCTCAGTGCTTCCATGTGGAACTAATCTAAAAAAATAATAATAGTATGTCTCAGATTCCCCATCAAATTTAATAAACATATTCAATATTTTCACACAAATAAAGCAATAAATTAATCTGAATTGTGTAATATTCATAGACATCCAAATGGATAGACAAGAAGTTGCAGATGAGGGGTAAAACCAAACTATGGAGGGTGAAGAGGGGAAAGATGACTGTTATTCGTTGAACAATCAATCTGACAGTATATAGGCATCTCGCATTACAATATCACCATTTAGTTCTTAAAAGCAAAATCTGCTTTGAATGAATAGACCTTTTTACATGGGAGCGCGAATTGCTTGCCACGTTCAAAACTTATTTGCTAAGGCCAAATGCTCGCCCCAAAAAGACTCGCGCCAATACACATAGCAATATTTTGTTGCCTTGTTTAGTTAAAACACTTTTACAAATGTTTCATAATTTATTTACCCCTGTAACCAGCGACGAGCACATTGGAGAACCGCCCACATTCGCTATGTGCACATTGATATGTAGATATATTGTATAGCACAAGCTGCCGTTATTTCGTTAAATGTATGGATGATAGCTTCTCGCTGTTCACGGCAAGAATGATGACGTCACACATTTTAGATTCAAGCGAGGCTCTATCCCCTCTCCATGGAGCGAGTCGGTTCCAAGGAGGAGCTCCAGCCGGCGCCATGTGGAGGGGGAAAAAATACGTTTTTACCACTTAGGGCAGGTCCAGATATATTCATATGTCCGTGGTAATATTATAATTAGTAAAATGTATTAATTTAAGCTGCAAACTTTACTCGCCATAACACATCATGAAAAATCCCTGGCATGGCGGGTCAAATATTATACTAAAAATTGTACTTATTGCACAAACTTGTATATTTTTAAACATTAAAATCGCCTATTTTTCATATACCTATGAACCTACATCAGCTGTGGTGCCTACGATCAATATTGCTCGTCTACAGTTCTATTTTCATCGTATCCTGCATCTCATCTGATAAAGTTTGGCTCAAATGGAAGACATATAAAGGTCTTTCTGACTATCGTAAATTTTCCTTCTTACGTGCTATATACAAAAAATTGGCTAGTGAATCTCGAAAGTTATTTTTCGACAACATCGAAAGTTCATTGCAAAATAATATTAAATGTTTTTGGTCATACATATCCTCATTAAAATCATCTGACGGATATCCTGCTACTATGTCCTTCGAAGGGCGCAAATCTAATGATGCCCAAGAAATCTGTAATATGTTCTCCGAGTTCTTCAAGTCAACATTTGAACCCTCCTCTACCAATGACTCAATTAACATTGACCAACTTGAGGCCGTTCGGGACTCTGGACTTACGCACATTCACACCATTTAACTAACGGAACAAGAAGTGCAATCAAGTTTAAAGTCGTTAGATATAAACAAAGGTGCGGGTCACGATGGAAAACCGGCGTTTTTCCTCAGATCTGCTGCGTCGTCACTGTATGTTCCACTTACCATAATATTTAATAAATGCCTGAGTGACGGGGTTTTCCCTGATAGGTGGAAGTTGGCTTATATTATACCAGTCCATAAGGGTGACTCACGTCAAAAAGTCGAAAACTATAGGCCAATATCCATTCTCTCGGCGATCCCTAAACTCTTGGAAAGACTTGTCCATGATAATATATATCCCCAGCTTGCCGCCAAAATTACAGAACACGGGTTTGTAAAAGGCAAATCTACCATGAGTAATTTACTAATTTACTCAAATTTCTTATTCACTAGCATGGATCGAGGCCACCAGGTAGATGCAATATACTGCGATTTCAAAAAAGCTTTCGACAAGGTTGACCACCTTATTCTTATTAAAAAAATTATGTTCAACCGAATTAGGGGAAACTTATTACGTTGGTTTGTCTCATATTTGACAAAAATTTAAACGATTGTCTGCTCATCCAAAGCGACTTAGTAAGGTTCGAAACATTTTGCAATGGAAACAAAATTTACCTAAGTTACAACAAATGTAAACAAATAAGCTTCACTAAAAATCACAACGCTATTATACACAATTATTGTATTGGTAACTATTTACTCGAGCGCGTTTACTGTATAAAAGATCTAGGCGTCCTTTTTGATTCTAAACTCCATTTCGATGCGCACATGAGATTATTGTGAATAAAGCTTACCGCATGCTAGGATTTGTCATCAGAAACAGCCGCGAATTCCGAAAACCTGAAACTTATCTACTTCTTTACTATACGCTTGTCAGTTCTCAACTTGAATACTGCACCTCCATATGGACACCACTTTATGGTGTCTATAAAGACAACATTGAAAGTATTAAAAATTTTTTTTGCAATACCTCAATTACAGAATGAGCGCACCTAAACGGGGGTACATAAATATGCTCTCGAATTATAACGTCTCCACTCTAACTAACCGGCGAACATACCTTGATCTCATGACGCTTTATAAAATCTGCAATAACGTTATCGACTGTCCTGACCTACTGAAACTAATAAACTTCAAAATACCACCCAGAGTAACAAGGCTTAACGACTTATTCCACATTAGCCGGACGCGTACAAATGCTGGTGTCAGGGATCCAATCAAAAGAATGTGCGAATCGTTTAATCAAAATCAAAACCTCAAGGATTCCGACTTATTTTTTGATACACGCAGTACTTTTAGTAGAAAATTGAAGGCTGTTTTCCTACAAAGTCCAATAACTTAGACATTGCTTGGTTTATAATTTTAACTACCTTTCTTTTTTTTTAATTTCTGTATGAGATTATGTTTTATCTATATATATTTTTGGTCTTAACATCAAAATTTTTCCAAAAACAATTTGTAAACTTTTATAAGGTTATTGCATTTTTTTCATCTCTCTATTTGTAAAATGATATTTACTTATGTATATACTGTTAGCATTGCCGCTTATACGGCCATTTGCTAAACCAAAACCTGGAAAGGACACGCAATACATAGGCCAACAGAACTAGCTCAGAGCCGGCAGCAAGCAAGGTTCCTCTTAAAACCAAGTCGAGTGTTGTGGTTCGCTTGTGAATTCCCCCTCCTTCTTTCCTCACAATCTCCAGGTCTCTTTCCTCAATCAGAACACAGTTTTGCACGTAAAGGGTTTATTCATTTAGAAGGAGACAGGGTTTTACAATTGCCAGCCTCGGCAAACTACACATGGGTACTTGCTAGGTATAGAATTCTAACACGGCGGGGAACTTCTCTCTACTCAACTCTCAATACGTATTAGTGAATTTAAACGCGGGATGTAACACACCAGAGGGGACAAAGGTTCATTTTACTCACAAAGTAGGATATGAGGTAGTCGTCAAACAGGCTACTGTGGGCTGGAGCCTTCTCGTGCACAAAACACATTATAGAAACAATCACGAGTTTTTAGGTTCTCGACACAGCGCCGCGGCGCTGTGTCTGTGGACACTGTTGTCAAGCCCGAAGCCAGCGGGGGAATGAATGCCGGGTGCCGTTTGGCACTGGGGCCACGGACCTCCGCGTGCGGAGAGGGGGGCGGAGAGGGGCGGTACGGCGAGCTGTGCACTGGGGGCCAATTCACTAGCTCCTCGCAACAGGAATAAGGGGGTCTATTCTTTATCTTTTGTAACGTAACACTTCCCCCCTCGCCGCAATAAAAGCGACGTGGTAATGGAGCAGTAGGGCTAAGAAATCCTCTTACCTTTCCAGCACTTGTGCAAAAAAAACAATTAAGAGGAAAAGGAGAGAGAGAGAGAAAAGTTGCTAGCTACAAAATAGTAGAAAACAAAAACAAAAGAGAAAAAGCATGGTGAACAAAGAATTATCTATGAATGTACATGAAAGAGCAGTGACATACATAAATATAAACAAGGACCTGCTGGAGAAAGGTACAAGGGTTATGCAGTGATAGAAAAAAAATGACTCTAAATTGTATCATTGGTCTGTGAGCTATGTTTGCGTAGCGTGGTTTGCGTAGGATGTCTGGGGTGTTTGAACGTTACACTGAAGTTACAAAGTTACTTTGTCACAGTAACCTGGCTCGTTTGAGATTACACTCAAGGAACACTAGGGCCTTAAAGAAAACACGAAGAAGAGAACGCAGGATGAGGCTTCTTGGTGGTGGAGAGGGTTCTACCTGTCACAGAGGTCAAAAAGGTAGCTGCTTCCGGATCCTGTGGGTGGGCCAGTATGACATCATTGAGGTACTGGAGAGTGGAATTGTAATTGGTGGTTGGTCCTTTATAGAGGTGGTTTGTGTGCATGACAGCCGTTGTTGTGATGGTGGTTGGTACACTGGTTTGTATACAGTGGGATTGTTGTGTGAACAATCGTTGGTATTGTTATTTGCGCAAGGGCACAGGAGCATTGGCATGATGGCAACAGAGCATTTGCAAGGTGCAGCTGGAACATTTTTTTATTTTTTTTTTTTTATTGTATATTTTATTTAGATATAAAATTTGACATCTTATATCTAATGTTATCTTTTCTATGACTACTACATTTGCAAGATGCAGCAGGAACATTTGTACAATGGCAACAGGAACATTTGCGAGATGCCGCTGGAACATTTGCACGATGGCAACCGGAACATTTGCAAGATGCCGCAGGGACATTTGTACAATGGCAACAGGAACATTACAATGTGCCGCAGGAACATTTGTACAATGGCAACAGGAACATTACAAGGTGCCGCAGGAACATTTGCATGATGCAACAGGAACATGAACCAACCTAGAGCTGATGTGCTCGGGTTTGTTTGAGTGATGGTTTTGTGATGATACAATTCGCAACTACACGCACGACTCACACTAGGTTAAGTTAGGTGCGGTCGGGTGCTTTTGGTACGCAGGGTTTGAAGGCATGGGACCTCCGTGACGGTAGTGAAGGCAGCATGAAGAGAGGCGCAGGTGTAGATAGGGTGAAGAGCTGCTGGTCTTCTTATTAATCCGGCGAAAAATTATTATTAGAACAAAATTCTTGAAGTTTTACCTGCCTGGTAGACCAATGATGAAAAGGTTTGGAGAGAAACAAGGTGTGCATGTTGAGGAAGATTGGATTTGTTTGACGTGTAGAGAGAGAGAGAGTCGGAGAGAGAGTTAACTAAATGCAACTACAGACTTATACATATTACAGGTACGTATTCAAGGAAGGTTCTGTTTAACCTATTTAGTTTTTTTTTTTTTTAACTAAATACATTTCCAAGAACACGTGGGTAAGGGTTTGTACGTATGACAAAATGCCCCGTTCGAAAGAAGTTGGTCTTCCATAACCTATGCTCACGTCTATACGGTAACATTTTTTCTACTTTCGAAGAACAAAAACATTGAGTACAAATAAGTTATGAAAAGTGGGAAAGGAGTAGGAAGTTGAAAGGATCCGTGTATGAAGGTTGTTCCATTTGACAAACGAAACGCCAAGTGCGTAACGCATATATCCCCATTCACGGATAATTTCGAGGAAGGGAAAGGGTGAAAATTGGGAACATTTGAACGAAGAAAACTGCTGAGGACTCGGCTATTTCCGAAATTCGACCTCTGAGTGGAAGGTGAAACAAGGTCTACAGCAGTTATCCTGGCACATTACAATACCATTTGGTAGTGTAGGACAAAAGGAATACACTGACATAAAAAAAGTCTAATCCTCCACGTGTATTGGGTAGAAGATTAGAGGGTCGTTTTATTCTCCTACTTGTTTGCGAGAAATGACAGACCCTTGCTCAAATCTCACAAACCTGGGGGGTTTTCTTGTTCGTCTCCCAGACAAAGAGTTAGGTGTTTTTTGTGTCCATCAACTTAACTCCTACGACACGATGCCCCATAATCATGAGTGAAGCGTATGATTAGTCCTTTTGAGATAGTGGATAGTTCCTGGGTTCTTGTGACAGGAAGTCCACGGGCATGTTAATGAGTATTCTGCTGCAAAAGCAATAATTTTCTGATAACAGAAAATAAAAGGCGTGTGATCTACACTTGGTAGGTCACACAAACATGGGGGTAGATATTATTTCGTTCGCACGACTCATGGTGAATATTGTCACGTTTTCACGTCTCACGTGACAGGAATGAACGATTTTATTTATTTTATTTATTTATTTAAATACATGTTACATAATTAGATATTTACATAGAATTGGATACATTGAATCACCATACTAGGCGGCTGCCTGTTTCATGGTGACAATGGAGGATATTTACTTTAAGTGAAGTCTATTGTTAACATATGGAACTATTAGTAATGTAATGATGTTGAAAATTGGTAAAGTTATAATAAAAAACTAGTAAAGAGAAAAAGAATTGGGTAAGGATAAGTTTGTGAGAAGATACATATCCTTATTTTAAAATTTATATGTGTGAGTGCATACGCATACGTATATACAGGTGCACACATCCATACACACATAGGCATATACACACACACACTTACACATATATATGCGTCTAGGTACATGAATACATTAATATGTATATATACGGCCATGGACACAGTACCAACACATTTACACACAGTTGTAATTTTTTTTTTTTTGAAGTGTATGAAGGTGTAATTAGAATGGAGCTTGAGTATTTGCAGTAAGTATCTTTCCAAATAGTATTGAGATATATGTTAATAAAAGAGGTGTTATTTTCTAACATGGTGACAGAATATAATTATTTATTAATGTTTGAATAACTGTACTCATGCTGCTTTTGTAGGTTTATTATAATAATTTTATTAAGTTTATGTGTATGTTTCTTTCTTATCTTTTTTTTAAAATTACATTATTGTAAAACTACATTATTGTAAAACTTTGTTGTAAAACTGCACATCTCGATACAGGAATGCCCTAGTGAGATGTGCAGCTTATTGCTATATATATTTCTTATTTTATAAATATGTGGAGTGTCGATACTCCCACCACCATTGGGACGCGAGGTGGGGAGAGACGCGGCACGGCCTGTCACTCCGTGACAATAGGTGCAACAAGCAACATCTCTGTTCATTATTATTTAGTAATTGTTATTTGTCAATAAACCAAGTGAGTACCATTCTTCTTATTTTATTTTAACAGAACCCTGCATATTAGAATAGATTTAATAATTATTATGAGAGTTGCAAAACAACTCCCATAAATTTGGTGACCCCGATAAAAACACGCGAAATTAATATTATTTACGAAATCCCATTATTATTTGCTCGCGTACCCACATACTAAATTTTGTCCCCGCTAGATCGAAACCCGAGTAGCCGAGTCTAACCTAGTACAATCGCCTCTCTTCAAAAGGGCATTTTATGTATTCGAGCGCATAACACAAGGCCTTCTCCCTTTTATTGACCGGTATTTAGTATTTATTTGCCGTCTTAACAATTTTTCGCGTTTCGATATCGCTGATAATTAGTTTCTTGCGTAGGGTTCTGTCTACTAGTATATTCATAGATATAATTGGTACCACTTGGCGCTTTAATAACGTAATTTGACTAATGCAAATAAACAACGTCACGGAGTCAATCGATTTCAAATATCATTATTACACATTTATTATTATTACACGTAATAATTTATACATTTATTATATTTGAGACTGCACACCATTACACACACAATTAAAGTTGCCCAAGCGAGTTAATGGCTAACACGCAGCAAAATAACGACAAAGATATGACGGACCAGGGCACTAGTCATCAGGTTGCAAGAGTGGGGGTTCGAATGCCGCCTTTTTGGCGGGATAAATCTCAACTGTGGTTGATGCAAATTGAAGCCCAATTTATCATAGCCGGCATTAGTTCCGATGCAACAAAATACTACTCCATCGTAAGTTGCCTGGACAGTGAAACGCTAACCATGGTTAGTGACATCGTTTTGAACCCACCCACACGGGATATGTATGCCACATTAAAATCGGCATTGGTGACTAGGTTTACAGAGTCCGAGAGAAAAAAAACTGCCAAGCTCGTATACGGACTTCAGCTTGGAGATAATACACCGTCTCAGTTATTACGTCAGATGAAAGAACTGGCAGGACCCACCATCATCAACACGGATCTCTTCAGGACGCTGTGGTTACAACGGCTGCCTAATAACATGCAAGCTATACTGACTGTATCGGCCGATCAGGACTTAGACAAGCTAGCAGAAATCGCCGACAAAATGGCAGATGTCTATAGCAGCAATGATATATGCCACGTAGAAGGAGGTTTTCCTAGTTCATCCTACTCAACTAAAATAAGCGATGAAAAGCTAATGCAAATTAATAAACAGAGGCGATTAAGATCACCATCGCGTAACAGGCATCAAACAAAAAAAGTTTACGAACGATGCTGGTATCATTACAAGTTCGGAAAACTTGCGAAAAAGTGCATCGCACCCTGTGATTGGCCGCCGACGACAAAGCGTTCGGAAAACTAAAGAAGCTCTGTGTCAATGCAACTTACATAGAGCAAATTGGAAAAAGGTTGCACATCTGGGACCGGCAAAACAATATAAACTTTTTGATTGATTCCGGGGCGGAGATTTCTGTAATTCCCAGCAAATTCAAAACACCGCAAACATTTGAACAACACGAGCCAAATGTGGCACTCTACGCGGCAAATGGTACTCCTATCAAGACACACGGACTACGCCGAATGATGGTTAACTTCGGATTGCGTAGAACATTTTCATGGACATTTGTCATAGCCGAAGTCGAGCGCGCAATTTTGGGGGCAGATTTTTTAGAAAATTTTAATCTTCTAGTGGACCTTCGGAAAGGGAGACTCATTGACGCAACGACTGGACTAACGTCAACGGGACAGCGCATTCACTATGCAAGTACGGGTATATCTACGGTCAACAATACAAGCAAATACCACCAATGTCTACAGCGATACCCTGCAATTACACGACCCTTCAACCGAGAAGTAGAAGTAAAACATTCTGTGGCCCACTGTATTGAAACAACTGGACCACCCACCTCAACTAGGGCCAGAAGAATGACACCACTAATGCTAGAAGCAGCAAAGAAGGAATTTGCCCTTATGGTACAACAAGGAATATGTAGACCATCAAAAAGCTGTTGGGCAAGCCCTTTGCATATGGTACAAAAATCGGACGGCAGTTGGAGACCCTGCGGAGATTATCGCAGGCTCAATTCTCAGACGATTCCAGACCGTTACCCGATTCCACAACTGAACGATTTCGCTCACAAGTTATCTAAAGCCAACATTTTTAGCACTATAGATTTGGTTCGTGCATACCACCAAATTCCCATTAGTTTGAGTGATATTCCAAAGACCGCCATCATAACACCATTTGGTCTCTTTGAGTTCACACATTTACAATTTGGGCTTTGTAACGCGGCACAGACGTTTCAACGCGTTATAAATCAAGTACTGAATGGCTTGGAATTTTGTTTTGCATATATCGATGATATTATGATTGCATCCGAGGACGAAAACGAACACATGGAGCACCTCGAAACAGTCTTCAAACGTCTTGAGGAACACGGTTTGATCATTAACGCCGAGAAAAGCACGTTTGGTCAATCCAGTATTAAATTCCTTGGCTACCAAATTTCAAATGAGGGAACGACTCCTCTTTCCGAAAAAGTGGAGATCATCAAAGATTTCCCAAGACCAAAAACAGCAAAGGACATGCGCAGATACTTAGGTATGCTGAATTATTACCGAAAGTTCATTCCAAAGGCTGTGGAGGCTCAACGATTATTGTACGCCATAATCGCCAATACAAAAAAGCAGACAAGCAACCAATCCAATGGACAGAGGAGCTCATTCAGGCATTCGACCAGACCAAAGTTGATTTGGCTAATGCTACACTCCTCACACATCCAGAAATATCATCAGACCTCGGAATTATGGTGGATGCTTCAAATTTTGCTGTAGGCGCAGCCCTCCAACAACGAACAGAAAAGCAGAGGAAGTGGAAACCGCTCGGATTTTTTTCACGAAAACTCAACAGCGCACAAAAAAATTACAGTACTTATGATAGAGAACTCACAGCCATTTACGAAGCAATTAAGTACTTTCGAGGACAGGTTGAGGGTAGAGAAGTCACCATATATACCGATCATAAACCCTTATGCTTTGCGTTCACCAAAAAAGCGGATAATGATTCGCCAAGGCAAAGACGACAGTTAGATTTTATCGCGCAATTTACAACAAAAATCGTTTACACACCCGGAAACGAAAATCAGGTAGCCGATGCATTATCAAGGATTGAAGAGATACAGATTCCATCGCCTATCAATTATGAAGAGATGGCGTTAGACCAAAACAGCGACTCAGAACTCATCGCGATCATGAACACCGAGACTTCTCTGCGCTTGGAACGAGTCCAGATTCCCGGAAGTCCTACAACTCTATGGTGCGATATGTCCACTGGTGTTGCAAGACCATTTATACCAAAGGCTTGGAGACACCGTATGCTTGATAACATGCACAGTATTTGTCACCCCGGCATTGGAGCTACCTACAAAACACTTAGGCAAAGATTCGTTTGGCCTAAGATGCAAAGAGACGTAAAAGAGTTCGTCACCACGTGTATATCATGCCAGAAGGCCAAGGTAAATAGGCATACCCACAGTCCTATTGGAACACTACCGTTGCCCAAGGAGAGGTTTAGAAATATCCATATTGATATTGTTGGACCCTTGCCTCCATCACGTGGCAACAACTACCTATTGACCATTATAGATCGTTTCACTAGATGGCCAGAAGCGATTCCCATTAAGGATATCATGGCAGAGACAGTTGCTCTCGCTCTCATGGAGAACTGGATAGCTAGGTTTGGGGTGCCCGATACAATAACGTCGGATCAAGGACGTCAATTTGAAAGTAAGCTCTTCGAAGACCTCATGAAATTGTGTGGTGTAAAACACTTAAGAACAACAGCGTACCACCCGCAAGCAAACGGCCTAATAGAGCGATGGCATCGAACACTAAAAGGGGCTCTAAAAGTAGCTTCCACAAGCAGTTGGTCAGAGAGACTTCCATTGATTCTCTTGGGCCTCAGATCTTGCGTTCGACAGGATGCAAAAACATCACCCGCGGAAATGACATACGGAACTCCGCTTAAGCTCCCGGGAGATTTTTTCACCAAGACAACACCAACAGATCCAGAGACATTTGCTAGAAAGGTCACCGATATGTTGAAAGATATTAAACCCATACCAGCTACAAACCATAACCATGATAAACCTTTTGTACACGGTTTGTTGGGAACTTGCACTCATGTTTTCATTCGAACAGACTCAGTAAAAGCTCCCTTGCAGGCGCCATATGAAGGACCCTTCAAAGTATTGATGAGGGATTCTAAGAAAATGTTGGTGGAAATACGTGGCCATCAAAAGTACATAAGCATTGATAGGCTGAAACCTGCTTTTCTCCCAACAGATTTGGAGGATAAAGAAATCCCCACTATTAAACCGACCACAACAGTTATTCCTGAGAAAGCACCAGAGAGAAAAACTCGATCGGGTAGGCGAGTTAGATTCCCCGAAAGATGGGCATACTAGGCACGAGATATCTTCGAACATTTGTGCCCATCATTCCATACAATCTTCTGTCTCTCTGTCATGTACATATACCTCTTCAGTCCAATATTTCATCCACCTGCTAGAGGATTCAAGGAGGACTTCAGGAAGGATGATCATCATTCTAGGAGGGGAGGCATGTGGAGTGTCGATACTCCCACCACCATTGGGACGCGAGGTGGGGAGAGACGCGGCACGGCCTGTCACTCCGTGACAATAGGTGCAACAAGCAACATCTCTGTTCATTATTATTTAGTAATTGTTATTTGTCAATAAACCAAGTGAGTACCATTCTTCTTATTTTATTTTAACAGAACCCTGCATATTAGAATAGATTTAATAATTATTATGAGAGTTGCAAAACAACTCCCATAAATAGATAAATGAATACAATGTAAATATGTACAATAAATAATTCAGGCATATACTCTTTCTATTATTGAAAAGTTTTGATTCATTGTAACAGTTATTAAAAAAAAACATACAAATACAAGATAATACAAAAAATGGAAACAAAAAAGATTACAAAAGGCATAGCCTGTTCGACAATATGCGTTGGTATAATTCTATTTTTTAACATATTAATGAAGTGATTTTAAATTAAAACATCATAATATTATAAAGCATTACTTTTATAAGAAAAATTATGTCAAATTGAGCTATAAGCGGGGTAAAAACATAAAATATGACATTAAATATGATAATTAGCCGATGAATATGGAAGTTTAACCTCTCATATCGGGGATGTTCCGAAGGTTAGAAAATTTCCGTTTTGCATTAAAATCATTTTGCATTTGCAAAAACCGTTTTTAATTTTGAATAAATTGAATGACAAATAACCCAAAAACATTAGTAATAAAACATTATTATATCTTACGTTTTGTTTTCTTTTAACTATTAATAATTAATAACTATTTTAGTATGTGAAACAGGTTATAAACACTGTCATTGTCACTCATCAGAAGGTCAGTAAGCGCCTTTTTGAAAGTGAGATATTTGTCTTTAGACTTTATTTCAAATGATAAATTATTAAAAATTTTAGGTGCAAGAAAGTTGAACTGGGACTGGGCCATTGAAGTTTTTGTTGTTGGAATAATATAATTCGATAGGTTTGAATATCTTGTGTTGTATTTTGAATTTATATATTTTTTTTTTTGGAAATTTGAATTTAAAATAAGAGGTAATATTTTTTAAATATATGGATTTTATATTAAGAACTTTGAAGTTTTTAAATAGGTCTTTCGTGGGGTGTATATAATGAACTCTGTAAATAGTCCGTATTATTAATTTTTGGGCTTTTATTAATGGATCTAATACAGTTTTGGAGCATCCTCCCCAGATAATTATACCGTAAGATAAGATTGACTGACACAGGGAAAAATATACTGTTCTCATTGTATTTTTTTGTAGTATATTGCGCAATGATCTAAAGATATAAGCCAGTTTCCTTATACGGCTTGTGACGTTAATTACATGTTCTTCCCATCGCAGTTTGTTATCGATTATTACGCCTAAGTATCTGATGGAGTCTACTCTTTCCAATGGATTGCATAAACAGCTGGATATATTACTACAAGAATGTATTTTTAATACATGATTACTTGAGGGTTGACTTGGATTATTTGTACTGAATGTTAGGTATTTTGTTTTGGTTATGTTTAGCGTTAGTAAATTATCATCCAGCCATTGTTTAACATTTTGCAAAATTAGTTCCGCTTTATGAAAAGTTTCTACCCATGTTTTACTTTTTAGTATCAGGGCAGTATCATCGGCAAAGGTGATTATGTTGCCATCAATTTCTAATCTACATAAATCATTAATGTATATGAGAAAAAGTATTGGACCGAGTACACTGCCCTGTGGTACACCAAAATTGATTCTGATAGGTTGAGACGATTTGTATGATGGTAACTTAACAAATTGCTTTCTGTCTGTTAGGTAAGATTTGAACCAATCAAATGCCTTATTCTTTATTCCAATTTTCTGAAGCTTAGCTAGGAGGATTCGACGAGAGACTGTGTCAAATGCCTTAGCTAAGTCTAGAAATATTGCCAGACATTTATCACCTTTGTCTAGGGCTTCTGTTATGTGTGATGTTAATTCTAGAATAGCTGAATCTGTGCTGAGCCCTTCTCTGAACCCATGCTGGTTAGGCGAGAGAATATTGTATTTTGTAAGATAGTCAGTAAGTCTTTTTTTTACGATTTTTTCTATGATTTTGGAGAGTGATGATAAAATGGAGATAGGTCTATAGTTTGATATCTCAGTAGGAGTTCCAGACTTAAAAATTGGTTGGACCAAAGCAAGTTTGAGTTTGTACGGAAATATACCTTTGTCGAGACTGAGGTTAATGATATGTTCCAGTGGTAGATTTATAAAAGGTTCAATAATTTTGAGTATATTTGAGGATATTTTATCATGATTACATGAATGGGAGGGCTTTAGTTGTTTTATAGTTTGTGAAATTTCAGCAGAGTTGGTGGGGTTGAGTGTGAATGAATTGTTTGTTTCACAAGCAGAGTTATTTATATTGTTGGCAAGAGCATTTTCATCGGTAGATGTTTTATTTAAAATTTGTGATGCTAAGTTTTTTCCAATATTACAAAAATATTCATTTATGTGATTGGTCACAGTGTCAGGGTCGACTTTTAGTGAAGTGTCTAGTCAGTTGATGTTTAATTTATTGATTGTTGGTGATGAATGGTCAGTGTCAGATATTTCTTTAATAATTTGCCAAATTTTTTTATTATTATTACCGGCTCTGGACAATTTATGTTTATAGTAGTTTTCTTTAGTGATTCTGATGAGATTGTTACAAATATTTCTGTATTTTTTATAAAATGTTTGGGCTTGTGTATTTGGATTGTTAATTAAGTTTTTGTGGAGTTTGTCCCGTTTTTTAATACAAAAAATTAAACCATCTGTTATCCATGGTTTTAGTTTTTTATTTTTTGAGTTGTTCAAAGGGGATTCAACGGTAACAGCCTGAATATGTTTCAATAGTATTTCAGAAAATTTATTAAATGCAACATCTACATCTGAAGAATTTACAACAGAGAGCCAAATTTCTAATTTAATTTTGGAGGTTAGTTCCTCAAAATTGATCGTAGTCTTTAATGTATTTTCACATGAGGTAATGGGAGTGGATTTTTTATTCATGAGGCCAATTACTATTGAGAAGTGATCAGTTATAGTTGATTGATAAACAATTCCTTTAGAATTTTTTTTTGTTCTTAGGAATATGTGGTCAATACATGATTTGGTCATGTCGGTTACTCTAGTTGGGACATTAATATAAGAAACAAGCCCGTATTGAGTCATTAGGTTTTTATAGTCGAGTGTTTGTGTTGACATGGGCTTAAGTAAATCTATGTTAATGTCGCCTATTACCATTAGTTCTTCATTTGTTCTACAGTTCAATAATGCCACGTCTAAAGATTTAAGGAAGGCTGAAACATTTTGTTGTTTAGGTGACCTGTATAGTGCAAGAATGGTGGTCTGGTTTATTTTAATTTTAAGGCAGTTGGCATTGTCGACGGATAATTCAGAGATGGTCGGGTAGAGATCGGATTTTACATAGACGATTACTCCATCTGACTGTGTCTTGTTATTCAATGTATTGAAAACAGTAAATCCTGTAATTTTTTTGTGAGTATAATTTGATTTGATCCAACATTCTGTTAAAATTATTATGTCAAATATATTATTCAAGTCAGCAAGCGTTACTAGTAGACTGTTGAAGTTCTTATCTTTGCTGCGAATATTTGTAGAGAATAATTTTAATTGTGTATATGGCTTTAGTGTATCTATACAAGTTGATGCAACATTAGTTTCAGAGGTAATTATATTACCATGATTTTCTATTTGTACATTGATATCATTCATTTCTAAATCCATGGTTTTCTATTTGTAAAAAACAAAAACAAAAAAAAACAAAAAAAATGAATATTTAAGCAAAAGTTAATTTTAGAACGAGCAGGTCGATAGAGTATAGGTAAGTTTGATAAATAGATAAGAACATGGTAAGTGATTATGCGGGAAAGATATGAGTGCAATAAGTACGTTATAATATAATAAAAAGTTGTAATGATTTTTAGAATGTGCAAAGATGTAATTAGAACGGAGCTTGAGTAAATTTCAGTTTTGCATTTGCAGTAGATTTCTTTCCAAGTTTTATTTATTATTGAGATAAATGTTGTAAATGTTGTCAGTAAACCTAGAGTAGAGAAGCGACTGAAGATATTATTGCTGATTTACAACAACTTTTGCCCAGTATTGAAAGACAGTAACCCAATAGGTATTTAAAACAATTTAATGAGATAAATCACCCTCTCGATCAACAACCCTGTGTTGACGAGCAAACAATGAGTAGTTATGACGGACTCCCCGTGACGTGTAAAAACACAAAGATATTATGAGATTCGCATCTATAGCAGTGGATATTGTAAGGTTCACACCTATAATAGTAGATATTGTAAGGCTCGCGCCTATAATGTTACAAAAGTTTACGTTCAAAAAAGTGGGTCCCCATTCAATACAGACGGTGGGTTGCAATGATGTAATTAATACGGCACTGCTGTAGCTTAATAAATTCATATTAGCATACGTTACAAGACTTGCCAAAAG
This sequence comes from Limnephilus marmoratus, assembly GCA_917880885.1. NCBI lineage: Eukaryota > Metazoa > Arthropoda > Insecta > Trichoptera > Limnephilidae > Limnephilus > Limnephilus marmoratus. Next base: position 53,360,193 of record OU862923.1, on the reverse strand, counting down.
GCGATAAACACAAATTTTATTGAAGATCTGGCCAAGATTTTAAACTTCAAAAAAGAATAATGGTACAATAAAAGACAAAAGAAACTGATGTCATGATAAAATATTGTACCTCATAATGAAGTTGTATATGTACAAAGAACAATGTTAATGAAGGGACGAAACGTATTGTCACTTTTATAACAAAAAAAAAAAAATTCTCAGAATCCGACAAAATACGATTCTGGAAAAAAAATAGAGCAATTGGGTTGAGCGCCATTCTAATTTTTGGAAAAGGTAGAAAAAACCACAAGTAGCAACAAGGTTGCTCTTGAATTGTTTCGAATCCAGCGAATGTGACCTGATAGGTGTGTTCATTTGGTGTAATCGAAACGATCCCCAATATACAACATTACTATGAATGTGTAGGATGGGGTGAAGAGGAAAAAGAAAAAAAAGAAAAAACGGGAGGATTTCCTATTATAACAGAAATCGTCGCGACATTCTTACAATATGGTACTGTGACCATAGTAGCGAGCTGCGGCAATGGTCTGAAACCAATGGTTATTATACAGACTTGCACTTATGATTTTATATTTACAACATTAGGGTAGGGACGTACTGGTACGACAAAAACCCGACACAAAACAATTAAAAAAAGGTGATATGACAAGATGAGACGATGAGGTGAGAAAAAAAACGCGCGGATGCTGCAAGAATTGTGAAAAGGAAAGCGACGTCTCGGAGCAAGAGTTTTCCGGAACCGTTGATGGTAGGGGGAAAAGGAGGCCCTTTCCCGAAGTGATCAATTTCAGGAAGAGGATGCATACAAGTATGAAAACGGTGCCCCAAGAGGTGCTCTTGTGGTACAGCAGGCAAGACACGCAGGATGTACAAGAACATATAAAATTATGCAAAAAGAAAAAGAATGTACAGGAGTTAGGCTACCGTTGACATTGATGTGCCTTTGGGTGTAAGGATTACCTTACGAATGCCCATATGGGTGATTATTTACATTTAATAATTACAAGTAACTCACGTCATTTATGACAAGAATTATAAGACTTCTAAAGAGACCGCATCGCACTGATTGACGACTGGCCAAGAGAGGTCAGGGGCGTAATAATGGTCAGGGTTAACAAGATGCATGTTTTGCCAATTTGATAACGCCTGAGTACTTGATGTGATGGAATTTACTGATTCCGTCACAGTAAGGCATTTTTTTGGATTTATTCCTAGGAGAAATCTTTCTATTTCTCAGGGCCTGTAGTAGTTCTTCCTTTCTTGAAGTAAGAATGTGCGGTATTATACCCAGCGTAACTTGAGGAACTTCCATGGTGTATAGGATTATGTCAGAGTGACCTTATGTTGGAAAAAGTGAGAACTAGACTCGCAATTGGAAAGAAATTGGGCAGAGACTGACCACTGGGGACGTATTTTTTACAAAAAGTTTTTTTTGCAAAAAACGCGTTTTTTATAAGTGTTTGGATTATTTGAAAATTTGAGCAGCGGTTTGCCTCAAAAAACGTGTTTTTGTGAAAAAATCCAGATGTTTTGGAAATTTGTTGAAAATTTTCAAAGTCCGGATATGAAAATTTCACGGGCCAGGATTCACTTTAATGGGACACGTTTTTAGAATTTATTCCGATGTTTTTGAAAAAAGGTTTGCAAATTTGCAAAAGTCCGAAAAATAAAAAAACGGAACGAGGTTCGCCTTAAACGAACATGTTTTTAGAATATTTCCATTAACTTTCCAAAGGGGGGTTCTTCAGAAAAAGAAAGAAATATTTTTTCTTTTATACAAGTTTTCGTGGAAGTATTTGTTTGAAAATTCAACAATGTCTTGGGGAATAGTTTTTTTATTTACATGGCTAAACTGTAGCCTGATTTGAGCATCACCAATTATTGGTATTTACACGCCAACTTCCTTTCGTCATAACAAGGATTATATGCAGAAGTATGCATATGGTTGTAATGTTAGCTTTCGAGGAATCGACGTCAACGCGAACTAGGCATTTTTCGAATTATGTCGTATGTTTCTTTATAATTTTTCTTTATAAAGAAACGTACGGCAGAAGTGAAAAAAATGCCCAATTATCAAATGGCAGAGAGAATTTAATCCACTTGTTTCCCTTAAGCTGCAAAATATGTCGATATGAATACAGACCAGTACTTTGCGAAATATGTTAATTATAAAATAATAGGTTTATTAACTCTCGGGAAACGAAGCGGGTAATTGGTTTATCATATACAGGATTTTAATTGTTGAATAACTTTGTTTTAAATATTTGTGTTCATTTTCACTATTAACTTGTATTTGAAACTAGCAAATTTAGTCGGTCGACACTTGTAAACGCTATATTATTCACGGCGAGAACTTTCTTGGTTGAGCACTTTACGTAGGAATACCGGTGACAATGTTTTGTCGAGTGACGACTCGAAAATGAAGGGATCGTGCCCGTGATAATTTAAATTGCGATTCGAAGTTACGTTCGCGCCGGGGTTCCTGTTGAAAATGCTAGACAAATTGGGAATAACAAGACAAAACATTATACATTATAAAGTTTTAACAATTGCTGATTGAAGAACGAGACTGTGGGACCGTGAAGAGGGAGGAAAAAAATTTGCCCCAAAGTTGGAAGCCAGTGTTAGCATGAGGAGGTGAGGAAAAAAATTGCCTCCCGTTGGGCGACAGTGTTAGCATTGCCGCTTATACGGCCATTTGCTAAACCAAAACCTGGAAAGGACACGCAATACATAGGCCAACAGAACTAGCTCAGAGCCGGCAGCAAGCAAGGTTCCTCTTAAAACCAAGGCGAGTGTTGTGGTTCGCTTGTGAATTCCTCCTCCTTCTTTCCTCACAATCTCCAGGTCTCTTTCCTCAATCAGAACACAGTTTTGCACGTAAAGGGTTTATTCATTTAGAAGGAGACAGGGTTTTACAATTGCCAGCCTCGGCAAACTACACATGGGTACTTGCTAGGTATAGAATTCTAACACGGCGGGGAACTTCTCTCTACTCAACTCTCAATACGTATTAGTGAATTTAAACGCGGGATGTAACACACCAGAGGAGACAAAGGTTCATTTTACTCACAAAGTAGGATATGAGGTAGTCGTCAAACAGGCTACTGTGGGCTGGAGCCTTCTCGTGCATAAAACACATTATAGAAACAATCACGAGTTTTTAGGTTCTCGACACAGCGCCGCGGCGCTGTGTCTGTGGACACTGTTGTCAAGCCCGAAGCCAGCGGGGGAATGAATGCCGGGTGCCGTTTGGCACTGGGGCCACGGACCTCCGCGTGCGGAGAGGGGGCGGAGAGGGGCGGTACGGCGAGCTGTGCACTGGGGGCCAATTCACTAGCTCCTCGCAACAGGAATAAGGGGGTCTATTCTTTATCTTTTGTAACGTAACAATACATACGTCTTTTCCGTATTTAAAGGTTAAATTTATCTACCGTTAATGTTAAATCGTGAGAAATAGTTTGGTTGCAGGCGAATTCTCTATTAATTGTTTTGTATATTCGTGTCAATTGACGTCTGTATCTGTATTTTCTCCTTAATAACAAAAAAAAAATAGTCAAATTCTAGAAAAAGCGTAGGAATATAAAGCTGTAACTTGTATTGCTAGTTGTGTCCAAAATAACTGTCCAAAGAAGCGAAGCTCGCAGTCCACAATGGAGTGCTGGTACCTACCCTAATGAATGGCAATGAGGGATAAGCTGGCAGAGGAAGGATGAATGTAGACTGAATGCTGTAGAAAAGAGATCCCTGAGGAGCACGTCAGGTAAAACCATTAAGTAAGATTGAGAAATGAACTCCCAGATGGTTTGGGCATGTAGAGTGAATTAACGAAGAAAGGAGTGTAAGAAAATATATGACGCAAATGTCAATGGTAGAAGAAGTCGGGGACGCGCGAGGAAAACATGGCAAAATCAAGTGAATCAGATACTTGAGTCGGGCCATGTCAAAAGTCAGAATTATATAAGAGTATGTATGAGATGATTTATGAAAGTGAATGAGGCAAAGAGTGTGTCGGCAAAGACCGAGTTGTTTGGCGGTCCGTCCTTTCTGCCTACCCCTACGGGGAAACGGCGTGAGGGCTAGCTAGTTAGTTGCTATATTTCGAGAAACTGCCGCTCGAGACCTCCCGCATAGAACTTCATAGAAAACAACATTCGTATAACTTTTGAATACATACCAACAATAACATGATAGAGAAAATTACATCGTGATGAAAAAACTCCCTTTGTGGAACGAATGTATGAACGAGTTTAAAATTTTATTATGGGTGTTAACTTTTTACAAAGACTGGTAGAATTTTAAGATATAAAGCGTAAACATATTCTGTTTGATTTATCGAATGAGCCGAAATTCTACTTACGAGTTAACAGAAAACCAACGAAATGTTTGTATTATTTCTAAAGATGGAATTATATTCGTAGAATCACTATTAGCTCGAGTTTGAAATATTCCTTTTAATTTAGTATTCCAGGAATGCCGCGGCGTGACATCAAAGCTATCTACTTTTAATTGCTTTTTAGTCCAGAAGGGTTAGAGCAATAAAAATGTTAAACTCATTTTTGTACAAAATTTGAAATTGGAATGATTTTACCATTTTCTGAAAACAAAAAAGGTTAAACTCTTATATTTATACACGGTGTCCGGAATCTAGTGATACAAGCAGAAAACTGGTGAATCCACACCAAGTAGAATACAGAGAACCCAAAAAGGTATTTATTATATCCATATATTCATTTATTCGTTCATTTCTATTTTATTTTATTAGTAGCTAAAAGTGTTAAAAAACTTGTTAGGCCTGGTGCATTTTAAATGACAATGTGTCTTATCTAGATAATAAACAATGCAAAATTGCCGATCTTTCCTAATCTATCTATCTATATACGGGGTGTTAAGGGACGTACTTGACTTACTTTAACCAGTGATTCCTGACATTATTTGGAGTAAAAAATGTAAATGAAATTTTGGTTTCCGGTGACATTTTTGAAGTTTTTTTTATTGTTTCTACAAAAACGTATAAAAATGTTAGGTGTTGGACAGTTGGAGGCGGGATGAGGGGTGGTCGGTTATTCGGCTGAGTGACCAGTGAAGACATGCGGAGTAGAGTGGGGAGGGGGAAGGTGAAGGAGGCGGAGTGGGAATCACCCCAATACCATGCGAGCGAAGCCGCGGGAAAAAGCTAGCCTTGAAAGGCGTTGTGCTCATAATCCAATAGTGAACTGCAAACGTTTCTTCATCAGAACAATGATTTAGTAAAAATGTTCAAAATGGCATTAGATCGTATGCCATCGAACAGCCATAATATTAAACGAAACGCGGATCTATGTGTGTTTGTTACTCTTTCACGCAAAAACTACTGCATGGATTTTAATGAAACTTTACAATAATATAGCTCATACATCAGAATAACATATACGAGCTCTGGCATCATGAAATTGCAATAGGTGGCACGCGAGCTGTTGAAAACTTAATGTATCGGGAATGAATGCATGGAATGCAGGAGGGGGGAGGGGAACCCGGGAGGGCGGGGAGCTCGGGAGGGGGGAGGGGAACTCGGGAGTGGGATCCGCGGGAGGGGGAGGCGAATACGGAAGGGGGAAGGGGAACGCGGGAGGGCGGGGAGCTTGGGAGGGGGGAGGGGAACTCGGGAGGGGGATCCGCGGGAGGGGGAGGCGAATACGGGAGGGGGGAGGGGAACTCGGGAGGAGGGTTTGCGGGACGGGGGAATGAGGGGGATTAGAGTGAGAAGAGGGAAGTTGGAGGAGGAGGAGTGGGAACGCGAGAGGGGAAGGGGACGCGGGGGAGGAAGGGGAGGAGGAAGGTGAACGGGACGAATGGGGAACGCGAGAGGGGAAGGGGACGCGGGGGAGGAAGGGGAGGAGGAAGGTGAACGGGACGAATGGGAAACGGGAAAGGACGCACAGGGAGAAACAATTTCTTTATTACTCGTGAATGGCATAGCAATGCATGCCGGGTACCAGCTAGAAAATTCTAAATATTCCAACTTTGTATTCGATATACTGACTTACTTTACAGTGATTCCTGACATCATTTGGAGTAAAAATGGAAATAAAATTTTGGTCCCCGGTGACTTCTTTGATGTTTTTTTATTTTAAAAAAAATCTCCAAAACCTAACATTTTTTTTCTTTCGCATATCATCACTCGGCCGAGTAACCAAACAAACTCTCACCCCGACCAAAACTGTTCAATTCCTATTGAATTTTTATTTATTTACTTATTTATTTATTACACGCCCTGATGGGCTTTTACATTATAATTTATAAGTTGAGTAACAAACAATGAAGAAAATATAATCCAATGAGAAAAGAAAATACACAAAACAGTGTAACAACAAAACAAATAATAAAATAAAAATACATATTATGTAAAAATGATAAGAAGTTTCATATTCAATATAAACAAAAATTGAAGAAATTATGTAAATCTATTTGTGCCTAGAAGAATAAAAGTGATAGAATATACAACGTTTATACTGATTAGTTTTAAGATGAAATATATCACCTAGATTAGAATATTTATTTCCGAGACTGTGAAGTCTCGGAAACGGAGAATTTTGATAAGCTAGTGTCCTGGTGTTATTGAAGTAGAAGGGTAATAAATGTCGACATGATTTTTGGGGAACATGGATATTGATAAATTGAAGTAATTCAGAACAGTCAATTTTGTAATGCAGTATTTTATGTAATAGTATTAAATCTGTGATTATTCTTCTTTCTGAAAGTTTCAATAGTGACGTTTTATCCAGGAGATAATTGTAATCAATGTTTAGTATAGGAATATGCAATTTATAGTTTATAAACCTTAGAAACTTCCGCTGAATCTTTTCAATGTTGTCTGAATGAATATTGTAAAAGGGAGACCATAACGTAGAGTTATATTCAAGTTGGCATCTGACAAGGGTTTTATATAACATAATAAATGTGTCTAAATCATTGAAATCTTTTGCAGCTCTCAAAACAAAACCAAGAGTCTTTAGCGCTTTGTTGATAATATTATTAATATGACATACAAAGGTGAGTTTACTGTCGAACATAATGCCTAGATCCATAATTTCACTAACACAATTTAAATTTTCATCATTTAAAGAATACTGAAAAATAACAGGATTATTTATTTTGGAAAAATGAATGAACTGACATTTATTTATATATATTTAATGCTAGTTTGTTAATAGAGCACCATTCAAAAAGATATATCAAGTTAGTTTGAAGTATAATACAATCATTAATGTGGTTAATCTCTTTATATAGTTTCATGTCATCGGCAAGCAGTAGCACATTTATGTCAGTAAATATATCCACAATATCATTTATAAATATAATAAACAAAATGGGCCCCAAATGGGAACCTTGCGGCACTCCACTTGTTGCTATAAATTTGTAAGACTGTGTGCCATTTATTTTCACACTAAGAATTCTTTTGGACAAATAACTAACAAACCAATTTAATAAGCTACCATAAACTCCAAGTTTCGCCAATTTATTGATTAGTATTTTGTGACACACCGTGTCAAAGGCCTTGCTAAAATCAGTGTATATTGAGTCAACCTGGCACCTGTTGGCTAAAGATTTAGATATGAAGTTTTCGTATATTAGTAAATTGGTCAGTGTAGATTTATTTGAACAAAAGCCATGTTGGTAGGGAGTTATAATTTTTTTAATGTTTGTGGATATTTTATGGAGGACAATTTTTTCAAAAAGCTTGGGTATCGATGATTGGATACATATTGGTCTATAATTTGTTACGTCCGTTTTGGCCCAATTTTTTAAAAATGGGTGTAAGAAAACTGTGTTTCCATGTATGTTTTAAGTTGAAAAAAAAAAACACAAAAATGTGACAGGAGACTAAAATGTCATTTAAATATTTACTACACATAATGTCAGGAATCGCCAATTAAATTAAGTCAAGTACATCCCTTGGCACCCTGCATACATAGATACCAATGCACACATTGCACACAGAAGTAACATTAAATTAATATACTACAAGTCTCTGAATGTTTTATCTGTTAGAGGAATAGTGTAATATTGTAAGTCACATGTTATATTTTTTTGTTTTTTCCTTGGATAGGGAAAGAGTTTACCGATAGAGCTTGCAAATACCGCTATTTTTATAGGCTGTCCGGGGGTAAAATGCTCTAACTTCGAGAGATGATTCTACATGATGATAGAAGTAAAAAAGATAAATTACTTTTTTCGGAATTACAACTTTTTTCCCGTACTTAAATTTTTTCCATAAAGGAATATTATTTTTTTTCATACAAACCAGTCTACTTCTATACCCGAAAAATTAGAAATTAGAAATTCAAAAAAAAAGTTATTCATCGTTTTTACTTGTACTATCATGTAAGTTCGTGCAATTTATATTTTTATTATTCTGTTAAATTAATCCATCGATCTAACCGTTAATTCAACATCATCATTATTAAAGATATATACCGTTTGAAAATGTACCATGTGTTTACATAAAATGTAGTCAATATGTACCTGCTGACAAACTATAAAAGTAGTTAAGCAGGTTTCGATGATAATAAAGAAGAAAAAGATACCAGAATAAGAAAACTTAAAAAAGATTTTTTTTAAAGTTATACTACATAATCGACCCCAATTGTGACGTATTCGCCAGTTTTTCCGTTGCACTATGAGTTTCTGGACACCATGTATAGGTATTAAAGAAACGTACAATTTTTTTTATTAAATAAAACAGCTGTTTGTATAATTCATTGAAGTATGCAAGTACAGATTATTAAATCGTATCTCAACAAACTCGAACTCCGCGGTAAGTGTTATTTTCTTGAAGAATTCTGAGCGGGAAACGCAAAATTATTACCAAATAATGCTAATTTATAAAGTTCTAAATTAAGTTACAAAATGAAAATGAAAATTTAGGACAGCAAAGTTTCATTTGCCAATCTGCCAACTTCTCACTGTTAATCTCCAAATTTAGATCAGTTTACTAAATTTGGAGATTGACAGTGGGAAGATCAGATTCCTATATAATCAGATTCCTACCCACCTCTCATTCTCTTTTCATTTCCAAAACTTCCTCTCCATCCTTTCCTTTAGAAGACCTTCCATACAGCATCCCCAAAGACGACTGACAGGCCATGAGAAAATTGATTTTTTTAAATGCCTCCTATGTGAAGTTAAGGGCCCGCAACCCGAATGCCTCGATTTCTTACATATCTCCCTTAAACGTTTGAAGTTTTTAAGCTCTTAAAAAATATATGTTATTTTTGAAGATAATGTCTAGATGCTGCCCGCGCCGAAACGAAAACTATATGAAATTCCATATAATATGCCCCAAAAATTATTAAAAACAAGTCTGTTTTTATTATCTTATAAATTATATTTGTGAAAAAATTCACAATGTTTCTTTGAATGATACTTAAGATGCTGCCCGCGTGATTTTTGCTCTATTTTAAATGAGTAGTGTTTTATTAAACATTTTCGCATCGATTTTGTCGCTGTAGATTCGCGATTTAGCGCTCTCCTCTAACATTCGTAATTTCGTATCTCTCCATCTTCTTCTTTTCGAGCCCGGTTGCGGAGCTTTAATGTTAAACATCATTCGACACATCCATTTTTAATTTTGCCGTCAAAACGATAATTGAAAGTCGATGCTCCATACCAGGATCAATTACAAAATTAAAAGCTCAAACTTTTGTCAATATTTTGTAAAAACTGAGCAAAGATCTGGAACCATTTATTGGATAACCAACACCTCTGCCGTAGGTCACCCCAAGTGGTTCACTACGTTTGGTGACTTAGCAGGGGTACCTGACCTCTCAGAATATCGCCTTGCACCAGTAGGAGGGATAGATTCATACGTCCGTCACTCCTGGACACACTGACCCCCAGATTCCTACCTATCCATCATATCCTTTTCCTTTCCATAACTTCCTCTTCTTCCTTTCCTAAAAAGACCCTCCAAACAGCATCCCGAAAGATGACATAGGCCCCGAGGAGAATTATTTTCCTCAGGGCTTCCTGTGTGGAGCTAATGTAAAAAAAATAATCTGAATGATTCCATTATATAAATATAAACTAAATTCGTGAATCCATCACGAAATTAGCTATCACGAAGTTAGTGCAGCTGTCACGTAAATAATTATCAATTTGTGATATAATTATTTACCTGACCACTAACCTGATAATTTGAACAGCACGGAATGGATTGGCAACACTTTTTTTTTCTCTCTGGTTTTTACTTTTTGAATTCGCACCGTACGGGAAGCCGGTGTTGATTCGACTTGTCACTTTAGTGATAGTTTTGGATTTAAAAAATGGGATAATCTCTTCGTTACAAATTGTTTTAAACGATTTTAATCGCGAGCCGGGCGATGTACATTTTGCAAACGCTTCTTTCTGATGTGATCGGAACGCTGTTTCTAATGTGATTGGTCGCCGCCATTGGGACCGATATTTATCCGCGAAATAACGGTATTGTAAATTACCTACATAATCGCGACTGGCATATTGAAAAGCTTTGCGAGGGAGAGTCCTTATGACCTGGTACGGTTATTGCTGCTCATATTTGTGACGGATGGTCACTCGGCGTTCATTTCCTGATGAGGTGTGCTGACGGAAATCGTGTTTCATCCGGTGGGCTCAACCGGAGCGCTGGTGCTGATCTTGGATGCTGCTCCCTGGCGGGGAGTCCTCATTCTCTGGCCTTCCTGGGGGTCTTTCCTGGTTCCCATCCTGGAGATTGCGAGAGAATGTGGCCCGCGGTTCATCGACGCGCTATATTCAAGTGAATTGGGAGTTCGTGTCAGTGTAGAATTAGATAAAGATCCATGGTCCGCAGGTACGATATTTCTTTCTGCTTAATTATATTCCTGTCAAATCTGTTATGAATCTGTTATGTTTCAGAATCTGTTATGTTTTTGGGGATGTGAAACCCGGCCCCTCAAAAGGGCAACATTGTTATGTTCTTTATAAAATTATACTGGGCTTTGGCTGTTTTGGAAATGAACTCTTTTATTGCTGAAACCAATTTAACCTCACAAGTAGAAACCTGTTTTCGTTTATTCCCAAACATTCTTGTTCTTTTTTTATTCTGGAAAAAAAAAAAAGCAGAACCTTCCTACATTACGGATCGCTAGGACCCACATAACCTGAGAGAGAGAGAGATAACCTTATATTTGGCGCTCCCAACGTTTTAAGTTGAATATTCTGCTTTTGGTGCCCGTATATTCTAACGGTCTGTTATGTTTTAAGTTTCTGCTTCTTTTTCCGAATTTTCAAGGTTGGATATGTATTATTCATTAATATCTTCATACTGTTATAATGGTACCAGTGTGTGTGTGTAGATGCGTTATAAATGTTATAATGGATTATATGAAATATTTCGCGGTAGTTTGAAATTTTGTGCATATTATTATGTCATTTTTTTGCTTTGCTTTAATTTGTATTGGTTTCCGGTTGAGCTTCGTTCGCTCTCAAATTTTGTGTAACGTAAACATAAATATACCTTCTAGAACAGCTTCGTTTTTTTTTTTTCGGATAATATTTTCGGGACATTTTTGTAGGCTGGCAAGTTTGTCTATGGTTATGTCAGTTGTTATTACAGATCAGCTGAGAGCGATTTTTGTTGACATGTGTCGGATGTCATTATTATACTTCGATTGTGTTATCGTAATAACTTTATAAACAATTTTCCGGACTTAATATAGTGTTATTCGGTTTATTTCATAAATATTAACTATTTTATATGGAATCATTTGGAATTTTTTCTTCGTTTTTTTTACATAAATAAATTCCATTTGACAAAATGTCGTTGTCTAACATCAACGGGGCCTCAAAAGAGGAAATGATTCAGATGCTTTCTGACGTTAATATTACTCCAGAACCCACTTTGTCCGCCATGAGAGAGCAAGCGCGAATTTACAACAGGAACCTTAAACAATCTAGTGGTACTTCTTCTCAACAAGAAACAAGCAGTGATGAAAGTCCTAATACAAATACCATCATAACTAATAATTATTATCAGAATATAACTACAAATCCTTCCGTACATAGCTGGGGTGTTAAGTTTAACGGATCTTCAGACATCCGTGACTTTATACAACGTGTGGAGGAGTTATCTAGGTGTCGTCATATTGAGTTGCCGCTTGTTGTCACTTCGTTTGCTGACCTTTTGGAGGGAAGAGCATTGCTATGGTATCGTACCATTTATAAAGATAATTTAACTTGGCTAGAACTGAAAAAACTAATTTTATCTCGTTTTGATCCAATCGCTAACCAAACCGAAGCTTTAAAAGCTCTCTTCTCTATGAAACAGAAGTATAATCAAAGCGTAGTTGATTATGTTGAAGACGTGCAATTAGCTAATTTAAGATTAAACGTTCAACTTCCGGAAGAACAAATTGTGGATTTAGTGTGCAATAGCCTATTGCCGAAATATGCTCTTGTTATTGCTTATTTTGAGGATAAAAATTTAAATTCCTTAATTAGTGTTTGTAAGCGATTTGAAAAAAGTTTAGCTATTTCCGACGATGAAGCAAATTCGGTCAAAGACAAGAATAAACCGTCATCCGTTCCGTTGAATAATAATGCTGCACCTTCTTCCTCTTCTTCTTCTTCTTCACCTTCTGCACAATTTTATAGAAATAAATTACTTTGCGCTTATTGTAATATAAAAGGTCATTCCAAGCCGTTTTGTAGAAAATGGAAGTTTGATTCTCAGAAGAATCATACCAAGCGACAAGCTAATCCTGAACGACATAATTCAAAAAACTAGACGGGGGTCCCCCACATTCTGCTAGCGAGGATGCTAGGAGACCACCGATAGTTTCAAACTCGAGTACCAGTCCCATCGACCATGACATGGACGCATTCATGCCGATGATGACCAGCGGTCAAGATATTAGACCTCATGTTAATATTGCAATTAACAATTTAGTTTTTTCAGCTCTTTTGGATAGCGGAGCTAGTGTGAGTTGTTTTGGTGGTTCACTGTATAGGTTTTTCTTAAGTTTAGGTTTTAAGTTAGATAAGCTTGATTCTTACGTTACCACCGCGGATGGTAAACATCAAGATGTAATTGGTACTATGCGGGTACTAGTTACTTTTAATAGTATTAAGAAATATATAATTTTTTTTGTAATTCCGTCTCTTTCTCCCGTGATTGTTTTGGGAGTCGACTTTTGGAAACAATTTGACATCGCTCCTCAATTGTTTTCAAAGGCCAACAGTGGACGTGATGTTGAGAATACTTTAAGTGAAATTCGCAAGATCACATCAGCTTCCCTACTGTCCCCTCAAGACAATCATAGGCTAAATAATGTAATTGATAAATTTAAGTCAATTTCGTTTGAAAAATGTGGACTGGGTCGTACTCATTTAGTGCAGCATAAAATTAATACAACAGGAGATCCCATTAAGCAACGGTATTACCCTTTGTCTCAAACTCGTCAGCAACAACTTGAATCACAACTTAAGGAAATGTTAGATTTAGGTGTTGTTCGCCGTTCGCGTTCGGCTTGGTCGAATCCGGTTTTGATCGTGCCTAAGAAGGATGGTTCTGCAAGGTTCTGCTTGGACTCTAGGAAACTTAACAGCGTCACGACAAGGGATTCGTACCCCTTGCCGTATATTTCGCGCATTTTAGACAAGCTACGTGGTGCACGCTTTATAACCTCTATTGATTTATCGAAAAGTTTTTGGCAGATACCTTTACATAAGGACTCTTGTTCTAAAACGGCTTTTGTTGTACCAGGTCATGGACTTTTTGAATTTGTTAGGATGCCATTTGGTCTGAAAAATGCACCTAGTGAATTACAGCGTCTTGTTGATGCTCTTTTTGGTCCAGAGTTCGATGAAAACGTTTTCTGCTACCTGGATGATTTAATTATTATTTCAGAAGATTTTGAGTCACATTTAGAATTGTTAAATAAAGTTTTCACACGTATTAAAGAAGCAGGTTTAACAATTAATCTCAAAAAATGTGAGTTTTGTAAGGACGAGTTGAAGTATCTGGGTTATATTGTTGATGCAAAGGGTCTTCGCACAGATCCAGTCAAGCTAGAGTCTATTCGAACTTACCCCACTCCTAGGAATTCTAAACAGTTAAAAGCATTTATTGGACTTTGTGGATATTATAGACGTTTCATCAAGAATTTTTCCACAATAGCGGCCCCTTTAACAAGACTCACTGGCTCAAGAAAGGGGGTGAGTAATTTCTCTTGGTCTTCAGAGGCTGAAGACTCTTTTAAAAAATTAAAAAAGGCATTAACTTCTGCGCCAGTTATCAATTGTCCTGATTTTTCACTTCCTTTTACCATACACTGTGACGCGAGCAACGTTGGGATAGGCGGAGTGCTCACACAGGTCTTTGAAGGAGAAGAACACCCGGTTTCTTTTTTTTCTAGGTGTTTGAACATTCACGAGCGAAACTACGGCGTGACGGAGCGCGAACTCTTAGCGGTGTTAGATTCGGTGAATCACTTCAGGCCCTACATAGAGGGAGTTCACTTCACAGTAGTAACTGACCACTCCAGTTTGCAATGGCTAGTGTCTTTATCAAATCCGACAGGCAGACTTGCACGTTGGTCTACCCGCCTTTCTCAATTTTCTTTTGACGTAGTCCACAGGAAGGGTAAATTTAATACTGTACCCGACGCTCTTTCGCGTAAAGACGATTTAACTATTGGAGCCATTGACAACCTTCCTACTAGCACGGATAATTGGTACAATAACTTATTTACTAATTGTAAAAATAATCCTCAACGTTTTAATAATTTTCAAATTAAGGATAATTGTTTATTTCGTCACTCTAAGTCCCGTTTCGCTCTACAGGAGGATACAGCTTGGAAGCTGGTAGTTCCTTTTAAGGACCGTAACGCTATTTTAAGTAAAGAACACGAGTCTATTAGCTCTTGCCACCCAGGTGTATTCAGAACATATAAGAAAGTTCAACTCCGTTATTTTTGGCCGGGTATGTATAATGATGTCAAAAAGTTTGTTAATAAATGTAAAACGTGCAAGGCACATAAAATAAATACATCTGCGCCGGCTGGCATTTCTACGAATCCAAAATTAGTCAACAGACCGATGCAAATGTTGTCTATCGACCTTGTTGGTCCTCTTCCACGTAGTTACGCGGGATTTATGTACATTTTATCGGTTGTTGACGTTTTTTCGAAATATACTTGGATTTTTCCGCTCAGAAATGCTACTGCTAAAAGCATTGTTAAAAATGTAGAACAATATATTTTCTTGGTACACGGTGTTCCGCAAACTTTTATATGTGATAACGGGAAACAATTTGTCTCAAAAGAATTTAAACAATTGTTATCAGATTATAATGTTCCCATGCCTTTTTATAACGCTTATTACACCCCGCAAAACAATGTAGTTGAGCGGTATAACCAAACTATCGGGACTGCCTTGTCTATCTTGACCGAGTCTGACCATCGTAATTGGTCCAGATTTCTGCCTCAGATTCAGTCAGCCTTGAATAATACGGTTAATTTCGCAACAGGTTTCACGCCTTTTTTCCTCATGCACGGAAGAGAACAAATCATTGACGGAAAATTTCATGAAATAAATATTTCTTCTGGTGTCGCAGACACTACCCTAAAACAATCTAGAAGTGAATTTGCTAAAAAATTGGAAGAGTTAGCTCCAATTTATGAGCAAGTTTCTAATGCATTACTACAAGCTTTTAAAAAGAATGCCCAACACTACAACTTGCGTCGTAAGTCGGTTATTTATGATGTTGGAGACGTCATTTGGAGGAAAAATTTTGTTCAATCCAGTGGACCAGATTATTTCTCTCATAAATTGGCACCTAGATTTGTTCGCAATGTCATAAAGGGTAAAGTCTCTGATTTAATTTATACTTTGGCAGATATGAAAGGAAAAATAGTAGGAAATTTTCACGTCAAGGATATCGTTCGTTTAGACTAATTATTACTTTAAGTACATTATAGGAAGCCAATGTCGTGGTGTGTAAGACTACCAACCTTCCACTCCATTTCATTTGTTTCTTTATGTGTTTGTTCAGGTTATGTGTCTTGGAGTTTGGTACCTCCAAAGCATGTGGTCGGAGTAAACGCAATATTCTAGTTTATTGATGATAAACGGTTATTTACCCTCGTTCAACTAGAATCTGATCTGATGATCAGTGGCGCCCAAACCTTAAGTCATTATTTTTTTTTCTCTCTCCTTCACATGACTTATTTTTTTTTTTTCTCTCAAGTGATATATATAATTAGATTGGATATGAGTATTTCTCGTTTTTTTTAGTAGACACCCTGTCTATATTATTTCTGTCAGTATTATCACTGCAATGCACACACGCACACATTGGTATCGCATCTCTACTCCGTCAGTTAACGGATATTTTGTATTGTTCCCTACTTTTAAATCTAAATCCATTTTTTTTCTCTAGTTCAGTGGAGCTTTCTTTCCATTTTGTCGTCCCTCCGACATGCCTTATAACCAAAGATCCTCCAAGGAACTAGAGAACAAAATATATTCTTAAGTGTAGTTCTTTGTGTAGCAGAGATTTGAGCAACTTTCTGGTATACAAAATGTGTATATTTTCATAAATAGATTTTATTATATAATAAATAGATTATATTTAGCTAGTATTTGTTACAATTAAGTTTGGTTTAGCTTTCCTTAAAGTGAATAATATTAAGTCATAGTTTATTAACAACATTATTATGTCTTTCTAACAAAGGTAGTACTGCTTCGGCATACTTTCCTATTAAGTAATTCCAGCATGGAATATATAATACTCTACCTCTAGCACAGGAGAGCGTATTTTTGTATAGCTTATAGTCATAAGTAAAATATTTATATTAGTCTTACTGCTGAAACACCAGTGTTTCTCTACACAATTTTGTACCTAGTGTCATTCAAATGTTTTGATTGATCACCAATTTAGATAGTGTCGATTATCACAATATATTCGATCACCAATACATATTGTCTGTTCAAGAAATTTTGCCTTTTGCTTACTTTTGAAGTAATATTTTGAAGGATCTCCGTCTACGGTGTGATCTCAGTCTTTTTCTTGTGCAAACTATGTACACTGTTTTAGTTATTAAAATGGCTTGTACTCTATATATTTTTTCATAGTGGTTCACTACTATTAGCTAGGTTTTTTTTGTTAAATTGTAATCCCTATGCATTCAGCTAAACATTCTAGATTCTGTTTCGCTTGTCTTTGTGTTCCTACTGATACTCATTGTTACCACTTGTAGACAGGTATATCTTTGGTATTGTAAAACCTGATCTAATTTTTTAATTTTGAAACATAGGTATTTCTTATTATGTAAACCCTATTGTAACCACCTGTACGGATAGGTATTTCTAAAAAATGTAAACCCTAATCTAACCACTTTTAGTAGACAAGTTTTGCAATCTTGGTCTAACTAATTCATTAATACACAAGTACTACTCATATACTTATGGTTCTACATTGTTATAAATCTTTTTTTTAAACTTAATTAAACTAAGTTAAATATCTGTGAAAGATATTCCTCATTCTAGGTTTAATGTCTGTTCTGTATTTTGTTGAATAAAATTCTATGTTAACCTATTAGACCTGTTGGACCTAGGTAGATAGAATAGTTACCTTTTCGCTATTAATAAATAGCCTAAATTCAGTGAAGTGAGGGATGGTTGACCACCCTAAAGTGAAGCCTCTTTTTTAATGGCAAAATTTCCTGCTGAAGGAAAAGTGATGCTTTGTGCATAATTTTTTTTCTTTTCATTGATTGTGTTCTTTATTTTTAAGATGTTCCCGATGTTAGGATGTCATGAGAATAACAGGTCTGGACTTCAGCCAGTAATGCCAGCACCCAGCTCCATCGTTGCTGAAGGTGTTGTAGACTCCTTATTCTCGTACCATCCTATTCTCATTGTTCTTTCAATCTATCTAGATTTATATGATTTATTGTTTATGATTGCTAATGGTTACTTGTTGTAAAATTTCTAGATACCTGATGGACCTATCTTCTAGTTAGTTAGTTAGTTAGTGTACCTTTATTTTTTTATTTGTTTATTTTTTTTTTACATCGGAACCGTGGATTTCATGTTTGGGGCCAAACATTTTCGTGAGAAGGGGGGAATTGTCACGTAAATAATTATCAATTTGTGATATAATTATTTACCTGACCACTAACCTGATAATTTGAACAGCACGGAATGGATTGGCAACACTTTTTTTTTCTCTCTGGTTTTTACTTTTTGAATTCGCACCGTACGGGAAGCCGGTGTTGATTCGACTTGTCACTTTAGTGATAGTTTTGGATTTAAAAAATGGGATAATCTCTTCGTTACAAATTGTTTTAAACGATTTTAATCGCGAGCCGGGCGATGTACATTTTGCAAACGCTTCTTTCTGATGTGATCGGAACGCTGTTTCTAATGTGATTGGTCGCCGCCATTGGGACCGATATTTATCCGCGAAATAACGGTATTGTAAATTACCTACATAATCGCGACTGGCATATTGAAAAGCTTTGCGAGGGAGAGTCCTTATGACCTGGTACGGTTATTGCTGCTCATATTTGTGACGGATGGTCACTCGGCGTTCATTTCCTGATGAGGTGTGCTGACGGAAATCGTGTTTCATCC
Source organism: Limnephilus marmoratus (assembly GCA_917880885.1). Lineage (NCBI taxonomy): Eukaryota > Metazoa > Arthropoda > Insecta > Trichoptera > Limnephilidae > Limnephilus > Limnephilus marmoratus. The sequence goes on along the minus strand of OU862923.1, from coordinate 53,341,578 downwards.
GGTGGGCTCAACCGGAGCGCTGGTGCTGATCTTGGATGCTGCTCCCTGGCGGGGAGTCCTCATTCTCTGGCCTTCCTGGGGGTCTTTCCTGGTTCCCATCCTGGAGATTGCGAGAGAATGTGGCCCGCGGTTCATCGACGCGCTATATTCAAGTGAATTGGGAGTTCGTGTCAGTGTAGAATTAGATAAAGATCCATGGTCCGCAGGTACGATATTTCTTTCTGCTTAATTATATTCCTGTCAAATCTGTTATGAATCTGTTATGTTTCAGAATCTGTTATGTTTTTGGGGATGTGAAACCCGGCCCCTCAAAAGGGCAACATTGTTATGTTCTTTATAAAATTATACTGGGCTTTGGCTGTTTTGGAAATGAACTCTTTTATTGCTGAAACCAATTTAACCTCACAAGTAGAAACCTGTTTTCGTTTATTCCCAAACATTCTTGTTCTTTTTTTATTCTGGAAAAAAAAAAAAGCAGAACCTTCCTACATTACGGATCGCTAGGACCCACATAACCTGAGAGAGAGAGAGATAACCTTATACAGCTTACCCTACATTCTCATAATATCAGGTCACAAGTTCTCCACTTCAGGTTGAGGACTTATTTAGTAGTCTCTTCTTGCGATGACCAAAATAATATCGCCCGAAGGTATTGCCTGACCGTGTAACGTGCTAACTTCCTAAATAATTAATAAATGCATCTCAGAACTAGAAGTACTGCAGTGCCGTCTGCCGTCTGCCGTCTGGAGTTAGCATTACAACTTGCCGTATTGCCGTATTGCCGTATTGCCGTATTGCCGTATTGCCGTATTGCCGTATTGCCGTATTGCCGTATTGCCGTATTGCCATATTGCCATTGCCATACAACATTGCCATAACCTAATTCGAAGCTACGTAGTTCGAACTGGGATGTCAGGATTTTACATAACCTGCATTGCGACTTATTTATTATTGAAAACATAATATTGCACTTGTTAGGAAAACAAGTTACTCGAATTAATTGTTAATTAATTTTTTTAAATGGTAATTGTGTAAAGGTTGTCTGTAGGCGTCACAGGCGAATATTTTCTGTGTAAACAATATTACGCGATAGATGTGTATTAAGGAAAGGCAAATATGCCAAAATTAATCAAATGAGAGAAGAGCAAAATTGGATTTCAATAAAAAAAGAGACTGCTAAAATATAATGCGATAATTTTTATACCTAAGCACATAAAGTTATAGAAAACCAAATGCCAGAATACACGGATTAAATTGATTTTTTTATAAAAAATATACGTAATTATGACACCAGAAATTTTAATAGAATTAGACATAAATATACCAAACCACCCACGAATTAGATTACCCCATATAAGAAAATAGAGTAACATAACTAGAGAAATGCAAATCTCGCGAGATTGGGGCTCAAGCGAGATCCCGCGAGTTTACGAATAACAATACTGCGAGATCTCGCCAATTTCAAGATCTCGCGAGATTGGCAGTTTTGTGTGTTTTTTTGCAAATAATCACAATATTTGAATAAAAAGAAAAAAATAATAAAAAATTATAAGTATTATAAGATGAACATTTATTTTCACGAATTTATGCATCAAACATTGTTTGACGTATTTGTCTATAATTTTTTAAAAAACTTCTAAGTAGTAAACTTTGACGTACGTATCTATCAAATAACAAATGAAAGAAACAACCAGACTTCTCTTCTAATATCAAACAAAAATCTTTTAGTAATAAAACAGTTCTTTTATAACAAACAAAACAAAGAGAAGTCAAAAAAATGAAACTTACTTTCTAAGTTGAGTTGACTATTAACTGAGATATTATTATCAATTAAATAAAACTATATCTACTCAGTAGATCCATTACATATTACAGATTATTTAACAAAATATACCAATTAGAAATTACAGATTAATTAACAAAATATACCAAATCACAAGCCATTATTACGAATTATTTTGAAAGTAGCTCCTTAAGAAGCACAAAATGTCCAAAGAATCGTCTGCTAAACGGCTTCTTATTTTGTTGGCCAGATAACCAGCCGCTGAGAAGGCCCTTTCGGATTCAACGCTAGTTGGAACGGCTACCTCAGGCCGCCGCCTCACGCGCACCGAACGAAACCAACAGATCGCAACTCCGTCCGTGTCGGTCCGCGCTTCAAATAAGACGTTTTTATGCTCGAGTGCAATCTCGTTAAACTCGCGAGATCTATCTCGCTAAAAAAGGCCGAGATCAATCTCGCTAAAAAAGGCCGAGATTACGCAAGAACGGGATCTGGCGAGAACGAGATTGCATTCCCTAAACATAACTGCAATGTATAAAGGACTAAAAATATATGTTTGATGCCTGAAAGTCTGAAGAATGAAACTATTATTAGGTCCTTACATATGAAATTGGCGTTTTTCCGTACTGGCAAATTTGATCTCAAATATCTTCTCTTTGGTTAGGAATTCCAAATTCAAATTTATACAGCTATTTACTCATGTATTTGTGTTTCGAAAATTATAATTCATTTGTTTTTTCCTTAATTGTTTTTTTTCTTTGCGTCACTTAGTTTACAAAAGTGAATAGATAGCAATGGTACATACTTTGATTAAATAAATATATTATATAAAAAAAATCGACTTTATGTTCCTCCCATACAAAACGCCAATTTCATACGTAAGGATCTAATATTTTTTAAAGTTATTACGCTTACTGTAAAAATATAATTTTATGTACGAATGTGTGAAATGAACTAAATCCATAAATAACAATAATTAAAAAAACATATACTTTTTAACTCCTGACGTTTCGGACAGATCTCACTGTCCATCTTCAGAGGCCTTGAGTTTTTGTCTCAAACTATTAACTTTCGCATGTCTGTTCGGTCCAGAAGCTAAGATTTAAGTCAGGAGTTAAAAAGTCCTTTTAAGGACTACGTCACGCGGGTAAACCGAGAAAATTGTTCTACATGTTACACCCTTGAAAACCTTAACCATAACATATATATATACAGCTTCACTTACATCAACCAGTTACTTCTAACATCATTGGGAGTCTTAAAAATGTAAACGCTATTTTGTACACGGTGACTTTTTATGTTTTTATTTTTATTGAATCATATAAAATCAATATGTACTGGAAAGTTAGGGTTGGCGTGAAGGATTGGGCGGTTACTCGGCTAAGTGACCAATGGTGGCATATGGAAAGATTTTTTTGTTTGGTTTTGAAGAAAAAAAAGCCCAGGACAAAAAGGGACACATTGTTAAAGAAGGCTTTTGATGTCCAAAGTAAATATTTATTTTACATGAAAATTTAATTTGGTTCATTCATTCATTAATTACAGAAAGGAACTAAAAATAAGAATTGCGATTATTTCAAACAAAAGGGCAGACAGAAGACCCTCTGGTTTGACGAAATTAGGAAAGCTGCTGGTAGATATGATTGAAGAATCGTTTTAAGTTAGATTTGAATAGACAAACGTTCGACAAACGTTCCTCTTTCCCGTCTTCACAAATTGGGGATGCCGTAGTTCCACTAGCACTGAGCTGGACTGCTATGCGGTAATCATAGCCATATAAAAAAGCCAAAACAAGAAATAGATGAAGGGCAAATGCCCCCAAGAAAATAGTTTGGTTATGTCTTCAGAAGGCGAAATAGCTGTCACGCGTAATAATAATTACATAGCAGAATGCTTTTATAAATAATATGATTTTTATAAATTGAATCATAATATTATTGAATACACATACCTACAGCCACACACAGCGTTAAAAGTGGAAGCAGATATCTGTTGAACAGCGAGCGCTCATGTGTTGTACCGTCAAACGACGCTATAAAATATTTATTCCTATGGTAGGAGAGGGGGTCAGATGAATTTGAGAACTGCCACGAAATGCCGTTTCTTTGTACTGAATCTATTAACTTGACAGCTGCCATCTGCCCGTTTAGGCAGCTCCGTAATTAAATGGGTCGCATAACTTTTCGCGAATCGCCTCGGCAGCGGTTACGGCAGATTACGGCGTATTAACTTTGAGCTTCAAGCACATCATCTGGTCTATGTGGCGGGTCTGTATGGGATTGTATGGAGAGCGATATTGGGCATGCGATGATCTTTTATCTTTTATAACTGTGTGTGGCGTCCGTCTAAAAGAAAAACTAAAAAAAAGGAAAAACAATTGTGACAGAAACGGACTGGCTTTTGTTTATGTTTCAGACAAGAGGTCCCGAGGAAAAAAAATACCTCAGGGCTTATGTTATCTTGGAGGGTACTGTACAATGTACGGACCATATTTTTAGGAAAAGGAAGGAAAGTAAGTTCTGGAAAGGAATAAGGTAAGAGGGGGGTAGGAATCTGTGACGAACGTATGAATCCACCCCTTCTCATTGCGGTGCAAGGCGATGCGTCGAGAGAGTCCGGCTGGAGAGATCTAGGTTAGGTCTCCATCAACTAGTTTCTCCCAAACCGGCCCGCCATGCTGTAGGTGAACAAACGAATTCGCTGCCAAGGCCTAGACAAACCTCACCCCCATGATCCGGGCTACCCCTGCTAAGTCACCAAATGCAGCGAACCACTTGGGGTGACCTATGGCAGGAGTGTTCCCGGGGCGACGGTACCCATATCCGCCTTCCAACTTGAACTAGCAGAAAATCTAAAACATATTATTGAATACATAGTGTTACGTAACAGAATCGGCTCCCGAGCGGAAGGTTAAGTGAATCGTCCCCACTACACGTGCCTACCGTTTCCTCTCCCCGCACCGCGCGACCACCCCGCGCAAAGCACCAAAGCGCCGGGCGGCCCGCCGGCCGCCATTCCTTCGCTAGCTCTCGGCCAAGCAACTGGCTACGCGCGATTTGCGCTGTTTGTGCTCTACGATATTAACTCCGCGATGTATTGTTTGCAATTGTGTTGTGAACGGAATCCAGAAAAGATGGCAGACCACGCATCTAGCTATGTGAGTACCAACTCGCTTCCTCCCCCCCACCGTGTGCTTTGAACCGTTTGTAACTTCATTTAAACGCATAGAGAGAGGGAGAAATCCTCGTTAGGTCAGTAGGGTAGTTTAACTTGTGTTTTGTGCCGACACTGGCCGTATGTGTATCACCCTGTTCTGTTTCTTGAATAAACCCTTTAAATGCAAATACTGTGTACTGATTGAAGAGGGAGTCCCGGGGATTTTGAGGAGAGGAGGGGAAGGAAGAATTGACCAAGCGAACCACTGGCACTCGCCCTGTTTTTTTAGGAGGAATCATGTTCGAGCCGGTTTGAGCTAACCGACGGCTGTTATTGTGTGTGTTTTACAGGAATAGGGCCTGGGGTAGGCTACAGCGGCAGCGCCCCCAGCACTGGTTCCCAACTTAGGGGCAATTTTTTTTTTCCTCCCTCTTCACAGTCGCTCGCCTCGTTCTTCAATCAGCCATTGTTTAAACTGTATAATCTATAATGTTTTGTCTTGTTTTTTTTCCCAATTTGTCTAGCATTACCATCAAAGAACATCGACGCGAGTGTAACTTCGAATTGCAAATTTAAACTATCGCGGGCACATTCCTTCATTTTCGAGTCGTCACTCGACAAAACATTATCACCGGTATTCCTACGTAAAGTGCTCAACCAAGAAAGTTGCCGTCGTGAATAATATAGTGTTTACAAGTGTCGACCGACTAAATTTGCTAGTTTCAAATACAAGATTAATAGTGGAAATGTACACAAATATTTAAAACAAAGTTATTCAACAATTAAAATCCTGTATATGATAAACCAATTACCCGCTTCGTTTCCCGAAAGTTAATTAACCAGTTTTCATTAATAAACTTATTCCGCAGTGTGCTGGTCTGTATTTGATATCGACATATACTGCGAATAGGGGTCTATTTCGCAAAATACTGGCCTGTACATATAACGGCATATTTTGCAGCTTAAGGGAAACAAGTGGATTAAATTCTTTCTACCTTTTGACAATTGAGCATTTTTCTAATTTTGCCGCCTGTTTCATCATTTAGCTTTTTTTTTCTTTCGTAAGAAACAGACGACATAATTTGAAAGACGTTCGGTTCGCGTTGACGTCGTTTCCTCGAGTCAGGCATTACATTACGTATGCACATCTGCATATAACTTGTTATGACAAGAGGAAGTCGGCGGATAAATACCAGTAATGGTGTATGCTCAAATCAGGCTGCAGTATAGCCACGTTAAATAAAGAACAATTCCCCAAGACATTGTTGAATTTTCAAACATACTTCCACGAAAACTTGTATAAAAGAAAAAATATTTCCTTTCCTTTCTAAAGAACCCCCCCCTTTTGGAAGGCTAATCGAAATATTCCAAAAAACATGTTCATTTAAGGCGAACCTCGTTTCCGTTTTTTTATTTTTTCTTTTCCGGACTTTTGCTTATTTGCAAACCTTTTTCAAAAACATCGGGATTTTTTCTCAAAATTACGTTTTTTGAGGGAAACCGCTGCCCAATTTTCTCTCGTTCCGGACTTAGAAAATTTTCTACAAATTTTCAAAACATCTGGATTTTTTCTCAAAATCACGTTTTTCGAGGGGAACCGCTGCCCAATTTTTTTTCTCGTCTACGGACTTTGAAAATTTTCAACAAATTTTCAAAACATCAGGATTTTTTCCCAAAATCACGTTTTTTGAGGGGAACCGCTGCCCAAATTTTCAAATAAACCAAACACTTATAAAAAACGCGTTTTTTTTTTCAAAAAAAACTTTTTGTAAAAATACGTCCCCAGTGGTCAATCTCTGCCCAATTTCTTTCCAATTGCGAGTCTAGTTCTCACTTTTTCCAACATAAGGTCACTCTGATACGACCTTATACACCATGGAAGTTCCTCAAGTCACGCTGGGTATAATCCCACACATTTTTACTTCAAAAAAGGAGGAACTACTACAGGCCCTGAGAAATAGAAAGATTTCTCTTAGGAATAATTCCAAAATGCCTTACTATGACGGAATCAGTAAATTCCATCACATCAAGTTCTCAGGCGTTATCAAATTGGCAAAACTCTCGTCATAAACGACGTGAGTCATGTGTAATTATTAAATGTAAATAATCACCCACATGGGCATTCGTAAGGAAATCCTTACACCCGAAGGCACATTAATGTCAACGGTAGCCTAACTCCTGTACATTTTTTTTTTGTGCATAATTTTATATGTTCTTTTACATCCTGCGCGCCTTGCCTGCTGTACCACAAGAGCACCTCTTGGGGCACTGTTTTCATGCTTGTATGCATCCTCTTCCTGAAATTGATCACTTCGGGAAAGGGACTCCTTTTTCCTCCTACCATCAACGGTTCCAGAAAACTCTTGCTCCGAGACGTCGTTTTTCCTTTCACAATTCTTGCAGCATCCGCGCGTTTTTTTTTTCTCACCTCATCGCCTCATCTTGTCATATCACCCCTTTTTTTAATTTTTTTGTTTTGTGTCGGGTTTTGTCGTACCAGTACGTCCCTACCCTAATGTTGTAAATATAAAATCATAAGCACAAGTCTGTATAATAACCATTGGTTTCAGACCTTTGCCGCGGGCTCGCTACTATGGTCACAGCACCATATTGTAAGAATGTCGCGACGATTTCTGTTATAATAGGAAATCCTCCCGTTTTTTCTTTCTTTCTTTTCCCTCTTCACCCCATCCTACACATTCATAGTAATGTTGTATATTGGGAATCGTTTCGAATACACCCAATGTACTCACCTATCAGGTCACATTCGCTGGATTCGAGACAATTCAAGAGCAACCTTGTTGCTATTTGTGGTTTTTTCTTCTTTTTCCAAAAAATTAGAATGGCGCTCAACCCAATTGCTCTTATTTTTCTAGAATCATATTTTGTCGGATTCGGAAAATTTTTTTTTTGTTGTTATAAAAGTGACAATATGTTTTGTCCCTTCATTAACTTTGTTCCTTGTACATATACAACTTCATTATGAGGTACATATTTTATCATGACATCAGTTTCTTTTGTCCTTTATTGTACCATTATTCTAGTTTGAAGTTTAAAATCTTGGCCAGATCTTCAATAAAATTTGTGTTTATCGCCTTTTGGCAAGTCTTGTAACGTATGCTAATATGAAATTATTAAGCTACAGCAGTGCCGTATTAATTACATCATTGCAAAAACCGCCGTCTGTATTGAATGGGGACCCACATTTTCGAACGTAATTGGGCTACTGTCTTTCAATACTGGGCAAATTTGTTGTAAATCGTTCATTCCTGTCACGTGAGACGTGAAAACGTGACAATATCTACCATCATAGGAGAGATCCTCAAAACATCCGCCATGATACGAGAAGCTCGTTATAATTACTTTATACTCATAACTAAATGTTACTAAGTTGGTCGTGTGTCCTTTGGCATGAGAACCGCTTAACCCGCCGTCTGTATTGAATGGGGACCCACTTTTTCGAACGTAATTGGGCTACTGTCTTTCAATACTGGGCAAATTTGTTGTAAATCGTTCATTCAACCCGCCGTCTGTATTGAATGGGGACCCACATTTTCGAACGTAATTGGGCTACTGTCTTTCAATACTGGGCAAAATTTGTTGTAAATCGTTCATTCCTGTACATGAGACGTGAAGACGTTACAATACTCACCATGAATCGTGCGAACGAAATAATATCTACCCCATGTTTGTGTGACCTACCAAGCGTAGATCACACGCCTTTTATTTTCTGTTATCAGAAAATTATTGCTTTTGCAGCAGAGTACTCATTAACATGCCCGTGGACTTCCTGTCACAAGAACCCAGGAACTATCCACTATCTCAAAAGGACTAATCATACGCTTCACTCATGATTATGGGGCATCGTGTCGTAGGAGTTAAGTTGATGGACACAAAAACACCTAACTCGTTGTCTGGGGGACGAACAAGAAAACCCCCAGGTTTGTGAGATTTGAGCAAGGGTCTGTCATTTCTCGCAAACAAGTAGGAGAATAAAACGACCTTCTAATCTTCTGCCCAATACACGTAGTGGATTAGACTCTTTTTGTCAGTATATCCCTTTTGTCCCACTCTACCAAATTGTATTGTAATGTGCCAGGAAAGTTGCTGTAGACCTTGTTTCACCTTTCACTCAGAGGTCGAATTTCGGAAATAGCCGAGTCCTCAGCAGTTTTCTTCGTTCAAATGTTCCCAATTGTCACTCTTTCCTTTCCTCGAAATTATCCGTGAATGGGGATATATGCGTTACGCACTTGGCGTTTCGTTTGTCAAATGGGACAACCTTCATTCACGGATCTTTTCAACTTCCTACTCCTTTCCCACTTTTCATAACTTATTTGTACTCAATGTTTTGTTCTTCGAAAGTAGAAAAAATGCTACCGTATAGACGTGAGCATAGGTCATGGAAGACCAACTTCTTTCGAAAAGGGGCATTTTGTCATACGTACAAACCCTTACCTACGTGTTCTTGGAAATGTATTTAGTTTAAAAAAAACTAAATGGGTTAAACAGAACCTTCCTTGAATACGTACCTTTGTAATATGTATAAGTCTGTAGTTGCATTTAGTTAACTCTCTCTCCGTCTCTCTCTCTCTCTCTACGCGTCAAACAAATCCAATTTTTCTCAACATGCACACCTTGTTTCTCTCCAAACCTTTTCATCATTGGTCTACCAGGCAGGTAAACTTCAAGAATTTTGCTCTAATAATAATCTTTTCGCCGGATTAATAAGAAGACCAGCAGCTCTTCACCCTATCTACACCTGCGCCTCTCTTCATGCTGCCTTCACTACCGTCACGGAGGTCCCATGCCTTCAAACCCTACGTACCAAAAGCACCCGACCACACCTAACATAACCTAGTGTGAGTCGTGCGTGTAGTTGCGAATTGTATCATCACAAAACCATCACTCAAACAAACCCGAGCACGTCAGCTCTAAGTTGGTTCATGTTCCTGTTGCCATTGTACAATGTTCCTATTGCCATTGTACAAATGTTCCTGCGGCACCTTGCAAATGTTCCTGTTGCCATTGTACAAATGTTCCTGCGGCATCTCGCAAATGTTCCTGTTGCCATTGTACAAATGTTCCTGCGGCACCTCGCAAATGTTCCTGTTGCCATTGTACAAATGTTCCTGCGGCACCTTGCAAATGTTCCTGTTGCCATTGTACAAATGTTCCTGCGGCATCTCGCAAATGTTCCTGTTGCCATTGTACAAATGTTCCTGCGGCATCTCGCAAATGTTCCTGTTGCCATTGTACAAATGTTCCTGCTGCATCTTGCAAATGTTCCAGCTGCACCTTGCAAATTGCTCTGTTGCCATCATGCCAATGCTCCTGTGCCTTTGCGCAAATAACAATACCAACGATTGTTCACACAACAATCCCACTGTATACAAACCAGTGTACCAACCACCATCACAACAACGGCTGTCATGCACACAAACCACCTCCTCTATAAAGGACCAACCACCAATTACAATTCCACTCTCCAGTACCTCAATGACGTCATACTGGCCCACCCACAGGATCCGGAAGCAGCTACCTTTTTGACCTCTGTGACAGGTAGAACCCTCTCCACCACCAAGAAGCCTCATCCTGCGTTCTCTTCTTCGTGTTTTCTTTAAGGCCCTAGTGTTCCTTGAGTGTAATCTCAAACGGGCCAGGTTACTGTGACAAAGTAACCGTGTAACTTCAGTGCAACGTCCCAACACCCCAAACATCCTACGCAAACCACGCTACGCAAACATAGCTCACAGACCAATGATACAATTAGAGTCATTTTTTTTCTATCACTGCATAACCCTTGTACCTTTCTCCAACAGGTCCTTGTTTATATTTATGTATGTCACTGCTCTTTCTTGTTCATTCATGTATAATTCCTTGTTCACCATGCTTTTTCTCTTTTGTTTTTGTTTCTACTATTTTGTAGCTAGCAACCTTTTTCTCTCTCTCTCTCCTTTTTTCTCTTAAATTTTTTTTGTTTTGTTTTGGCACAAGTGCTAGAAGGGTAAGAGGATTTCTTAGCCCTACTGCTCCATTACCACGTCGCTTTTTTTGCGGCGAGGGGGGAAGTGTTACGTAACAGAATCGGCTCCCGAGCGGAAGGTTAAGTGAATCGTCCCCACTACACGTGCCTACCGTTTCCTCTCCCCGCACCGCGCGACCACCCCGCGCAAAGCACCAAAGCGCCGGGCGGCCCGCCGGCCGCCATTCCTTCGCTAGCTCTCGGCCAAGCAACTGGCTACGCGCGATTTGCGCTGTTTGTGCTCTACGATATTAACTCCGCGATGTATTGTTTGCAATTGTGTTGTGAACGGAATCCAGAAAAGATGGCAGACCACGCATCTAGCTATGTGAGTACCAACTCGCTTCCTCCCCCCCACCGTGTGCTTTGAACCGTTTGTAACTTCATTTAAACGCATAGAGAGAGGGAGAAATCCTCGTTAGGTCAGTAGGGTAGTTTAACTTGTGTTTTGTGCCGACACTGGCCGTATGTGTATCACCCTGTTCTGTTTCTTGAATAAACCCTTTAAATGCAAATACTGTGTACTGATTGAAGAGGGAGTCCCGGGGATTTTGAGGAGAGGAGGGGAAGGAAGAATTGACCAAGCGAACCACTGGCACTCGCCCTGTTTTTTTAGGAGGAATCATGTTCGAGCCGGTTTGAGCTAACCGACGGCTGTTATTGTGTGTGTTTTACAGGAATAGGGCCTGGGGTAGGCTACAGCGGCAGCGCCCCCAGCAATACCTATATATATATATATAAAGGAAGAACTTAAAAAAAATAAAAAATATACGATTGTGACAGAAACCGACTGCCTCCAATGAAATATAAAGTAGTGCTAATTATTGAAAAATTGTGATAGTACCTATTTTTTTTTGTAACAGATTACAATAAACATAAAAGCAAAATAATTCCGAAATCACATATCTTAATCGGAAATTGGACCCAACAACTGCATGCAGAACAAAAAAATACAGATGTTAAAAAAATCATAAACTTTGGAGACATAAATTAAAGCACAAAAGGGTCTTACTAAAACACGTGTTTTATATTTTACACAACCGATAAAAAACCCCATTTTAAAATGAATGTAGGATAAATGGATGTTTATCAATTGTGTGAAATTTAAAATACGTTTATTAGTAAAGGGGAAAATAAACTTCGCAACAAACAAAAAATAACTTACCATTTTTGCATTGGTTGAGTTGCCTCTTTGAATAAGAATAATTACTGCACGAGCACTCTTTTTAGATTACGTTTAACGCATTATAAAATTTATTCACAGACTTAATTACAGAACATCACGTTCATGGTTGTCAAAAAGCATCCAATTAGGGACGAAGTGGGTGACAGTCGTCCTGTACCTCATAGCTTCATAGATAATAACTGCCACGTAAGCCAAAGACAGCTGGGGTCAAAGGTGTACAGAGAGGCGTACCGCAAGGATGGATGACGGGTCCACTTTATTAGTTCACTTTTAGAATGACTACATTATATCCCGGCAAGAGTCAGCCATCAATCACTGGTAATTAGATTATTAATAAACTGTAAAATATATATTGTTAAAACTTAATTAATTAGGTGTTAGTGGGCGGATGAGGGCGACGTGAGAATAGACGGAACAGACATAATGATATTTTAATTGGACAGTGACAAATTTAAACGTTTTTAATTAATATTTATAAACTTATTAGTTAATTAAATTTAAGGGAGAGCAAATGATCAATATGTTTATCGTATATTTATATAAACGCTAGTTTTAGTGGAAAGTAATAGAAATGAAACCCCGAGTCATGTGTGCTGTATGACTATAAAAATGCACGATTGTATTACGAATTTGGAGAGATTAAATGATTCAGGACTCGATGTAAACGTGAAGAACGTGATTTAAAAGGGTTCGCTAAGTTGAATTGGAAACGTATAGAGAATGGATGAGAAATCGTATCGGGAAAATAAACGACACACAAGTTGATGGAAAAAATAGGGGATACTCCAGAAAGACGTGGCAAGATCAAATACTGGAGTCGGTATAACAAAATAATGTTTGTGGTGGTACAAATATGTGTTAAGCCCTGTGGGAAATAGCGTAATGGTTCGTTAGTTGAGAGTAATTACTTGGTAATGCCTCCAGAATACAAAATAGCAGTCTCGCGAAAAAATAGTTTAGCGCAGAGAAAAATAAAATATGAAAGAGGATGGGAAACCCAATAAGTCATGATTTCAGGATAAATGCAGGGAATACTTTATTAGTATTTTATTGTAATTTTTCGTCGATGTAAAATCACTAGCGTGCCAAAAAGCATTAACAAACCATCCATTGAAACACGACACAAAAACTTTAAAATGAGACAGAAATTTCAACAAGAATGATAATAATTATTACATTCAAATATTAAAAGTTATAGGAAGAACGTATTGTGAATATTTTTAGAAAATACTTTATAAATAAATAAGGAAAGGTTCAGGGGACGACTCAGTCGCGTGAGGCTACGTGAGGTAATAACCACACCGCTATGTGGAAGCCCGTCAGTACAGTTCTAGTCGTCTTGGGTAGCAACCAGTCTGGGGCTTCCCCTAATAGGATTAGATACACACAGTACGTAGACATCGACAGTGGACTAAGTAGCTAGTCTGCTTGTAGGGAAAATCTATATCGAGCAGATACGGGTCACCTACTTGAGTGTATATTTATTTTATTACCGCTTAGAATAATATTAAATATTACTAATAAGAAAGATACGCCTCCGAGGTAGAGTGTTTGCTACAATATTTGGCTTTGAATCCGGAGGTCGCGAGTTCAAATCTCATTTATATATTAAAAATAATATATTTGTCGCACATTTCAGAGTGGTAACTACTTTCAATATCGCCCTGGTGAAAGATCCCCATTCACAATCAGTTTGAAATGGTTTTAACCTTGTTTGGTGTACAGATCTGCATAGCCAGGTACTTCCTCACCTTCCTTATTCCCGTATCCTTCCCTTCCCCACTACCTTAAGCCTCACAACATACCATAATTGGGAATGCCGAAGTCTCACTGGCTCCAGACGGTTGGGAGCAGTTGGAACTCTTGAACGGTATTCACAAATAAAAATTATTCTTCCAGCATCGTCCTGGTGCGAAATTTTACTTGAAATGGCTTTAGAAAAGTTTTCGAAAAAACCATGTAGATTCTTTCCAATAATTTTCAATTCCCGATCTTTGCCCTCCCTTTACTCTACTCAATTTCTTTCAACGTAACAACATTCCACAAACGGCAATTAGAACTCTTGTGCGGTATCCCACAAAGATGAATGTAAAGACTAAATGACTAACGATAATGAATGAATATTATTACATGTCATATTATACCGACAAGTGCAAGCAAAATCAGTACCTCCCTGTAGATTACTTTTCTGAGAAAAAAATATAACCCCAAATGATCTTCGCTATCTCCGTACACATAGGGTTATATCTACATACAGATCAATAAAGTTATTATTATGGAATTGTTTATTTTTTAAATCTAGTGAAAAGGTCTAATTCAACTACATCATATTTGGTTTATGTCTACGTATTTTAAAATCACTCTCACAAGACGAAGAACGTGAATCGGAAAACACAATATATAAATAAATTGCAAAGGGAAATGTGGTAATGTATTCATGAAAAATAAGGCCGTATGATTGATTGGGCAAACGCGATTGGAATAGAATCACACTCAAGAATAGGACGGTTTTCCGATAAAATTATTACAACAGCCTCTTTTACACAGCAAAAAAAAAATAGAAAAATACAACACACAGAAAACACGCAATTGACAATATCGTACTGGTAATGAAATATTTATTTGAATGTTGTAATTGAGTTTAAATCGTTGACAATTGTCACAAGCTTCGAGCAAAAATTTTCGCTATAGATTTTCGCGCGTCCTTGACATTTCGTCCTATTCGCAGTAGCACAACAAACACCGGATTTTCAGGTCAGATTTCTAAACGGAAAGCGAACTAGATAAAATGCCACGCGTATTTAAGTAACAATGATGGGTTAAATAGTTGGTTGCATAGTTAAGGGAGATATTGTGTAGTTATTTATGTGGTGTTGACGGTTGGTTACGTGGTGAAAACAGTGGCTTGTGACGTAAATAGTTTGCGGGCGAGCGCGGGCTATCGGCACGCGGAACAGACTCCGAGTGAGGCACTGTGAGCAGCAATCCCGCGAGGGAGGGATGGGATATAGGTCCTATCCTCTAGGCTGGGCCGTACACCAAATTCTATCTAAACTAATACAGGATTTTCTTACACTACGTGTGAATCCACTTGTAGTTGAGATAATGCACTACTAAGCAACGCAAAACCACGTGCTTTTGGTTTGAAAATTAGATCGCTTAGAAATATTTTAGATGCTCTTATTAAATTCTGCTGGTAGAACATAGCATTGCACTAATGGCCCATGAGAGTGTGAGCACCCAATACCTACTAAAACTATAGTTACAAGGATTCCATTTTCATATGTAGTTACCTATCGATAAATGCGAATGCACCTTTGACATTAATTATAATTATATCCTGGAAATTCGATACGAATCAAAACACAATAACCGTAAATGAATGTAGGTAAATACTAATGAATTCTCAATTATTAAAGTTGCATGATAAAAACAAAAAAAATATTGACGTTAATTCAAGAAAGGTATGGGACGGGATTAATAATCTGCCCTTCAATAATAATAACGGGAAGCCATTCGAGTATAATACTATGCTTTTCAATAAAATGGACCAAGTTCTGGTAAACATTCGATTACCTTTGACCTTTCAATTAATTAAAAAATATATTTTTTTCTTCAATGATCGCCAATTCACATTCGTGCGTCATTTTAATTTAAAAATATATATTCGACATGGTTTCTTCGCGAGGGATGTCAGGAAAAACATTGGTTTAGAAAATTTTGATTAAACAGTCATATACACAAACTATTTTACTTTC
The DNA here is from genome assembly GCA_917880885.1 of Limnephilus marmoratus. NCBI lineage: Eukaryota > Metazoa > Arthropoda > Insecta > Trichoptera > Limnephilidae > Limnephilus > Limnephilus marmoratus. The sequence continues at coordinate 53,325,670 of OU862923.1, read as the reverse complement.
ATTAAAAGAAAAATTAAAAATACAATTTCGGTTGTGAGTGCTTAACTGCATGAGTACCGACGTAAGATTCCAAAATACAAAATTCTTATTCAGTAAATACTTATAATGAATTTATGCCGCCATTGTTAAAATAATTGGTGAGCATAGTTGCCTTCCAAACAGTTGATTGGGGTTCGATCCTCGGCCATGTCAATTATTATTATTTTTTTAAGTAAAACAATTACATCTTTAATTGTTTAGGTATGCGCTATAGTATTAATGTAACAACTAAATGTATGCAACTTTACAATGCAAATTAAGCCCCGGAGAAAAACAGCTAAAAACTACAATAATTTGGTTTTCACGAATGCATTTGGACTTTCGACTAGTTCTTGTGCTCAACAATAATTTTGCTGGCTTTAGTACCTATACCAAACCTCCATCCTACATTATAGGTCTCTTTGACAAAAAATTACCCTATCCCCACAAATAACAAAGATCGTGGAAGTCTAGCACGATCTATCGTGTATCAATACGATATTGACTAATTTGGTCATGTATAATCAGTTGGCGTTATTTGCGAGCACGGTCAACATAATATGATTCCGACAGTCGGTTGACAAAAGCTGCCAATTTTAGCGCGGCCTCATGAGTGTCAGAGAAGCTCTAAGTATAAACAAGCTTTTAACAAAGTCGTTCGGTATGCAAAATTACTGAATGATAAATAAACTAAAAGCGCTTAGATCTGAAAGTAATCGTGTACAATACACATAGCCTTAATTAATTCATCTAAGACGCGATCAACTTATTCCGTTCGATCTTGGAGAAGCGAAAGTGATTCAAATATGACTAAAGACCTCATTAGCTAATTAACTCCCGTTTAGTGTCAAAAAGTAAATGCGAAGTGCCAATATATATTAAAGTTAGTATTTCAATTCGAAATGGTCTATTTATTAGTATTTTTAATTTTTCATAGTAGTTTGACGTTTAAGAATGTAGATCCGCCAGTGCAGCCAACGTATAAGATTTCTTATTTATTCCCTGTCAATGTCGCTTCGGCTGTCATTAGTGCAACCGTGCTCGGGAAATCGATATAAAATCATCGGAAGTTACGCTTATCGCTCAGATATTCTAAAGTTATCGATTTAACTAAGCTAAACCCTCTGAGGGAAATTTCAAGGCCCCCTGTGTGGAGTAAATTAATATGAAAAAACAGCGATATATATTTTCTTTATATATAATTGTATGCCTTGTCATACCTAGATGTCTATCATAATAATAATAATAAGGCAATGTAAGTAAAAACACATTATATTGAATAACGAAACTATATATTTTTGAATGTAGCTATAACTTTGTGGTTATCCATTATAGAAAAATGAAACAATTAAACTTTGTATAAACCACTTATATAATGCATAAATCCGACCGGTTAATAACTAAAAATCGTTTCGAAACTATAAATCGTTTTTGCACATTGAACCATAATTATCGTGTAAAGGTATTTTCATTCAGTGTAAAGGCGTTTTACAGTCACCTAAATAACATAAAACCGACGGCAAAATGGCTAGCACCCCAGCCCGGTGCTGATGGGGTGGAGAAGAGAGGGTGGGGGTCCCACAGGGCGGGAAACTGGGTTATGCGAGGCGGGAAGAAATATGTCGGTAATACAGGGATTTGCATTACCCACGGGGGAGACTAGGAATCTCTCCTCTACTGACGAGAAGACTCTATCGACTGAATTAAATTACAACATAACATGCATAATGACAGTGGTGTTATTATTTCGAGATACAATAAAATAATACGGTGCGTAATACGTAGTTGGGGCTGTTACAGTGGGGTGACGCCATTATGGTTGATGGTTAGGCGTAAAGGTTTCAGAAGGCTCTCGATAAAACACGAAACGTTTGACATTGAAAAGTTCAAGGTAAATGAAGTGTGCCCTTCGTGACTTTCAGGGCCGATTGGTCCGATGGGCCCAACGGAAACAAGGCCTAGGGCTTACGAAAATTTTAGGACTAATAAAACTACACATAATTTTTTTTTTGTAAATTAAGAAAAATCTGGCTTTGTTTATTATAATTACAGTAGAAACTTATTAACCTTAAAGCGGAACAAAAGCTGTTAATGAGTAACAAACTATGTCGCTAAGAGGAACTGCTGCGCGGCTTTTTTCCGACTAAACATAAATTTTGATTGAGGCCAAAATACTCGACGAAACTGAGTAATTATTTTTTTGATAATCATATATTCACTTTCGTCAAGTATTTTGGCCTAAAATCCTAATTTAAATACAGCACTACAAAGATAGCGCAGCCGTTCCTCTTGAGAAAGTTTCATAACATGTTCCGGTTGAAATTTCTGGATCAACATACTCGTGGGTTCAGTAGGTATCTAATGTAATTCAATTTATCAACAACGAAGCTTTGAAGTATCCAGTTAACAGCAAAAACAAATAAAAAATGCGCCAAATTGAAAATTCCACAATTTTCAAAAATTTTCAATATTTTTTTTTAAATGAATTGAAATTAGAACGAAAAAGGGTAGTAACTCCCATAGAGAAAGAGAGCCGTCAAGACTTACTTATAAACAGATAAGTAAAAGTCTTGACGACTCTCTCGCGAAGCTATCCAAAAGCAGGCAACAGTGCAACAGGAACTCCTGCTTGAATCTGTCATCACATCACTGACGCAAATATATCGATGTTAAAAATAATTCTATTCAGCAACAGAATACCCCTCCCCACCGGCGGAAAATCTGGTAGGCTGGTACTACAGGTACCAAGATCAATTTGTTTTTTTTTTAATTATTATTACAAAGAAAAACAATATAACATTTCAAATTATAACAATACGCAAAATAAGATTATGTTTTTTTTTCTTCTAATTATTATACATCTTACTCTAGTAGCTCATACCTACTTACGGGAGGAGTAGGTATTTACAAACATATAAAAACCTGCAGGTAATAATCAAAGACCTTTTACCTTAAATAACTATAATATTATCTATGTTGGCACTGCCTTTCAAAGTTATCAGGATTATTTAAAGATACATATACTAGTCAAGTGCTTCAATAAATGACAGACTAATCCAAAATCTGAACAACCTCGCAGCACTCTGGAGAAGTATATATGTTTTAATTTTGATATCTGATAAATTCTAAATAACTAACTAACCATCATGCCGTTCACCGGTTTGCAAAGAGGTGCCAAACAACTAGGTCTTGGTACACACTCCCAGCTTTATTTACATTCACACGTCATCTGATACATACCCTTCTGTTGTTCTGACTCTTGACATAACCCGACTGCATTTTTACAAAACCTATACCGTTTCAGTCTGTTTTTATTAGAAAAACTTTGTTGTATGCCTACCTTTGCGGAGAAGCGTCCTGATGGTATTAAAGTTCGTTGCCATGACTGAAATAGTAGGTATAGACTTGTATGTATAATACGACGTACGAATGTGATTGAAGCAAGCAATGTGACCGAGTTTCTTGTCGGTCTCTTCTCTCCTCAAATGGTATGGTATGGAAAAGAAAAATACACAAACAAAAGCAACTCTATGTCTACTAGTGTGGTCACCGTTACTGGTATGGTATAGGCTTTGTAGATGATTTCTCTCAAACTTCTACTCCATTTCAGTCGCGTCATTAGGATGGTGGATGATTTTGCACAACAAAACCTATAGGTTTTGTATATTGCCGCCCGACTCGGGAAATTGATTCACTTGATTGTGTCAGGTTCTCGACTTATTCTACGGTTCATGTTCGCATCATTTTTTTTAAAGAAAGGCAAGCATTCCCGGGTTCCAAATACCCCGACAATATTTGAAAATCTCCTACTACCACCACAGTAAGCCGAAAATGTTGCTTGAGTTGTGATGGAGGACTTAGCCAGGCGAGGAATCGAACACGGAACGCTTGGGCGAGACTCAAACGCGGTGCCCTCTCAACCACTGACCGGTCATTATATTATCTTTAAACTTCTTTCTTCGTTCATGCTTACGTCAGCCTTGCATTATTCGCAAAACTTCACTTTCTTACACGATCATACACTGTTGTTCGCACATACGGTCCAGGGATTTCATTTCTGTAGAATTCACAGTAGCGATGTGTCAGTTCAGCTGGAATGGGCTCATGTGATCCGCTCCTTTGCGGCAAGCGGTTCCTACTCCCACTCCTTTTTCAAATCGACTACTCCCAGAGAACCCGGCCCAGTCCCAGTACTCTCCGCATCCAAATAAATACGGCGGTAATCCGGCGGTCCGAGCAACTCAACGCCGAAGCGCGAAAACCGCACTCGAATACAAGTCCCGGGTTCCTTTAAACCCAAGCGCCTTGTTCCAAGCTACGTGAATCGCGACACAATCCATTCATTTCGCCCACTCCCGGACTCGCGCGAACGCCGCGAACTACTACATTCCTGACTCACCCCGTGGCCGCCGCGCCGGCTTGCTCCGCGATCCACGGTCCGGCGTCACTCACCATTCCACTCATGAGTCGCGGGTCTCGGTGAGTTCCCGACACTCCCCGCTACCCGCGGCCGGCCAACTATGACACTTCCCCTTGAGTCACGTCACGAGCTGGGCGCTGGGCGGTCATTCGATCGCTGTTCGTTGATCGACACACACGTGCGTGACCCCTTCGGCTAGGCACGGAGTAGTTTTTAATTAGAGCGTCTTATCTGGTATCGTTAATCAACGGGTGACGTGCATTATAAAATAATAGTTTATAGTAAAGCATTACAGCTTATTAATTTACTTATTTAAATTCTCAATAAAAGACCGTGCAGTGTAGATACATTGAATGTACCTACATTGCACGGGTGACGGGTCCTTGTTCTCGTACGGGTCTTGTCCGACTCCGGGGTTCTGAGTTCTCGTGTGGGTTCTACGAGTAGGTCCTGGTTCCGAGTTCTTTGAACCCGTGCGTCCCGTTTCGGTGCGCCGCAACAATACCCAGTGCCCAGTCCGCACCTAAGAACTCGGACCCGGGACCTGCTCCTAGAACTCGTGTACTTTTAAAAGGAAGCAAGTCTCGGAGGCTTCCGGAAAAATGCAGAACTTACCCACCTCTAATTCACAGTGCCGTTTCATGGTGAAAATTGGAAATAGAAACCTCTAAAATACACGTGACTATAGCCTGCTGGGGGTCACAATGACCCTGGGTGTATTAGCGCACATACAGAAGTCACGTTGCTAAACACACTCGAGAATTATTTCCCGAAAACTTCAATAAAAATTTAAAAAAAAAACATAATTCAATACCAATAGTTTAACAAATCCCTCCCACCTCGAATCAGGCTCAGCCTAGTGAGGTGGTTTATACCGAAAAAAAAATATTTGTGTATTATATATTATTTTGTTTAATAACTAATTTTAAAAAATATACCTAATTTAATATTTTTAGCAGAAAAAACTATTAATTGCCATTTCAAAATTGGAACTGATTTGTCAAGAATCGACACAATCCTGTGATTTTTCACGGGTGTCTAGTACAAAAATAATTATTCGCCTGTTTTCCGCAATTGACGTAACATTGAAATATGGATCGATCGCGATCGGTGAGAACTTTCGAAGGTTTTAGCGCCGTCATTATTTTTAATTGGATTGAAATGTCGATTTCCGTAATAATTAATCCGCAAATCCATTAGCTTTCAGGCAAACAGCTAATTACATTGCGAGGTCAAACAGAAAAAATAATAAGCTTATAACTTTATTAATTTCAACATTATTAACTAACGGTTGCTTATAACTTATAACATAACGTATGACATCTAATATAAATATTATACCAGTTTCTTAGTAAACTTTTTATTTATTTTCAAACTTGTAGGCTCCATGCACTAATCACAATAACCATCGCCACAACCACCACAACAACCACACCAAAATAGTCAACAAAATAACCACCAAAGTAATCACCAAAATAACCACCAAAATAGTCACCAAAATATCACCAAAATAATTATCAAAATAACCACAAAAATAACCACCAAAATAGTCACCAAAATAACCACCAGAATAATTACCAAAATAACCACCAAAATAATCACCAAAATAACCATCGTAATAATCACAAAATAATAACCAAAATAACCACCAAAATAATCTCCACTAAAACAATCACCACAAAGCTAGGCTAATAAAAACCACTACAACAGGCGATTTTTCGCAAAAACAGCGCTATATGTATAAGTTGTCCAAATTTATTATTATTATTATTAACAATAAAATAATAAAGTTGTTTGCAGCACGTTGATAGATTGAATAGACGAGATTGAAAAAGTTGCTTGAAATGACTTAAGCCGTGTTTGGTGACTAGAATAGCCAGATACTTCCCGAATTTCTCTTCCCATCTCCTTCCCCTTCCAACTTATTTCGTCTCATAACTTACCCTAATCGGGGATTCCATAGTCTTACTGGCTCAGAGTATTTTCGACTCTTGTATTTTCAAAAAGAAAGAGAAACGTTCCCGGGTTAACGAATAACCTGACAATATTTTAAAATCTTCTACTTCCACTACCACCACAGTACCTAAGCGGAAAATGTTGCTTGGGTCGTGATAGCCATCCGAGGAATCGAACACGCGACGCCTGGGTGGAACCCAAACGTGATTGACCGGTCGTATCCACGTTATACTACTTTTTTACTTACTTCAAAAACGTTCACAATTCGTAAGTAAAAACAGAAAATTGCATATTTTCAAAAGAATTATTATATTTTAAATATTTTTTTAAAGATAATAGGTATATATAACTAGTGTCTTCAAGTATTTTGACAAAAATCAGTGCATTAGGCCAATTATGAATGTGCTAAAAGTTAAAATAAAAAACTTTGACCCTTGATTCTTCAGAATAGTTCCCATGGGAATCCTGCTAATATTGTACTTTCAAATTAGAAAATATTAACAAACGTTACAATATATATAGACAAGTTGTAGAAATCTCAAAATAGCAAGCCAAAAGCAAGTCACTAAGTATTACTAAGTAAACTTTACTGCTGGAAATAGTCTAATCGCTCTGCTTATCCGATAGTATTAATACGCTAATCTGTACGGTTGAATTTTAAGAACCTGACTTCGAGTACCTACATCTATGACGCCGCGCCATATGCAAAACCATCTTCGTACGTGTAGTTTGTTATAAAGCTACTGAGGAGTTGCCCGCCGCCCACGGGGCTTAGCAGCATAAACCTGCGGAGCTGGTTTTTATCTGCTAATTTATGTGGTTGAAGTAAAAAAAAACATACAAATCAGCAGAGACATCCTCCCAAAAATAGATCAGCGAGGCTGTTATGTTGAAGCTGGTAGAAGCCCTTATTGCTGCTAGAATGCAGCGGACATTTTTAACAACATGCCAGGAGATAACAGCAGCGATATTGCCTATGGTCGGTTGTTGACCGCTGTGTCTGTGACTGTGTGTATTTACCTTAGTGTTTTGGAAATTATAATATAGAAAAATTTAAAGCGTATTTTTACACTTGTAATGACATCCGTGACTATCCAATAAACGAGAAGAAAATAATTTCCTGTCATTGCACTACGTCATCCCGACACAACTCCCAATTCAAGACCCAAAACTGTTGTGCTTACCCTACACAGCCCAGAATTGCTGTCCCTTTTTTTACATTGGCTCTATACAGGAGGCCCTGAGGAAAATATTTCCCCTCACCTATGGTCATCTTTGGGGATGCTGTGAGAAGGGACTTTTTAAAAAAGGAAGAAGAGGAAGTTCTGGGAAGGAAAAGGGTATTAGGGGTGAGTAGGAATCTGGGGGTCGATGTGTCCAAGATTGACGGACTCATGAAACCATCTCTCCAACTGCGGTGCAAGGCGATGACGAGACATGTGAAGAATCACATGTCACAACCATTATTTGTTGAACAAAAGCCGCACTTCAGAATTTAATCGACGAATCACCCACATTAGAATTTTCAACCACGATTGAAGATCAAGAGGACAACGATGGTTTATAAGAGTATTTTGAAAAAGAGTCTGTGCTACGAATCAAAAAAGGTACAGGTCCTTGGTAGTAACATAGCTGTATATTGTAAAACGATCACTACCGTTGCTAGACCTTTCACAAAACAATTCAGAAAGAGAGCTTTCGATGCAGCTCACCGCTTATCTCACTCAGGATTCAAAGGCGACGGCAAAACTCGTTGCACAGCGCCATCAAGGCTGATGCAGAGAGTGGGCGCGCAGTTGTATACAGCGCCAACGCAACAAAGTAACTCGCTACGTGAACGGTCAACTAGGAACATTCCTTCTAACATCTGTGAGATTTGAACACGTTCATATCGACATAATTATCGTGCCAGCATCAAAGGGTTGTAGATACTGTTTGACGTGTGAAGACCGTTTCCACCACATAGTGGCCGAAAGTTTTCCGCGTGGAAAACCAGGAAGCGGAAACACTTGCCGACTTATACAAAACGAGTTGAAGAAACAACGTCAACTGTGAACGGGTGTTCCGCTCGAATCCGTAGAGTTTCAAGCACGTGCACCGATGCACCGGGGATCAATGCTGCCAGCTCCTTAGAGCAGGCTCTATTAAAATACCTGTAGAACAGACTCAGCATGCCTACATTGCGTCTGTGTATTAGAGATGGCAATCGGTCTGTTAACAACGGATTGTCAATTAGATGGACCGCCCTCCGTCGCACACAGTCGAGTAGGTTTATCAAGTATTTTGAGACTCCAGGCAAAAGGTGGCTCCCAAATCAATTGACGAGTGTATTTCCTTCTAGTTTGACTACTATAATAGTAAAATTACTTAGGTAATAAATAATTTTAATAGGAATAACGTAAGCAAGAATAACTATAAAACCGTAGCTAATAATAGATATTAAATGACGTCGTTGATAGTTCAGAATTGCTTGCATTGGTAAGCTTTCGCTTTCTGAATCCACTACGTAATATTAGAAGTTGGGATTTATTCTATGATATATTTCTATGAGAAATTCTGGGACTACCGTATGCATTTCTCTTCGCCCAGAATACTAATGGAGGCAAATAATTATACCAAGTCAGTGGACATCTTCAATTTGTCACTAAACAAATACAAAATGTTGTTACTGAGGCAGTTCAGTTATGTTCAATAAATACTGTGTAATTCTTACTACCCATATGTATGTAGAAGCCCAAAAGGGCGTTAATAAATTAATAAATAAATAAAACCAAACAAGCTTAGTGTAAAAAGCTCTAATTCTCTGATAGGATCCGCATTGTATTACAAACCGTTCGGTTTGTTTTTGGTTAAATTTGATATCTGTATGTATCGAGTATGAAAAGGGTCAGTCTATATGCTATTAATATACGAATCCAATTAAACAGATACCTCGTTAGTGTCGCAATATAATATTAGCCCGAGACAAACAAGTAAAGTTCTCATCCGGTATATCAATTAGTCCAAGCCTAACCACTAATGATTTCATACTTTTATAGAGTTGACTTTATTTGGCGAGGGATGATTTTCTGTACAAACACCCCTACCCGCTCGCCGGGACAACTACCCCTGTAACTCACCCTCCCACCCCTTCACTCACCCAGCCTACAGCCTCCCCAGAACTCTGGCGCCGCCGGGTCCCCCCCCCCCCACACACTCCACTACACTCACAGTGGAGTACGCTAAATAATAAAGGCTATAAAAGCCTTCAGAGACACAATAATGTCCGGGATGTTTTTATTGCGAAGGCTTTGGTTGGATTATGGGCTTTGTGAGATTTCCTAGGCTTATAAAATGCTCAATTTTGAAAGTGAATTGTAGAAAGTAAAACATTTTCAATTAAATAATATATTGTATTATTAAGAAAACAAGTCTACTAAGAATTTTTAAGCGGATAAATGGATAGCTTTTGAGCTCTTCCTTTTTATTAGTCATCAGCATTTCAAACAATTTTAATTGTTTTTTTCCATTAATATTGTAGTAAGTATTAAAATATTACTTAAAAAGTTCTTATTAGATTAAACTTTAGTCGGAATCGGTTTACATTTTGAATACAAAAAATGCTTTGGATAAATTGAATCCTAACGTTTCCATTGCGAAGAATTAAAACTCAAGACATTATTTGAAGTAAAAAATATAAATAAAATTGTGGTCTCCGGTGACATTTATGTTTTTTTTTTTTTAAACATAAACAATGGTGGATTACTCGGCTGAGTGACCGGTGACGACGCATGGAAAATTTTATTTTGATTTTAAAGAAAAAAAAAATTAAAATAAAAAACTTCTAAAAAGTCACCGGAGACGAAAAAATCATTTACATGTTTTACTTCAAATAATTTCAGGAATCATTGGTTAAAATAAGTCAAGTACGTTCCTTAACTCCCTGCTTATATTCTTTGGCTTTTCAAAAGTTATTTCATAAATACGTTCATACATATCGAATGAAAAATGTTTTTTAGTAGTTTCCGCTTATTTTTTTTTTAAAGTATGTATTAACAATTTTGACCGGCACTGGTTAAATTAAATCAAGTATAGACAAACTTCTGAATACTTTGTATATATACAGCCGCTTCGTATTTACTATAATAAAAGACAGCATATTTGGGGAGGTGTTACTCTTCTAGTAAAAAAAGAAAACTGTGACAGTTTCCAATGATTATTTTTATTTTCTTTCTTATAAAATTATTCACAAAATAAATAAAAACCACTTACGCGCTCGAAAAGGTGACCTCTAGACTACGGTTGCCAGACGATTCTTACATCTAGTATCTAACTTCGTAGCGATATATAAGGCACACTAAGAATACATACATTTTGGCTTGTGGCTTCCTTTTAAATATCAAAGGTGCTTATATGTAAACTAATCTGGTTTGCATATATCCGTAATGACTGCGTGATAATTACGAGTTTTGAGTCATCCAATAACAAAGATAATAAAACATACTAACTCCGGCTTTCGGTGCATGGATGCACGCGTAATTTTAAATTGTATTCCTGCCCAATGCGTAAATTCATTCAGATCAATGAACTTATAATGTATTTAATTATCAGAAAAACTATTTTATACATTTTATATAAAATTATTAATACATTCTAACTTTTTCATTTGAAATGTGCATTTATTTAATTTAAATGTTTAACAGATTTAAACTGAATCACTGATGACATTTAAAGTTTACTAACGATGTTCATTCGAAAGTAATTCTAATTTTAGTTTAAATCGCATCTTTAAAATTGTTTTTTTTTTTGATTTTGTGGATTCTTTCGTAATCCTCTAACTAGCTAGGGCTTATAACAACACCCCTCATATTTCTAGCTGACTAGCAAAAAAATAAATTCAATATAAGTCGTTATTGACGTTGTTGCACTCTCACGCAACATTATGCAATACGATCGTCCGCCCCTGCGAAAAATTTGCAAAGGGTATTTAAGTTCATCGAACGGCGGAGGGCGAGACACGTAGGGCTGAGGGCTGAGGGCTGATGGCTGAGGGCTGGGGGCTGGGGGCTGAAGGGAAGAGAGGAAGGGAAACTGACAGAGTTTCCAAAGGGAAACATAACAACTGCTTTTTGTTCCTCAAACTCTCCACAAAAGACGTAAAGGAGCTTTATAGTAACGGCTTAGACAGAGTCGTAAAGATTGCGGATAAATATAGCAGGATCTATAACGATGCCGATTTGGGGGACAGGTTGTACTTTGTGTAGATCCACTGGCGACCAGACGGAAAATTCTAAATGTCTACATGAAGAAAACGTTCGCACAGAAAAGATTCTGCCAAAATTAGGATAAGTTGATATAACGTAAATACTTGTATGCAAAGTGTTCTGAAAAAAATAAGTAGAATTGTAAAATTTAAAGGTGTTTGCACGTCGACTGTTTAGTGTCAAAATATTGTATCTCCATAAATCTTAATAATATTGTAGCTCCATAAATCTTAATAATATTGTATCTCCATAAATATTAATAATATTGTATCTCCATAAATCTTAATAATATTGTGTCTCCATAAATCTTAATAATATTGTATCTCCATAAATATTAATAATATTGTATCTCCATAAATCTCAATAATAATGTATCTCCATAAATCTTAATAATATTGTGTCTCCATAAATCTTAATAGTATTGAGAAAATTAAAATTAAAATTTGGATGACTTAGATCGGAAAAGGGACGTTCAGATGGTTTGGGCATGTAGAGCGAAAGAACGAAGAAAGGAGTGTAAGCAGAAGATATGACGCAAGTGTGAAAAGTAGAAGAAGTCAGGGTAGCCCGATGAAGATATGGCACGATCAAGTGAATCTAGATTCTTGAGTCGGACAACGTCAAGAGTCAGAATATGCATGAATATGAATAAGGCAAGGAGTATATACCAAGACCGAGTCGTTTGGCGGTCCGTCCTCTCTGCCTACCCCTGTGGAGAAACGGCGTTTGAAATTGAAAATTTAACCTTCTAAAATAAAATTTTGTGAAATTATTCGAGGAGGTACAATATCTATACCTAGTTACAAACACATTGTCTGGAGGATGAACAATTCATATTTTAATATGTTTATAATATCTTTGGGTTGGTAGGTATAGGATACGCAATATTTGAACGCTAAAATTAAGGATAACTTTAGTATATTTCAGAACTTAACTCATTTTTGACCGAAATAGGATGTACAATATTTTAGCGCAAGTAATTAAGTACACATGTGCAAGAATACGATGTGATATTAAAGTGTTACAGAAAGGATAAACGAATGTGATTAGATGATTGAGACGAACCCTCGACACACTTGATTCTGCCATTATCATCTTTTTAACATCGAACCGCCCCGTTAACCGCCGATTATCGATCCGTTTTAGTTTTTGATCAAATTATGATGAGCCCACAAGCCTCAAAACCAAACGTTGAAAACCAAAATTTTAACAAAACAAAAAAACGACTTTAAAAAATGCACTAAAAAGTTAAAAAATAATTTCGTATTCTTGTACAATTTAATAATCAACTTACTTTTTCTACTCATCAACTTGTAGGTACGATTGTTATTTTTGGAGTCGGTGTCAGCCAACGTAGGTTTGTAACTGCATGCATAGTTATAGTTCAGTTGTGCTTGTGTCGCACGCGGGAGGGGAGCTGTCAAGTGAACACGCCGGGCCGGGTACCTTGGCTGACAACGACTCCAAAAACAACAATCGTACTACATATTGATGAGTAGAAAAAGTAAGTTGATTATTAAGTTGTAGAAGAATACGAAATTATTTTTTTTAACTTTTCAGTGCATTTTTTGAAGTCGTTTTTTTGTTTTGTTAAAATTTTTGTTTAATTTTTGTTTTTTAGTGAATCCGAAGTACACTAACTAATTTGTCTGAATATGGGTAGAACTACTAAATGTGCTGCTCATAAATGAGAAAGACTGACCATAACGACGTTACGGTAGTTGACTCAAAGATCCGGATAACCTATAAAAGATTCGGCCGAGTATCGTTAATTTGCTCCCAAGAATTGAAGAGGTCCGATACTTTGTCATGAATCCAATAATCAGAACCTAACCAAACTCTCATCAAACTACCCTTGAAGTACATCCTTTCCAATAAAAAAGAATCATCAGTGATATTCAGTTATTCGTCCATTTGTCGCGCACATACTTAATGCAATTTTAAGACTTATATGGTTCTCTCATGGATGCTATTGTCAGAACTGGACCAAATTGAAATGCGACTACACGGGGAGCACCAGCTTTCAAATAAAAAAGGATCATCAATATCGGTTCACCCAGTCGAAAGTTCTGAGGTAACAAACAAAAAAAAATAAAGTCGAATGGATAACCTCCTCCTCTTTTGAAGTCGTTTAAAAAGGGATTCGAATTGGTGTTCAACGGGCATCGTTTTACTATAAAAAATATAAATGGCGCTTACTTTTATCGTTGATGTGCTCTTCGATCAAATATGATGGAGGATGAAACAATCCAACCTAAATGTGGTGGCTTAAAGAATTTCATTATAAGAAACTAACTGTCCCCGGTGTTGCCCGCACTTTAAGCAGAGTTTTTCGACAGCAGGTAATATAAAATTTCAGTACCTACCTAATTTTTCAAAATTATATCAACAAGTGTTAAACTTCTATTTAAGGGATGAGAAAAGAGGATGAGGGTGATTTTCAGATGTATCATCACCATGTAGACAGTGACCTCCCACTTGTTTTGAGGGTCAAGATTGCAATATTTCATCGAATGTAGATATGTACTAAAACAAAGACACGCCGCCAAAGACACTATTTTTTTTCATTAAATGTATACAATTAGATCAGTTAGATAAATGTTAATAAATAGAAAATATATAAATTCTATAACCAATTGGAATATTACGCAGTCTGTTAAAATGTAAAATTTAGTACTTACCTACAGTAATTTAGAATGGTTTTTCAAAAAAATAATGAAAAAGGTGGGTCCCTTACACTCCCTTATTAGACCTTATAATAATAATAATTGGGTAATTTGTATAGCGTCGTTTTTGTGAAAAATCATCTCAAGGGCGCTGTATACAATTTTTAACATACTATCTACTAAACAATTAATCAATTTTTTAGCAACTGAATTAAAAAAAAGTATATTTACTATTATACAAATTTTGAGAAAAATCTCCGGACAGTCGAGAACTCTTGTAAGGCATCATAAAACGAAAAGAAAAATGATTTTTCATGTTTCAAGTAGACTTTAGCCAAATATTGAGTAGTTCTCGACGCAAGTCACATTAGGTAAGTATGGAAAACGTTGGCTGGCCGCGCGGGATTATGAAGAAATAATACCGTTGGGTAACTAAGTACCGTAAGCCGGGGTGAAATAGTTTAAAATATGTAATATATATTGTTATTAATATATTATTATTTAATGTATAAAAACAGTTTATTATAAACAAGTTCTTATTTATAATAAACTGTTTTTATACATTAAATAATAATATTGTTCTGTATTAGCGCCGTCCGAGTATACATTTAGGCACAATCAGGTTTTAAAAATAATTCACCAAAGTTTGGTAATTAAACATAACTTGATTGATTGCCGTAATATAGTACCATATTATGAATATGAACCAAATTCATTTTTAGAAAATGAATTTCATAAAATATATTTTGAAAAAACTATACTGACAGACAGAACAATTAGTCATAATAGACCTGATATAGTTTTACATGACAAAATTAAAAAAATAACTTATATCATTGATGTAGCTATTAGTTATTCCAAATTCCTGTAATATTGAAAAAACTGTTTCTGAAAAAATTAGAAAATACACAGATTTAGGAAATGAGATTAAAAGAATTTGGCATTCTCAGACTATAAAAATATTACCATTTGTTTTTGTTATTTCGGCTACTGGCATTATACCTAGGTCTCTCATTCAAAATTTAGGCATATTAGATTTGTCAAAGAATTTATATATAAACATGCAAAAATCAGTCATTTTAAATACATGTAGGATTACAAAAACTTTTTTAAATATTTATATTGAGGGATCAGTAGGATTTATAGGTTCAATTAGGAGTTCCACAGAGCCGAACCCTCTGATTTGAAAATATCTGGAGTCCGTGAATTTTTTTCCCATTTGGTCTCTGGTAGGTTAACATGTTATTCTTGTATTGTTTTGTATTTATTATACATATATAGTGCAATTGCATAGCGTGGATTGACTAGATGATCATTTGGGAAGTGTGTGAAAGGGTTTAGTTTTTTCCTGAGGGGAAAATTTAACCCGGACATTTAAATCTGGTGCGTAAATAAAAAAAGAGTTAAAAAATGTTTTTTTAAATTTTATAACTTCTTCTTAAGATGAGGATATTCTACAAATTCGTTTGTCCCACGATTCGAATAACAGAACATTGGAAAGTTATAAATATGTTTTGAGCGTAAACATATATTAATTTAGTTTATTTTGTCAGTTAAATACAACTAAATATATTTTTGTAGATATGTAGAACCTGTATATATTTTTAATTTATTATTTGGATCAAAATGGAAAATATTAGGAAGGGATTTATTAATGCGGGTGTTGAATAGGCCCGGATTATATGAAGGAGGCAAAACAGATAGGTACCGGCAGTTTAACATTTCTGGTACTGGCTTTTACAAATAACACCTTTTTTACGCTGAAAAAAATCTAGACTTGTGTTAATCTGGAATTGACGGACACTTAAAATGTAAAAGTAACGGAACGAAAGTATAAACGTGATAAAAACGTGTACAAACTTTAGCGAAAATGCCCTAATACCGACATATTTTTCATTGTGATCACGGAAATGTAATATATCAAAGTGTGATCGACTTCACCGTGGCGGGTGAGGTGATTTCGTTATCCTTGAATTTTGTTTGAAATAAGTTATTTTGGTTAAAAATAAAATAATGTAGTTAATTAAAAAGACACATATTTAAATTTAGATTAATTTTTCGCTAAAGAACTCATCCTAGAAAAGTCCGTTAAATATCTATTTTGTTGCAGAAATAGATGACGGAATTGAAAAAATTGCAAAACTTCCTCATTTGCGGAAGTCCGTTACAACTCTACTGTGGACTCAAATCTATTTAATATAAAAACGATTGTCTGTGGCGGGCGGCGGTGTGGATTTGATTTTTATACAAATATACAGTTTTATTCCGAGTTAGTGCATTTTGACGACGGCCACTGTCTACACCTGATTTCGAAAAACTATTTAAAGCCTGGGCGACGCGACGCCGAAATTACGATGTTGGTAGTTGTGATGTTTTTGCAAAAACTTGAAATTTTATGACTCCACCCCATTCGATCAACATTACCTCGTTTTCCCGGCACTAAGTAGGAGTAAATAAGCTCTAGCCTCAGCTTTAAGACCACTGAGGCTATGTTTCTTCAGTGGAACGGGGATTAGAGAGAATTAAAAAAAATACGCTGACGATATTTCCACGCTTTTGCAGCGATTTTGGACAAAACAACAAAAACTGATTCAGCGTTAGAAGGTTAAACGAAAAAAATCAGTATCCTACAGAAGGAGCTCGAAATTTAGAGACGAAACCTGTTAATATTATTAAATTAATAATACCTAATTAAATTTAAAAAAAAAGCTTAATGAAAAAGGAGACATTTTTTTTTAATTGAAACATATAACAAGGTTACAATTTTTCAACATAATGTAAACATCAATATTAGGAGAGGACAACTAAAATTTTTTACATTTGTTTAAATTAAAACAAATAATATTAGTGATTTTATGAGAAAATACAGATAAAAGTAATAAAAATATAGGTTAGTTAATAAATGATTTAAAGTATTGATAAGGCAAAAACATATTTCTAAACAATGAGTAATGTTATGAGGTGGTACTAGAGTATTTTAATTTAATTTTTTTTAAATATTTTTCGTAGCTTTCTTCCGATCGTATATCAAGGGGTAATTTATTAAATAATTTTATACCCTTGAATATAGTGATGCTGTGCTGTTGTGGTTCGTACTAGTGGCACGGTTAATCCTCCAACAGATATCATTCTTTTGCTTATATTTAATTGTGGTAAATTATTTTTACTAAAGAAATCTTTATGTATTTGTAGAAGGGCAATTTTGTCATAAATTTTTGTAAGTGGGGGAACCGGGAAATCTTGAAAAACATTTATAGTTGGGTAGTAATAGGCCTTTTTTATATACAGACATACTATTTGTCTCACTAAAATCTCACGAAGATGAGCTCTGGCATCATAAAATTTGAACAGCCTTTTTTACATTACTGAGGAAAATAATTCCTCTCAGGGCCTATGTCATCTATGGGGATGCTATGTGGAGGGTCTTTTTAAGAAAGGAGGAGGAGGAAGTTCTGGGAAGGAAAAGGGTAGTAGGGGTGGGTTGGAATCTGGGGGTCAGTGTGTTCAGGAGTGACGGGCGTATGAATCCAGCCCTCCAATTGCTGTGCAAGCGACGTTCCGAGAGAGGATGGCTGGAGAAGTCAAAGGGACTACCTCAACCATTCTCTCCCGATCCGGCCTACCATGTAGCTGGTGGGCAGACGCATACGCCGCCAAGATTCGCACAACCTCACCCCATGAACACGGGCACCCCGTATTCACCATAAGTAGAGAACCACTTGGGGTGACTAAAACGGCTAAAAGTATTATCGTGATTAATTTCTGGGTTATTTTGCCGTGTTGCGGTTCCTCCATCTTTAGCCAACATTTCGGACAGCGTTACATTGTCCATCCGTAACAACCCAAAGATTAATCACGACGATAAGCTATGCAAATTAAAAAAGATTAATTTAACTTCCAAAATGAAAGACATGTTTTTTGTTGCTTGTATTTCGTTTGATAAAAATTCTCGACGAGTACATTTATGTGGCATGAAAATGTATTGACATTTCACCCCAAGTGCGTTACTAGCTTATATTATACTAAACCTATGAATACTTTACCTACTCGAATAACGCTAGGGTGCCCTCCTTACTTAAAATTGCTCCCATAGTGGTGTTCACATAATGCTCGTAATACAAACCTAACCTAATTCACAGTATGTTATTCAGCAGATCATACAATTTGATATTATTGTAACATAGTAATAGAAATAGTATTGTAGAAATTTATTCATTTGGTAGATACTAAAAATATCATTATTATGGCAACACCGAGCTACTCACTTCGTCTTTGAATTTTAAATTATTTTATTGATGGATTTTTTTTTTCAATTTTATTTCGTATAAAAATTTCATTCCTGACCCGATCAGTGATCAGTTCGGGTATATTGCCCCCCTACAACATTTCATGCCGGTTATTTTCTGTGGACAACGCGTTTATAAAGTCTTGGCTAGTTTCCTTAATATTATCGGCACATTTGTAACTGTAAGTTTAGTTTCATATATTTATTTAACATGTTTTGTTTATTTTTTATGCATAATAACTTATTTATTAATTTCCTGTTGCTTCCATTTGCAGTATGTAATCACAATCATCTTGTATTGTGAGAGTTTAGCGTATTTTTGTATCATTATTATTTTTATGTAATAGGTTCTTGTAATCAATACTAAAGTTGTAAATATTAACCCAAAATTACACTTACAAACACTATTTTCAAAGTCATTCATTTGACACTGGCTAGAACAACTCCTTTGGGGTGAAAAGCCATGGTGAACAAAAATACGAAAATATTCGATGTCTGAATGTTTTGCTTTTTTTAAAAATGCATTGTGTAGTTTGTATACTGAACGTATGTTGATGACGTTCAAACCAGGCAATTTTAACAATTTTTGGAGGCTCCTGTCTGCTATAAGAAGTAACTTATCAAAAAAGCAAAACGTACCGACAAAAATATATTTGCACTGGGGTCATAATCCAGAGAGAAAATTGGGGAATATGTTTGTATGGATAAAACGCCGCCCGGTTTCGTCTTAAGAGGAATATAAACGCTAGAAATATTTCGAATCTCATGCCTGCAAAATTTTAAAATCGAGCGTCTTTTTGCACGAGGCTAGTGAGCGAAAAAGTGGTTTTTATTTATTTTGTGCATAATTTTATAAGAACGAAAAAAAGTTAGAACGTAGAAAACCTCAAAAATAGTCTAAGCCATAAAGGGGTATTTTTTAAAAATGGTTCATTGTATTACTTCATAGTTAAGTCAAGAAAAATCTTTTTTTTTGTGGTTAACGCTTATATTTTTTGTTACGGAAATAATAATTTTATTGTAATTCCAATACATAGAAAAACTAGTAAAAGCTTCGATTTATCCGTAGTATATTTATTGATGTTCATACAGCATGCCGATTCGTCGTAAAGATTAATCAAAATAGTATCTAAATAGGATTTCACGTATATATTCATCTTAATGCCTCAAAACAGGACGAAGACGTCGACATATTGGCTTCGTTATTTAGTTGACACCAGAAGTGTCACGGGTCACGGGTCACCACCATTATGTTAGTTTTTGTGGGAAATTGAGGTTAAGCTTGCAGCGTCACGTACTAGGCGGAAATTATATTCACATATTCAGTGAGCGACTGCACTTTTATACATAATATTCTTGAGACTACCACTGTAAAGTACAACCAGGCAGAGGTCGTATACTCGTCATCATGAAGCATTCGAAAGGAACGTGCGTCCTATCTTGCATTTTATAATATTGATGGGTTGACATTGGATGACAATGACCATTCTTCTACACTTGATGGGACGTTTACAATATTTATATTCATAAATCATAACACGTGAAGCCATAAGTACCTTCATCGATGATTGGGCGTATAATATTTTATTTGTATGCTTGGATTAATACATTTGTGGAATCGTAATATACAAGTGAATCAGTACAAGAATTTTATTTATTTATAAGCACATAATATTGATTTGTTCAGCCGAAAATGTATGTCTAAAGAAATAATTATGAGTATATATAAACACAAAATTATTGTTATTTTTTCAAAGAAAACTTCTTCTGAAAGGTTTTCACTTTGTGATGGCATTATTTATTTTATTAAAATTCACATCACTTTATTTTATACACAATCTACATGTTTCGTGAACAATGTTCACGTCATCAGGAGTAAATGTACACTGAAACATACATAGTGTACATTTACTCCTGATGATGTGAACATCGTTCACGAAACATGTAGATTGTGTATAAAATAAAGTGACGTAAACAAACCTGATGATGCGAACACTATTCACGAAACATGTAAATTGTGTATAAAATAAAGTGACGTAAACAAACCTGATGATGTGAACACTATTCACGAAACATGTAGATTGTGTATAAAATAAAGTGACGTAAACAAACCTGATGATGTGAACACTATTCACGAAACATGTAAATTGTGTATAAAATAAAGTGACGTTAACAAACCTGATGATGTGAACACAATTCACGAAACATGTAGATTGTGTATAAAATAAAGTGACGTTAACAAACCTGATGATGTGAACACTATTCATGAAACATGTAGATTGTGTATAAAATGACGTGAAGCAAACAAAGTTATTGTCTTTTAATAAAATAAAAAATTATACCGCAATAAAATTTAATTAGCTAAAATTCACAAAAAAATATTTAAATAAAACATGTCTGCAGTTCACACGCGGTAGAAGTGAAACCTTCTTAAAACTAAAGAACACAAGAATGGGGAGGCTACTAAGAACCGCACAAAGAGGAGACCGATTATTCTATCTCATTTTCTCGCAGGCTAAATCCAATAGATATTATTTGTCTCTTTTTAGTGTCGCTTTTCAAATCACAACGGTGCTAAAGAAATTTTCACTACAAAAACGTCGTTAAATAACTTTTCACAAAAAAAAACTTTGTTCTAAAAAATTTATTTCATTACGTGACATTTGAATTTGAAGTGTTACAAATCTAAAAATAAGTTATTGCGGACAGGAACTTTTACATCTTCAATCTTTTTCGTCTTCATACAAGACTTGTGTGAAGGAAAAATTTAATAACCGGCTTTTAGGGCGATCGTCGATGACGTGCATGCGGTCTCTCCCTAGTGTAGCTTTTTTTTAATACACACATTGGAAACTAGTTTCCTGACCTATCTACAGAAAACAAGTAAGTTATTCGGTCTGTAAGTAATAAGACGATAAAATGAGAAAATAATCCAATTGTCGCTAACAGCAACCACCACACACCACACACCACTCACCTCCTTAGCCTAAAGCTCTTTACGAGCAAGGTAAGGGGCTTTCAGCTATAATATGTAAGTTGTTATATATATATTGTTGTATTGGAAGTGTTTTCACTGGAAATCTCAAGTAACTATCACCATTACAAATATTTGCCATTATTAATCTACTATCGAGAAGAAATCATTTTCTAAAACTAAAAACTAAAATAAGGTTGTCCAGGTGCTTTACAGCGTTCGGGGAATATAAAATATACTCGAGATCAAAGGTACGGGCATGAACCTATGTAGTATGCTGGTTGAGAGAATTAAAATAAAATTCAAAATGGTTGTCTAAAGTCGACATTGATCTTTTATAGAAGATACTGGTCTTATTTTTTTACATTGATTCCATACAAGAGGTCATGAGGAGAATAATTTCCCAAGGACTGTCGAAAGAAAGGAGATGAAGTTTTGAGAAGGAAAAGGAATGAGGGGTAGGTAGGAATGGGGGTCAGGGTGACGGACGTACGAATACATCCCTTCCACTGCTGTGCAAGGCGATGGGTCGAGAGAGTCCTTCTGGAGGGGTCAAAAGGCTAAGTCACCAAACGTAGCGAATTACTCGGGGCGACCTATGGAATAGGCATTGGTTAGCCAATAAATGTTACCCATACCCGCCTCTATAGTAGGTATTAGTTTTCTAGACATCGGTATTTGGTACGATGTAATTTTTCTGCTCTAAACAGATTTTTGTTATACTCGTACCATGTTAAAAAATACATGGATCATGGAAATTTGAAATGCTCTAAACTCTAAAGGACAAAATGTTAATTTTTCAGGATAGCGAAAAGAAAGTGTTTTTTTTTATTTAAGAAAATTATTTTTCCTATTTTTGATGATTTCTTTATTATAAAATAACGTTGGATAGACCTTTCAGAATACTTAGGACGGGTTGTTTAAAAAAAATTGAACAATTCATCAAATTTTTTTAAACAACCTAAATTTATAAATAACAGCATTTAATTTTTCAGAAAAAAAATCCTCTTAAAATACGCGTCAAACTAGCACTTATGTTCCTAGAAATATTTGAAAGAGAAAAAAATGGAGAAAAATTACATTTTTAATTCACTTTAGTCCTTTACAGCATTTCAAATTTGTGCATGTTCCTATTACACCTGGAAGGTGGAGTTCCTACGAAGGTACATGTTTACAAATCGTAAAATGTGGTGATTTTAGAATGGGACTTTGATCTCGCGGAAATCTCGCAAATTCTCGCAACTAGGTAGGTACTCAGAAATCATTCGCTACTTTTTAATGATTTTTTGAAAACAGATGTCAAAATAGTTGGTTTCTGGCCATATTCAAACATATTGGTGGTTGAATAGTGAGGCTATTTTCAGACAGAAAAATGTAAATACATTTTATGAATGCCTCAATAATTATACTTCATATTACGATGACCTACAATAGCAAAGTTTCACCTCAGTTTCTATGTGTGCATGTCAGTGTCTATGGATATATATATAACATAACTACTTGAATATTTCAAACTCGCATTTTTTAAATACCTAAAAATATTTTTTAGATCAGCGTATAGTTTAATAAGCCAATAAAAAGATATTTCAAAGTCATCCCACTTCTCAAGGTGACTTTTTTAATTATATGAAATACATAATATTTAATTAAGAACATTTTAAGATAATTTATCCCTACGTTAATTCACCACACCAGGCGGCTGCCTGTTTTACGGTAACTAACGGAATAATAATACAGTTTTTAATGTTATATATTTGAATATAGATAGACATTTTGCGTGAAGTGAGGCGGATGAAATACATAAAAAACAGAAAACATAAAAAATTTAAATAGAAATCACTATGAATTTAATTTTTTTGATTCCTTAAATAAACAAAATACATTTTTTAACATTAATTTCGATAGATATGTTTTTAGATTTTCACCGGCCAAAAGTATTTCGTTATTAGTTTTTGGGGTGTTATGCCGTGTTGCGCTACCTCCTTCTTCAGCCAACTTCTGTCCGAAACGTTGGCTAAAGAAGGAGGTAGCGCAACACGGCATAACACCCCCAAAACAAATAACGAAAATTAATTTCGATAATTTAAATATGTGCAGTAAATATGAGATAAAATTCACAGACCAAAATCATTTTACAAAAAACGTAATTTAGTTTACAAAGTTGAAACTATTTTGTTGTTACGGACGCAAATAAATAAATAATTATGTACTGACAAAAAAAAATATGAGTTTGGCAGTTGGAGTTTGAAAAACGGTAAAAACATTATCGAAAATCAGAGACAAAAAGATGCTGTCTCCAATAAATAAATAAATTTAGGTGACCGGAATAAGAAACAAGAGAACGGAAGCAGATGTCCATCAAATAAGATACCCACCAAGTATTTTAACAAATCAGAAAGAGACTTATAGAGGCGGTAGTAGTACCAACTACCCCCCGGACAAGCAGGGAGACTGCCCCCCCTCACCCTGCTGAAACCTCAGAAATACCACCCGGCAATATTTGCGATAAATATCTACAACTTGTATCTGAGAAACTATGTTGAAGTTATATTAGCTGGGCGCTGGGAGAAAAAGTTAAGTGTTTAAAATTACACAGGAAAGATAAGCAACAGAGGTAGTTAGAAAACTATGCTAAAATATATATTATATTGCAAATTGTTATAACACGAATGTAATTAAGATTCGAAAACAGTTTTTCGGGAAATTACTTTCAAAGGCTACGAAGTTATAATAATTTATGCTAGATTTTTAAACTTTTAATAAATTCACAGTGGTAGTAGGTATAAAAATAATAATAAAATAATATTTACAAAATTATATTAATAAAAGCATTAACAGTTAAAATAGGCGAAAGAAAGATAATTTAAATGAAAACAAATAACTTTGTAAAAACCACTAGGTATATTATAATCAATATTATCAACATGTTTCGAAAACCAAGTTTTATCCCGTCAGGATAAGATTAATATATATTAGGAAAAGTTTGTTTTCGAAACATGTTGATAATATTGATCATATAGTGATTTTTACAAAGTTATTTGTTTTCAATTAATTAAAAATAACACCACAAAGTATATTTGCAAAGTTTGAAGAAAGATAATATATTTAAATAAGTAACAATTCATAATTATGACATAACACATTACACATATGAAAAAAAAAACAATTATTAATTCATACTTCTATTGTTTGTATACATTTTGAGAAACTTTACAATTATTATAAAACTTTAAAACCATTTAAAAGCTAATTTTAACTAATTCTGCTCTGGGCACCTTCGGTTAAATACAGATAAGCTTTCAAAAAGATTAACTTTTACGAATGTTAGGCATAAATGCATTTAAATGTTAACACTACAATAATTAAGGAAATATACTAAAAATACTCTCTTAGTAACATACTACTATTAGATTGTTCATTGCATTTATGGGACACGAAACCACTGAAAAGAAAAACATTTTTCATTCGAAGGAATAAAATACGGACAACACAAGCAACCAAACCTCTCGTGAAGACAAGCTGCAATCAGACGACGCACTATGGGGTGGCGTAATGTATCGCGTTGGCAGAAATCCCAAAAGTCAAGTGCTCTTTACAATAAAACAAGTATGCTAGTTTTGAAGATCATTAAATGCTTCATAATTCCCCCGAAGCATATCGCCCTTGTCGCGATACTGACGGAAAGGGATCAGTTTGAACTTGACCTTTGTGCGGGTGACTGTGTCAGTTTTTGCAGTCGCGTAAATTTCAATACTTTTTATGGGTAAAAAAAAGCAAAATCCATCGAATGTCCAGATCCAATTCAACATGGATATGATGTCTGGTGGTACGTACTTCTATTATATTATAGTGGTTTTTAAAAACTTCATAGGATTTATCAAAAAATTAAATTAAAACAAACACCTATTAGAATGAAATTTTTTTAATATTGAGGCATTTAGTTAAAAGTTCCACGAGATTCCACCATATTTTCATTTGTTTTGTATACTTTATTATCTTAGCTACTAGATTAAATTATAAGACGTTGCTTTGGTGTACAACTTTTTAAATAATAGTACTTTAAAGTGAGTACTATCAGTATTCATAAAAAACGGTTCTAGTCTTATAATCAGTGTGTTATGTTATAGATACAATTTCTGCAGTTATTCACACGAGATTCGAATTATACTTGATTATGAAGACATATGAAGAACTCTGGCGTTAAGAAATTTGATGAAAAAGTAAAATTCCTGAAAAAACATCTCGTAGATAGACATTTCACCTTCTGACCTTCTGAATCAATTTTTTTTTAAATAAAATATCTGTATTTTGTTGTAAATTGAAAACCAGATGGTTGAAGTATCGCAGAAACTATGACACCTTAATTTTAAACAATAAAGAATGGCTTGAAAGGCCTTACAAGGAAAGAATTACAAATCTCTACCAGAAATAATAAAAACAAAAAACCTGTGATCATACGAAACACCAAAAACTATGATATAGCGATCTTAAACTTCTAGTACTGAGTTAACCTCTGCTACCCACGTGAGTTTTTGGTAGGCAGGTAAAGCAACAACATTGACTGTAGTCAAAGAAATCACGTTTAAGTACGCCGACCAGAGCAAAGAAGTATAGAAAAACTTTTACCGATAAAACCGAAAACAAAAAGGTATTGATTGATGATGAAGCACTTCCTTCGATTGTAGATGCCAATCTTAGACTTTACCAATATAGTTTAATAAGGGAAAAGAATAAAGAGGTATTTCCTTCCTGTACAATTGTACACGGAGCTAAGAAAAAATGTTGCCCTTTAAGAGAATGCATAACGGTCACGGAATCTTCAGTGAAGAAGTGAAATTACAACAATAAATTGCTAGATCATATTGCTGAACGCTTAATACAAATTAACAGCCTGTCATCGATTCTCTGAGTGAGATATCGTCAGATTCAGTTATCTCCAGCTTGGGAAAAATGAACAAAAGGACAGTTAAAACAATTCCAAAAGCAGTACTACAAATGCTAAAGTTACCAGACCCTAATCCGACTACCGGGAATGATTTGGTAGTTGAACCAAGTAGTGATGATGATAGTATATTATCACAAGATGACGAAGACGATCTATTCTGTGTATAACTGTAAATAAATAGCTTGTGAAATGAAGTGAGCTTTATTACTGATTTAATTTATCTTATATTTTTCAATTTGATATTTTTGTACTAAATATGGGTGACTTTTCCAAAAATTTTTTTCACTTATTTTTATTAACATGTCTATACGGAACTAAAAATCGAAAAAGGTTTGATGTAATTACAACCCCTGATTTGATGCCAACTTTCTGGGTCATCCACCCCATTGTGCGACGTAAGTACATTTTTTTCCGTCCCAAATTTCAAACGTTGTATTATGGCCCAGTATGGTCCAAAATCTGCTTACCATACTTTCCATACAAAGTGTCATTCCATAACTTCTTACTACCATTGTAAAAATGTGGTTTGTCATTTGACTGTTCGGTAATATATTTTTTTCAATTTAAAACAAACAAACAAAAAAATCCTTCATACTCATAGGTCACCACTGGGTATAACCAAGTGCAACAACTGATACGTACTCGGTCTAGTTCCAGCAGCACCGTACATAAGAGACAGAGCGCGTATAACGTGATCCGTTGCGACGTGTGGTAGTGTGATCAGTGACGAAGTGGGACGATTATTTGTCTTAATTTAAAAAACATTACAGCTAAATGACATGTACATTTTTACTCCAAATATGATCAGGAATCGCTGGTTAAAACATTTCGCTAAACCCTGCACTTAAAAAGATAAACCCTGCACATCTGAAAGTCGCGGGTTTAAGTTCCGCGAGGGTAAGAAAATAAATAAGTTGGGTTTCTTAAAAACAGAAACGTGGTTGAAACACATTAATACGGTAACACGTAAACAAAAATGTTGGTATCGGTATTTCGGTGAATTAAACTTAACACTTTATGGCAAGGTTTAATGTACAATATATTTTATGTACTGGCAATTTTTAATGCTGGTCACACCGGACACGCAATACTTTAGTTCCAATTTGTGCTACCAAAATCATTCTCGTCCAAAGTGTCCTGGTGTGTGTACGTACAGCTATCCTCGCAACTTTCTGTGATTTATTATTGTCTCGCGTTTATTAATTCATTATATTATTCAACAATTTTAAAATAAAGTGAATCTCTGTTAATAATTAATCCATCTTATCATTTAACTCCCGTGACACATATGAATGTGTTGATTTGGTAAGATTGACACTTCCATACCTTCTTCGGAATCATTCTTCGACTTAGTGATCAGATCCGAATAGCCACACCGCCAATAAGTACTTCCCAACGTTTCTCTTCCAATTCTCTACTTGCTTTAGTCTATTTGCGGCACGTTTCTGAGTGGAAGATAGGTACTCTCAGTATCGCCCTGGTGTAAGACCACCATTCAGAGTTGAAACGTTACTTGAAATGGCGTTAATCGTGTTTGGTGACCAGATCTGAATAGCCAGGTACTTCCCCATCTTCCTCTTCCCCATATCCTTCCCCTCCCAACTACGTTCAGCCTCACAACATACCCCAAATGGGGATGTCATAGTCTCACTGGCTCAGATGGAGTAGCTGAGACTCTTGCGAGGTATTACTATAAAAAAGCCTCAAAAAATTCTTATAAAATGAAAGTTGGTACTAATAAAAAATACCTATCTACTAAAGCAATTAAGTAAAAGATAAATACTGTGAATAAATGAACAAAATTAAAAGAATAACATTTTATGTAATTTCCTGCGAACTTGACCTACGATCATATTAGATCATTAATTAAAAACCAACATAAAACTGTAGTGTACTAAACTTAAAGACCTAAACTATTCCAATTCAAAGATCGCGCTTCTAATCAGTGCATTTATATCTTGCGAAGTGTTATTTTTTCATGTTTTTTGTCTTCCCAAAGAAATTGCATGTTAACTGTCAAAAATAAATAATAAAAATAAAACTGTCATTCTGTACTAAAACAAACCAGCTGTTAAAAAATACAAAAGTGCCATATCTGTGTTGAAAATATCATACAATCAATTTTATTCACAGCGAAATCACTTTATAAATTAATTTCAACATGAATACATTATGCATCGTTTGTGACAAAAATATTGACAGTCCAGCCGAATTCATAGCGTGTGTAGTCTGTGAAAACGGCTACCATCTTGTTTGTGCAGAGATTGGGGAAAACCTACGTGGTGCTCGTAATTCTCAATGGAAATGTAAAAAATGTTCAAAAAATTTTACGAAAAAAAAGAGCAAAAATACGATATGTGATATGAAAATAGATCAAGAGCCATCTAGCGGCAAATCTACCAAGCAGCTAACCCAACCTTCTAAATCGGCAGTCGAGCAGTCAACAGACGAGGAGAAATTTCCTTCCTCAAACAAAGATGGCGCAAGCGGTTTACTTACGTCGAATTATTTCATTATGGAACTAAATAATTTCAAAAAATCCATAATGGATTTTGTTGAACAAAAATATGAATCAATTATCGCACAAAATAAAGAAATCCTTGATTCAATTAATTTTTTAGCGGATCAGCAAGACCAGCTAAAAAAACGCATAACTGAAATTGAATCCTCACAAGAAATTATCAATACTGATATATTAGAATTAAAAAAACAAAACGCTGTATTAGAAAAAACTACTTCTCTTCAGGACGACAAAATTGACCGGCTGGAGTACATTACACAGATGTGCAATATCGACATCAGAGGCATCCCTGAAGCAACCAATGAAAATATTATGGAAACTCTTAAAAAAATATCAAAAATCATTAATTACGGAGAGAACACGATACCTTTTCAATCTGAAATTAATAAAATGTACAGACTAGGACCAAAATTGTCTGAAAAAAATCCCAGATCTATAATAGTGTCGTTCAATAGTATTAAATCTCGAGATGACTTCCTACTCAAACTCAAAGAATATAAAAAATCCTCTACCTCCAGTTCAAGCAAACTCAATACAGCAGATTTAGGGCTATCGCAAGAAGCAAAACGGATTTACGTGTCGGATCATTTAACGCAAAAAGGAAAATTCCTACTCTCTCAAACTAAAAAATTTGCCAGAGATTATAACTATAAATACTCTTGGACATCCTCGGGGCGCATTCTGCTAAGACAAACGGATACATCCAAAATTATTACGATTAAAAACATCATGGATCTCGATCGAGAAAAACGTCAACAACTGTGACAGATGATAAAAAGTACCTCAACATTTACTTCACCGATAAACGAAAATAATCCGGCTAATATCATTTTCACCGCAAGTTTTCATATTATGCGTTTTTTCTTTGTCTTTAAAAATAATGTATTAATTCATAATAATTCATTCTTACTCTTTTTAGTAGTTCTTTCATGCAGCAACAAAATCAGTATGAAAATTGTTTATATCAGTATTCACTTTTTTTATTATACGTTATCTCCTTTGAATGTAACTCACATTTCTTTAACTCTCTCTAAGAAAAAATTATATATCTCCATAAATAATACTGTCATTACAAGTTTTTATTCGAATATTACCACTATCTACAATTCACACACACTAAGTATAATACCTAAGATTTATCAAAATAATTCATTCTCTAGTAACAGAAAAAATATTACAAAAATTACAAATCTTACAATTAAAAATTCTAACCTTACTCTTCCTCTAACCAAAAAAAATCACGCTGTTTTAGTATTCTTTAAGATAATATCAGTTTACTGTGTAAATATTATTCTTCATGCATGTTCTCGTAGGAATCTAAGTATTAATACCTTATTTACTCACTGTTGGATGCTCCTATTTTCTGTAATAATCTTTTTATTTTGGTTAACTATTATTATACTCACTTGTATTTACAGAATTTACATTAACTACAAATGCTCGAGCTCTGTCAAAATAATGTTTTTGTATTTCCCAAAAACCATTACTACTGTTTTATTTACATATTTTTTAATCATACTTTTGCATTTTTCACATGTTACTGTATTTAATTATTGTTTCTTATCACACCTATCAATGCAAACCTACTTATGGTACCAAAGTATTATCGCCAAAAGCACTTACCTAGCTATTATCCACTCCATTGTTATAATATGCTTTATGATTGATAATTATGTAAACATTTCCTTCGCTTGTTTTTTATCGGAACATACCTACATTTTCGAGAAGATTTTACGAACTCAAATTATTGTACTCCCACTATTATTCTTATTATTATTATTAATTACATCGCATGTTATTTCTTGTAGTTTTATGAATCACACCACCAAAAGCAATATGTATAAAAATGTAATTTTCTGTCTTCAATCAAGCCAATATATTTTTAACATTTATATGCTCAAAACTGTATTCTTACTTTCTTGTATCAGCATAATTATTATAATAATTGCCTATCTAACTTCTAATTATTCCTACCATATTTCACCTTTTTTGGCCAAATCTCAAGCCTTTTTAATATTCCTTAAGAAAATGGTAGATCACTCCATACATATTTTTTCACTCGCATGTTTTTATAAATTCAACACCATTCATAATGTTTATACCGAAAACAATGTATTCATACTTTCTGTAATGGTTCACTCTGGTACTAACATACTTATTCTCACAAAATATAATGTCATATCGTATTATTCGACATTCTTACTGTATAAACCAATAATAACATTTTTATTAACACAAATATTCCTCACCAGCAATAATATCTTCAGTCGCTTCTCTACTCTAGGTTTACTGACAACATTTACAACATTTATCTCAATAATAAATAAAACTTGGAAAGAAATCTACTGCAAATGCAAAACTGAAATTTACTCAAGCTCCGTTCTAATTACATCTTTGCACATTCCAAAAATCATTACAACTTTTTATTATATTATAACGTACTTATTGCACTCATATCTTTCCCGCATAATCACTTACCATGTTCTTATCTATTTATCAAACTTACCTATACTCTATCGACCTGCTCGTTCTAAAATTAACTTTTGCTTAAATATTCATTTTTTTTGTTTTTTTTTGTTTTTGTTTTTTACAAATAGAAAACCATGGATTTAGAAATGAATGATATCAATGTACAAATAGAAAATCATGGTAATATAATTACCTCTGAAACTAATGTTGCATCAACTTGTATAGATACACTAAAGCCATATACACAATTAAAATTATTCTCTACAAATATTCGCAGCATAGATAAGAACTTCAACAGTCTACTAGTAACGCTTGCTGACTTGAATAATATATTTGACATAATAATTTTAACAGAATGTTGGATCAAATCAAATTATACTCACAAAAAAATTACAGGATTTACTGTTTTCAATACATTGAATAACAAGACACAGTCAGATGGAGTAATCGTCTATGTAAAATCCGATCTCTACCCGACCATCTCTGAATTATCCGTCGACAATGCCAACTGCCTCAAAATTAAAATAAACCAAACCACCATTCTTGCACTATACAGGTCACCTAAACAACAAAATGTTTCAGCCTTCCTTAAATCTTTAGACGTGGCATTATTGAACTGTAGAACAAATGAAGAACTAATGGTAATAGGCGACATTAACATAGATTTACTTAAGCCCATGTCAACACAAACACTCGACTATAAAAACCTAATGACTCAATACGGGCTTGTTTCTTATATTAATGTCCCAAC
Source organism: Limnephilus marmoratus (assembly GCA_917880885.1). NCBI lineage: Eukaryota > Metazoa > Arthropoda > Insecta > Trichoptera > Limnephilidae > Limnephilus > Limnephilus marmoratus. The sequence goes on along the minus strand of OU862923.1, from coordinate 53,293,422 downwards.
TAGAGTAACCGACATGACCAAATCATGTATTGACCACATATTCCTAAGAACAAAAAAAAATTCTAAAGGAATTGTTTATCAATCAACTATAACTGATCACTTCTCAATAGTAATTGGCCTCATGAATAAAAAATCCACTCCCATTACCTCATGTGAAAATACATTAAAGACTACGATCAATTTTGAGGAACTAACCTCCAAAATTAAATTAGAAAATTGGCTCTCTGTTGTAAATTCTTCAGATGTAGATGTTGCATTTAATAAATTTTCTGAAATACTATTGAAACATATTCAGGCTGTTACCGTTGAATCCCCTTTGAACAACTCAAAAAATAAAAAACTAAAACCATGGATAACAGATGGTTTAATTTTTTGTATTAAAAAACGGGACAAACTCCACAAAAACTTAATTAACAATCCAAATACACAAGCCCAAACATTTTATAAAAAATACAGAAATATTTGTAACAATCTCATCAGAATCACTAAAGAAAACTACTATAAACATAAATTGTCCAGAGCCGGTAATAATAATAAAAAAATTTGGCAAATTATTAAAGAAATATCTGACACTGACCATTCAACACCAACAATCAATAAATTAAACATCAACGGACTAGACACTTCACTAAAAGTCGACCCTGACACTGTGACCAATCACATAAATGAATATTTTTGTAATATTGGAAAAAACTTAGCATCACAAATTTTAAATAAAACATCTACCGATGAAAATGCACTTGCCAACAATATAAATATCTCTGCTTGTGAAACAAACAATTCATTCACACTCGACCCCACCAACTCTGCTGAAATTTCACAAACTATAAAACAACTAAAGCCCTCCCATTCATGTAATCATGATAAAATATCCTCAAATATACTCAAAATTATTGAACCTTTTATAAATCTACCACTGGAACATATCATTAACCTCAGTCTCGACAAAGGTATATTTCCGTACAAACTCAAACTTGCTTTGGTCCAACCAATTTTTAAGTCTGGAACTCCTACTGAGATATCAAACTATAGACCTATCTCCATTTTATCATCACTCTCCAAAATCATAGAAAAAATCGTAAAAAAAAGACTTACTGACTATCTTACAAAATACAATCTTCTCTCGCCTAACCAGCATGGGTTCAGAGAAGGGCTCAGCACAGATTCAGCTATTCTAGAATTAACATCACACATAACAGAAGCCCTAGACAAAGGTGATAAATGTCTGGCAATATTTCTAGACTTAGCTAAGGCATTTGACACAGTCTCTCATCGAATCCTCCTAGCTAAGCTTCATAAAATTGGAATAAAGAATAAGGCATTTGATTGGTTCAAATCTTACCTAACAGACAGAAAGCAATTTGTTAAGTTACCATCATACAAATCGTCTCAACCTATCAGAATCAATTTTGGTGTACCACAGGGCAGTGTACTCGGTCCAATACTTTTTCTCATATACATTAATGATTTATGTAGATTAGAAATTGATGGCAACATAATCACCTTTGCCGATGATACTGCCCTGATACTAAAAAGTAAAACATGGGTAGAAACTTTTCATAAAGCGGAACTAATTTTGCAAAATGTTAAACAATGGCTGGATGATAATTTACTAACGCTAAACATAACCAAAACAAAATACCTAACATTCAGTACAAATAATCCAAGTCAACCCTCAAGTAATCATGTATTAAAAATACATTCTTGTAGTAATATATCCAGCTGTTTATGCAATCCATTGGAAAGAGTAGACTCCATCAGATACTTAGGCGTAATAATCGATAACAAACTGCGATGGGAAGAACATGTAATTAACGTCACAAGCCGTATAAGGAAACTGGCTTATATCTTTAGATCATTGCGCAATATACTACAAAAAAATACAATGAGAACAGTATATTTTTCCCTGTGTCAGTCAATCTTATCGTACGGTATAATTATCTGGGGAGGATGCTCCAAAACTGTATTAGATCCATTAATAAAAGCCCAAAAATTAATAATACGGACTATTTACAGAGTTCATTATATACACCCCACGAAAGACCTATTTAAAGACTTCAAAGTTCTTAATGTAAAATCCATATATGTAAAAAATATTACCTCTTATTTTAAATTCAAATTTACAAAAAAAAAAAATATAAATTCAAAATACAACACAAGATATTCAAACCTATCGAATTATATTATTCCAACAACAAAAACTTCAATGGCCCAGTCCCAGTTCAACTTTCTTGCACCTAAAATTTTTAATAATTTATCATTTGAAATAAAGTCCAAAGACAAATATCTCACTTTCAAAAAGGCGCTTACTGACCTTCTGATGAGTGACAATGACAGTGTTTATAACCTGTTTCACATACTAAAATAGTTATTAATTATTAATAGTTAAAAGAAAACAAAACGTAAGATATAATAATGTTTTATTACTAATGTTTTTGGGTTATTTGTCATTCAATTTATTCAAAATTAAAAACGGTTTTTGCAAATGCAAAATGATTTTAATGCAAAACGGAAATTTTCTAACCTTCGGAACATCCCCGATATGAGAGGTTAAACTTCCATATTCATCGGTTAATTATCATATTTAATGTCATATTTTATGTTTTTACCCCGCTTATAGCTCAATTTGACATAATTTTTCTTATAAAAGTAATGCTTTATAATATTATGATGTTTTAATTTAAAATCACTTCATTAATATGTTAAAAAATAGAATTATACCAACGCATATTGTCGAACAGGCTATGCCTTTTGTAATCTTTTTTGTTTCCATTTTTTGTATTATCTTGTATTTGTATGTTTTTTTTTTAATAACTGTTACAATGAATCAAAACTTTTCAATAATAGAAAGAGTATATGCCTGAATTATTTATTGTACATATTTACATTGTATTAATTTATCTATTTATAAAATAAGAAATATATATAGCAATAAGCTGCACATCTCACTAGGGCATTCCTGTATCGAGATGTGCAGTTTTACAACAAAGTTTTACAACAATGTAGTTTTACAATAATGTAATTTAAAAAAAAAGATAAGAAAGAAACATACACATAAACTTAATAAAAATATTATAATAAACCTACAAAAGCAGCATGAGTACAGTTATTCAAACATTAATAAATAATTATATTCTGTCACCATGTTAGAAAATAACACCTCTTTTATTAACATATATCTCAATACTATTTGGAAAGATACTTACTGCAAATACTCAAGCTCCATTCTAATTACACCTTCATACACTTCAAAAAAAAAAAAAAAAAAATTACAACTGTGTGTAAATGTGTTGGTACTGTGTCCATGGCCGTATATATACATATTAATGTATTCATGTACCTAGACGCATATAGATGTGTAAGTGTGTGTGTGTATATGCCTATGTGTGTATGGATGTGTGCACCTGTATATACGTATGCGTATGCACTCACACATATAAATTTTAAAATAAGGATATGTATCTTCTCACAAACTTATCCTTACCCAATTCTTTTTCTCTTTACTAGTTTTTTATTATAACTTTACCAATTTTCAACATCATTACATTACTAATAGTTCCATATGTTAACAATAGACTTCACTTAAAGTAAATATCCTCCATTGTCACCATGAAACAGGCAGCCGCCTAGTATGGTGATTCAATGTATCCAATTCTATGTAAATGTCTAATTATGTAACATGTATTTAAATAAAATAAATAAAATAAATAAAAGAAAAACACATCACGTTGTAATTCATCAGGTATAATTGTGTTATTATGAAGGAATACTAATAACATTAATTATAAACCTACCCACGGAAAATACTTGCTGTAAATATGTATTTCATAACTGTTATTGAATGAAATGACGTCAACCGTTGAAATGCCTGGTAAAATTAATCCATGAATTTTGCCTGGAATGGTCTGTGGGACCCAGCGAGACTTAATCGATTTCTTTTCATTGTTTATATTAATGTTTTTTTATCTTTTTAAAATTTATGTCCAAGTAAAAAAAAACAAAACATTGAAAAAGAAGATAACAATAATAATTTAAACGTAAACATGAAAAAGAACAAGACATAGAAAAAGTTAATGGTCGCAACTGGGACTCGAACCCAGAACTTCTTGTCTAACCGGGACATGCGCGTTTACCAATTCCGCCATTGCCATTGCCACCCCTTTTCTGCGTCTTGTTTTCTTTCATATTTTCGTTTAGATTATTATTGTTATCTTCTTCTTTAATGATATATTACATTGATGGGAATAACGTTCAAAAGTTATAAAAAGAGGGTTTTTCTTATAAAAAAATTAAATATAAAATATTTCAGAAATTATTACTTCTTTTTCATCATGACCCAAAAACAAAACCTCTAATTATAAACTATCAATGGAAGATGCTCCGAAGAACTAGCGTCATTGATCCCCTCTGGACCGGTGCATAGTCGGGAAATACGCCAAACTGCGCCCAATATAAGTAAACGGTTGACATTTGTCACATGAGAACGGGTCGTTTCTATGACTCGTTATTGAGTACAACAGCTCGGCTGTGGAACAATTTTTCAGCCTCTATGTTTCCTCTCTCCTACAACGTGGGTCTCTTCAAGACCCATGTTCACTCCTTCCTCTCCTCAAAAAGATCCGCTGCTTAGCATCTTCAAAGATGACACAGGGAAATTATTTTCCTCAGAGCCTTCCGTGTGAAGTTAATGTAAAAAAAACAAAAATATTATGATTTTTTACATTCGCGTAAAACTTTAAATATAATGTAATCATAAACCAAATGACGTATTTTGTATAGTACAGCAAACATTTTTAAATATGTAACTTGGAAAATAATTTTTGTGATAAAGCTTCGTTAGAATTTTTGGCTTAGAAACTGGCATATTTTTGATAGAAGAAAATTGATAACTATATAGGTATTTCGAGGGTGAAATATATACCTGTCTATTACCATACCCGATATTTTGTCACGTTGTTTAGTACATGATGTACACCTGTGCTTTATATCAGGGATTATGACAACATGCAAAAAAAAATGTTGGTGTAGGAATATCGGTGAATCAAACTTATCACTTTCTTCAGATTCATGGTTTTCTTCAATTAAAAAAAAATAAGCAAATTCCTCAAAGAAAATTAATTTAGTAAAAATGTAGCAATTTAGAAAATAATGACTTCGTATGCCTGATAGGGTATGTGAGACCCGAGCGGACTTTAACGACGTATGGTTCCGAGGGAAGAACTTCTCTTCTTGTAATGCTAGCGTGACTCATTAGTGGCAGATATTCGCGTAGTAGCATAGCATTCGCAAATTTTAAGTAGTAGCAACTGTTTTAAAATGCCATTGGTCTGTAAGACCCAGCAGGCAATGTGAAAGGTTAAAATAAAGTAATGAAAAAGCAGAAAGCTTCCAAAGAATTGCAAAGTTTTTAATTAAACAATATTTATTTTTAAAAGTGTGTTATTTATAAATGTTTCACGTTGCATAATTGTTCAAGGCTTTCATTTCTATAAAAAAAATGCATCACGTTGATTAAAAATCGTGTTGTGACCCAATTCTTTGTGGATAATAATAAAATGGTGTAGGTAAGTAATAAGTAAGAATGTGCATGCCAGATTTATCGTTGTTATTAATTTAATGGTACCCAATGTACCCATCTACATCTTGTAAGCCGAAATATATAATTTGAACAATTGTTAACGTTGTTTCAAGTGATATTAAATATCGGTAAAGTAACATTTCTAAATTGTTGAACTAGAGGTCAGACTGGCCAGTGATAATGATTATCGTTTCAAGGCAGAATTTCAATATTAGATCAACCGTCCGAAGCCATTGAGACTTTGGCATCCCCAATTGGGGTATGTTGTAAGGCTGAAGATAGTGGGGAGGGGAGCGAGAAAGGAAAGAGTAAGGTGGGGAAATACGTGTTTATTCAGATCTGGTCACCAAACACGGCCGAAGTCATTTCAAGCACCATTTCAACTTTGTTTGATAGTCTTACACATTCTGGAACGTGCCGCAAATATACTTACTATACATAAATATTAAAAATGGCATTTTAATGTAACACAATGGGAAAATGTGAACATGGACACTGGAAGAGAATCCGTTTCAACTCAATTTCCCTTAGCATTCTCTTCCAGAGACGGATTCTCTTCCAGTGGACACTGGAAGAGAATCCGTCTCAACTCAATTTCCCTTAGCATGTTCTTGTTATTATGTTTTTGTTATTACGACACCGATAAATCACTTGGCTGAGCACTTGCATAGATTTCATAACGACTTGGAAAAAATCGTGTGGATAGATTTTTTTTACTAAGATTACGAAAATGTTAGTAAAATTTTTTAGAAATGTACAGTTTTTTTTAATTTTTAAATATATAAATCCATTATTTGGGCCCGTGACGTCACTACATGAAAATGTCCCGTCTCCGAAAATTTTGCAAAATTCCACACTCATTTATTTTTTTTATATGGAAACACTTTGATTTCAGGCGAATTTTTGAATTTGACATTTAACGTTCACTAGATTTATTGTTTGTTCTCTGCGAATTTATCATTTGGTTTGACTTTTTGACAGATGTTACGAAGAAAACCCCGTTGACTGTACGTGTTTTAGAGGTATAATGGTAGTGGTGCTGATTTTAACAAAATCAAATTTTATAATATTCTTATCATTACTATAATTTACAAGTACAAGTATATTACATTGGATTTAGTAATATAGACGTTGAACATTATTTATTTATTTATTTATTGTAAGAAACAAACAGCAATTTATATACAGGCTGAGTTATACAAGAGGTTAAACATGAGGTAAGCCAAAACAGTTTCTTATGCTAATGTTGGTTATTATGATATAATATACAATTGTAATTGGTAATAACCGTTAAATGAAAATGAAAATAACAAAACAAAAAAATATATATATATAAGTATATTAGAAGGAAGAAGGAAGAGGAAAGGGCAAGAGGCAGAGGAAGGTGGGATGGGGACAGGAGATGCTCATGCTGTACCTTTTCTATACTTGTGCATTAATTTAATTAACATTTGTGGTCGTACGTTTGACTTTGTTTCGGTATTTCACAAGAGTGTTATTAAGAATATCGATATTGTTAAATTGCGTGTTATATTGCGCGCATATACGGGCGATTGGAGAATTTTTTCTAAGGTTGGTTCTGCACGCTGGCAAATGAAAAAAAATGGGTTAGTCTGGTTGGCCTTGTAGGTATGTGAATTCTTAAATAATTTACGAGGTCAGGAGAGTCCAGGCCGTTATTCAGAATTTTGTATAAAAATATTTGATCAGATATTCGTGTTTGAAGTGGAGTAAAGTTGTGAAATTTTAAGGATTCGGTGTTATTTGCAAAGAGTAATTTGAATTTATAATTTACGTGTTTAAAAAATTTATTTTGTACACTTTCGATTCTGTCAATATGGCATTGGTAGAACGGTGCCCAAATTAGTGTGCAGTATTCTAAGTGGGGGTGGATATACGTGGTGTAAAGGGAATACAGAGTTTTAATATTGCGAAAAGGTTTAGATATGCGAATTATAAATCCCAACATTTTATTGGCTTTGTTGATTACTTTGTTAATGTGTTTGATAAAATTTAGTTTTACATCCAGTACTACCCCAAGGTCACGGATTGATTCTATTTCATGGATTTGTGTACCATGAAAGTTATAATTAAAAGAAATTTTATTTTTATTACGCGTAAAAGATAATTTGTTGCACTTAGAAATGTTTAGGATTAATTTGTTTAATTTACAGTATGCAAAAAGTCGATTTAGGTCTTCTTGAAGTTTTATGCAGTCATTGATAGATTTGATTACTAAGTATATTTTTTTGTCATCTGCATATGCTAGGTAGTTAGCATGTAAAAAACATTTATAAATATCAAATATATACACATTAAACAATAATGGCCCCAAGTGAGAACCTTGCGGTACGCCAGAAGGCACAGTAAAAAGGCTAGACTTAGTTCCCTCAACTGATACGCACTGTAGTCTTCTATGCAGATATGAAGTTAGCCACCTAAGTAAGTCACCATGGATTCCTAATTGGTGTAATTTTTTAATGAGGATAGAGTGTTATCGAAAGCTTTCGAGTAATCGGTGTAGATAACATCTACTTGGTACTACTACTTATAATGATTTATGATCAATAAGATGGATCAAGGAAAAAATATTCATGAGATGTAATATTTTTGGTATGCCTCGTTACTTTTCCTGTGCCCTTTCTTGTGGAAAACGTTATTTTTTTCAAATGATTTTCGGCAATGTAATTATCGTTTTTTCGCACCTATAAAATTATGTCCCGTCTTTCCGGTTTATAAAAAATGGTCTGATTTTTCGGATCGAAATTTTCAAAAAATCGCCAGGGTTTCAAAAATACGATAAAAAAATAAATAATGTCTTAGAATATTTGCCTAAACCGGAAATTTAAAAAAAAATGTGATGCAAGTGGCCTATTGTTAGCGTTTTGGATGGTCGTAATTGAAACGTCTGATTCCGAAACACTGATATCATCGAATAGAGAGCCGTTTACTAGAACGATTAATTAGCTCCAGACAAATTTCCACTAAAACCCTCTCAACATAAACATAAAATAAGATTGACATAAAGCACAACAGATAGTACACAAAACTATATCCGTAAAAGCACAACCATTACTTGGCAATAAAAGTACCCAAACAATATATCTACCTTCAGACATCAAACAGATTAAGAGGGCATTACCAGAGAAAACCGGAAATACGTCATTTTCAAAAAAGATTTTAGACGTATTGACTCTTTTCCACAAAAAATTATAAATGGATTTCGAAAGATTGTTCTTTTATCTAGCATTCGTATGTAATAAATTTTGAGAATTTTTTAAAATTTTTAGTATAATAAGGTTATTCCATAGGTCGTTGGCAGATTTGTTAAATTTTCAAAAAAGTTTTTGTATTATACCACACCCATTTCAAATAATATAATCATGCAGTAAAATAAATCAATACATTATCTAGCAAACGTATGTTTTAGAATTTTTATTTTAGTTTCAATAAAATCATTAAAAAATATGTACGTACATGTGTTTCTTGACGAAAATTGGTCCATTTGTGTATTTATTTGCGCACTTACAAACTAATATATTTCAGATTTTTTTAACATTCTTATTAAATTTAGACATTATTGAAAAATGATAAATACTTATAATCAAAAAATAAATACAAAAAGTACATTATTTTAATAGTTTTATCATCCGCCTTTCAGCATTTTTGGATGAAGGTATAAATTAAAGCTAATTTGGATTGAAATAAATTCGATATTGAGTTATAATTTTAAAAAGCTGGTACGGAGAATAATTAATCTTTCTCATTGTAACCGCCCTGCACGATCGGAAGAACAACTTTCGACGAAATGTGAATTTTCGTCCGCTGGCTGGTTAAACGCTCTTAAGGTGACCTATGGCAACGGTGTTGGTTATCCAATAATTGGTTCCCGGGGTGGCGGTAAACATATCCGCCTCCTAAATCTTCAGTAATTAATATACTTATATCTTTGCAGTCAGGTGTGTCACTTGTCACCTTTGTAGATATACTGGATACAAAAAAATGAATGGATGTAAAAACAAATAGTTCGTTCGTTCATTAAGTCCTTATTTGGCTGCATGCAAGGATAAATATATATGTCAAACTAATGGAGCAGTAAGAAATTTGAAAACTCTATAATACCTAGCTAATTTCTTTTTCCTTCAAAAACTTTAATTAAGTTCAAAGAGGGTTCGCACTAATTTGAATAACAAAGTGATGTATTTTTATTAACATCGTAAGTAGTTAAATACCACCAACTGCGAAGATTCGAATTCAATAATTAGATTAAACACAATTGAACTCAGATGACCTTAAACCTAATCGGGTACCTACTTAATAATGCGATGAGTAATTAGGAGCGCGGAGAAGGACTACCATATCGTCATTTCTGTGGGAGTTCCCCAAGGATGCAAGTCTGGGCCAATGACCCGAAAGCTTGTGCCAGATACTCCGTGGATTAAAGGTTATACGTGCCTGCCCTTCCTGTTGATTTGTTCCTTTTAAATTGAGTTCGTTTCCCGTGGAGTTACGTAGTACCTACCCACTCCTAGAAACAGTAAATAAATTGGTTGTACACTATGCACACAGAAAATCAATTTAATACGACAATAGATGAACGTATTTTGTTTAACAATTTATCAAAGATCATGATTTTGTGCCAAAAATTGTGCAAAAAACATGGCATCAAGCAATAACATCAATTTACTCATAACTTCGACATTGTAATACCTTCAACCACTCGTGTTTTCAATTAACCTGTCGTATAAATGTCGTAGAAGATACTATAAAATGATAAAATGTATAAAATGTAATATATATATTATAAAATGTAAAATGATACAAAAAGAAGATTAGGACAGAATCGAAAGAATTAGTTAAAGATTGAAGGAATGTAATATATCACGTGGATATCAAGTACTAACCTAACTTATCATTGAAGCAAGGAATTACAGTGAAACATACAAAGAAACGGTAGGAAGAGAAATTTATTGCCGATGGGACATACGGAGGTGATCGCCAAATAAGATAGGACATGGAAGTGAAAAGACAGAATGTTTGGGGAAATAACTATACATTTTGTGAACAGGGGTTTTCACTTCAAAGGTTTTTTTGATTAATCATCCAACATAATAATACACCTAATGCATATTATGTAGTGTTACAAACGTGCTGTAGTGTTAGTGAGGAAAAGAGTGTTCTGTAAAGCAAAAGCTTTAAAATAATTATTAATATCTGACGTCAAAATTAGAACGGTTTGACAAAAAAAATCGAGTGCAGTTCGCACGCGGTAGAAGTAAAACATTCACCCACACAATCTCAACCAATATGAGTCTTGAAAAGTGGGCTCATAATCAAAGCGGCGAATGCGGTAAGGTTTCATTCCATCTCATTCTCTTGCACGCTAAATCCTATAGATATGTTTTTGTCTCTTTTTAGTGTCATTTCCGTTTCTTAAAGCTTCAAAGCACAACGGTGTTAAAGAATATTATTTAAGCTGGTCTCACACGAACGTCATACTTTCAAAATATAATATGTGGGCTGTTTCCGCTAGAGGTCCGTTAGAAAGAAAAAATACCACGCTTTATATTAAAATCTAAAAGTTGACCACAAAAGAAGCAAAAGTACCTACACCTTTATGAAACCAAAGTTTCGGATCACAATTTGATAAAAAATTATGAAACTGGGAATTTTTTATTAATTATTTTTACATACAACGACAAAAAGTGAGATGCCATTTGTCTAATAAAATATGTGTGATTTTATTTTTTTTCCTTATCAGTAATTTTATTTAGAAAAACGTTAAGTGAGCCATTCTTATAACTTTTTTATGTTTGCATGCAAATTTTTTATACCTCAAAAATTGTTCACTATTCAAGTACTTAGTAGGTATATAAAATTGAGAGCGTATTTTATCACCTTTCAAACCAGTTTTTAGTTTTCGGATATGTTCAAAAATATTTCATTTATTTGAATTTTATTCACTAAAATACACTGACAAAATATGGTCGAGGTCAGAGGAGTTAAAAGAGTATTCAAAAAATTATTCAAGAAAAGTTTGTCATTGAATTTCATTTTGCGCAGCGCTTCAACCATCATTAAAATTGTTTTAATCATTGACATCATGTGAGGAATTGTGCAGGTGCAAATGCGCAATTAATTAGAAACGTGGGTATTTTAATTCATCACGGAAACATTATGAAAGTATTTTCAGAAATATAAAGGTGAATGCTTAATTAAAAATAAGTAACGCCAAACAGCGAATTTGCGAAAATTGAAGAAATTATAAAAATATTTTAAAGACAGTAAAAACCTCGGTAGGTACCTACCTTTAGGAATCGGAAAAGAACTTTGAAAAGCGGGAGCTGATCTAATTAGGTAGGTACTTAGGTAAGTGCCTAATTAGAATCGATGTACGTCTTTAGTCGGCGTGGGAGGTAAGAGTGTGGGTGGATTAATTCCTAAGTGAGTTACAATAATTCAGTTCTGTTAGATTTTCCGATTATTCGTTCTTCTACTTACGTACGTACTTCTTGTCGTTCGAAATAAGAGGAAAATTACTGTCTAAAACTAAAACTTGTAAACTATAAATTGTGGATTTGGTGATGAATTTGATAAAACTCGAATTATTCCTTATTTACACTGCATAACCATTTCGATCGTCAAATCGATACTTTTTGGATTAAGGATTTACGGCAAATGACTTTATAAATGGATTTCGAATCATTTTGGCAGAAAGTAGAGTAGGTAGGTACCAGAACCGGGTCTTCCTGGAGTGCCTTGGGCCCTCCGTTCACCCTCGGAGATACTTACAATCTACGCAATTGTGACGCAACCACAAGTACCCTGCTGATATACTACTTTTCAATGCTGGTGGCCGTACACGGCGCTATCCGAAATGTACTGAACTTTATAATTTGTCACGTGCAGCCGTGGAGTTAACACGATGTCAAATTACTTTTTTTCCAACATCAATCCATGCCTTCTCCACTAAATCCTTTCTTACTTATTCTGGTAAACACGCATTTTTTCCACTTACAGAACAAATCTAACATTACTTTCATGATCCGACGCCATTTCTATCAAACGTCAAACGAATAAGTATCAGACACTAATGATGCGACGGTCGCGTGCTATCAGCACCGTCGGTATCGTAATACTGATTGGAAACCGACTGACCACGCGTAGCGCCGTGTACGGCCACCAGCAAAATCGTACGGGGGGTAATTACGATCGGCGCTTATGATACGCTCACGAGGATCGAGTAGCTTGTAAGTAGCGTCATGTACGGGAAAGTGCCACCGTGTGCGTGTTTACTTTACCAGAATATGTAAGAAAGGATTTAGCGGAGAAGGCGTAGATTGATGTTGGAAAAAAAGTCATTTGACATTGCTTGACATCGTATTAACTCCACGGCTGCACGAGAAAAATGATCAAGTTCATTATGTTTCGGGTAGCGCCGTGTACGGAAAACAGCATTAAAAACTAGTATATCAGCAGAGCACTTGTGGTTGCGTCACAATTACGTAGTTTGTAAGTATCTCCATGAAAGGAGGGCCTTAAGATTTCTTCTTCCATGCGCGTGCGTTATACACATTCTCTATTCCTTTTTCACCCATCCTCTACGCAGGTCATATGCTTGCATATATACCACCCACGTTTTAGGGAACTTTGAAAACTGCATTCAATGTTTAGGGAACGACCAAAATCCTAAGCAACCCGCCGTTCATTTGTACCAAGCGTGGTATTTCGAAGACCCCCCCCCCCGAACAGGTCACGTAGTATGGGTACGTTCCCTTAAGGCGAGGTATACCCGCTCAAGAAGAAGATGAAGAGATATGTAAATACGAATGTTAAAAGAGAGCGCGCTAATGTTAAAAAATTGTGAAAATGTTTAATAAAATACGACTCGTTTAAAATGCAAAAATCTTGCGGTGGTTGTCTAAAACAGCATTTAAAGAAGCACTGATTTTTTTCATATATATAACTTGTAAAATAACTGAAACCAACATGTTTATAATAATTTTCGGAGCATACTTTGCGATTTTTTTCTAACGAAGGAATTTCATATACATAATTTGTGTTTCGGCGCGCAGATTGTATAGATATCTTCAAGAATAACTTATATTTTTTTAAGAGCTTTAAAACAAGTGTTTTAGGTACGTTCGTATATATAACGTATACATCGGTAGAAATGGGGTATGCCGCGGATTAAATCGGAATTTTATTCTAAAAATTGGGAGGTTATCGTGACACAAGCCCGAATACAAAATTCAAATTGATGTTACGCACGCGATGTTTTAAAACTACAACAGAGGTATCTTAGTACATTACCGGCATGTTTCAGAGTGGAAGATACTCTCAGTATCGCCCTGGTGTACGACCACCACTCAGAATTGATACGTTGTTTGAAATGGGTTTAGCCTTGTTTGGTGACCAGATCTCAATAGCCAGGTACTTCCTCACCACACTCTTCCCCGTCTCCTTCCCCTCCACACTTCAGCCTCACATCGTACCCTATTTGGGGATGACTTAGTCTCAATGGCTCCAGACGGGAGTAGTTGGGCCTTTGCGCGGTATTCACTTAAAAAAGGGGCGTATCCACTTAATTAAAAGTAAGATAGAAAACATGGAAGAAACGCCGCAGGTGAAAAAAAAGATGAAAATAACACGTTTTGAAATATCGCGATTGACCGCTTGTAGCGTGGTAGTTATCGGTTCCCACCCGGGCTAACTTGTTCGATCCTCTATTGTGTAGTAGCCGACCGAAGGTTCGGTTTCGATTTCGGCAAAAAAACATAGTTTCGGCATCAGTTTCGGTTTCAGCGGAAAATCTGCCGAACCTTCGACCGCACCGAAATTCTGCGTTCATGAATTATCGCGCATCGTTCGGCTGACTTCGTGGCTCGTGTGTCACCCGTCATCATTAGCTGAGTTCGCCGGCCGGTCCGAATTGATTGTGTTGTGAGTTTATGTTCCAAGAAGTAGTAAACATATTTTGTTAATTTTTGTTTGTTTTATAGCAGTAATACTATAATACATTTTTTTATACTTCATTTTGTTTTGTTTTGTTTTTTATTTTTTTTTTTAATTTCATTTAACACGTATTAATTGTCCGTATAAGTGTAAAAAATAAGCCAAATTTCAGTTAACAGTAGATTTTTAACATGTCTAAAAATGTTTCGGTTTCGGCCGAAACTGAGACAGGTACCGAAGATTCGGTTTCGGTAGAAAGTCCTGTTTTGGTCGGATACTACTATTTAGTCTCCCATTATTGCAAAAGCCACTTTTTCCACCTATAAATGATGAAGGCGGTGGATTTTCAACATTCTGAGATTATTTGTTTATGACTCCCTCTGTATTTAGGTATATATAAGCACACACTATGTAGATACGAGTATTTCTTGTTTACTGATGATGCTTGAGCAAAGCGAAACTGGTCGGTTAATAAATTAATTAAAACTCGTGGCTTTATTCAAAATAAGTGTTTTTTTATTAAATAGATTCTTCCTGGCGTCATGTTTGTCAAATCGAATAATATTACATAACAAAGCATCTACGGCGGAGGAGTCTGTTGATTCCTTGGCGCGTATTGTGGACTATTTACGTCTCTTCCTTCTCGTAAATACCTACAACTTGTAATAAATTCCTCTCCTGAGCACGGAGGGAGAGAGCTGTACCCTTAGCAACCCCATCCCCTGGCTAAGGGTATATAATACCCGGCATGGGGTAGCCGGTAGCTACGGCTGCGCCTGCATGACACAGTTTGTAAACAACACGAAAAATTTCGACCTTTATTATGACGGTATTTTGGAATGTTTTTTTAAATCCGCGACCTTTTGAAAGTGACGGCTGAGAACGATTTTAAATGGATTTTATACCTGAAATGATCATATTAAACAAATCTAAACGAAACATGAAACAGAACAAGACACAGAAAAAATAATTAAAATGTTAGATCGAAAAAAAAATGAACTACATAATAAATAGATCCCAATGGCCGAGTGGTTTAAGGCGTTGTCCCGATGAGATAGGAATCCTGGGTTCGATTCCCAGCTGCGGCTGTCACCTTTTTATTTTGTGTTTCTTGTCCTATTTCGTGTTTCATTTAGATTTATTAGTATTATCTTATTCTTAAATGATTAATATTTCTTTGCAGTTACCTTAATACATATTATTCCAAAAAATCGGAAATTATTAATTTCAGCCCGATCATATTACTATTTTACGGTTATTACAGAAACAAAGGAATATTATGACGAACGGCCGCGCGGTTATCGTCAAACAAAACTTAATATTTGATTTTAGGCCAAAATAACCAAACAAAATTAATATAGTTATTATCAAAATCAAAGCAAATTTTTGGTACACTTTTATTTATTTGTGTTTTAAATTATAAAATACTAACTTTTTCCCGCGGCTTCGCTCGCATGGTATTAGGGGGGTTCCAACTCCGTCTCCTCCCCCCACTCCATCACCCCCCCCCCCCTCTCCCACCCGAATTTATTTGAAGTAGATACTAAATAAAGAATTATAGATATCTTACTAATCGTGCCACCTATTGCAATTTTTTTTATACAAATTTCATAATGCCAGAGCTCTGAGCTATAGCCTTATATTTCAATATCTTTGGCTATAGCCTATATTTTATTCTGATGTATGAGCTATATTATTGTAAAGTTTCATTAAAATCCATTATTGTTGCCCGACATACATCAATCCTTTGTAATTTAAATTTAAGCCCTGCTTTTTATTTTATATTTCATCATATTTGCATTAGAGGGAGCAAAATTATTTAAAAAATGTAACTATCATTTAACTTGCAAATATTAGTGGAATTTATTAAAACGTTAGAAGCCTAAATATTTTTTTTTAGATTTGACGACTAACCTAGTGTCAGAATCCACTTCTGGCAATGCACATATGTATGCTCCTAATCACTACAACGCTACAGCTCTTTCTTACACATTAAATAATGGTGAGACACACAAAATACGTGTGACTGTTTCCTCCAAAGACATTGATATTTTAGGAGATATGCTATGATGTACGCCCGACTGTCGGCGGACTACGGTCTAATGGTCCTAATTTAAATACGGAATTTAGTTGATTTTTTTAAGGTGTGCAGTAGTATTGGTTAACAATATCGGCGACATCAGGAAGCGCAGTCTCACTCTAAAAACTGCCGATAGCACATGTCTTATAATTAAATATCTTTGGATTCCTCCAAAGTGCTACTTTTTTGCAACGGGAATTGTAATTCATTTTCCTTATACGAGTGAGGAACATGTATGAAAATGATTGTTTCCTGTGCAAAATTTGTGACATATGTTCACCGTTTGTCTCATTTTCGACTGTTGTCATTTAGAGTGTAAGAAAGAGCGGCAGAATTATATATAGGCTTAAGAGGGAATAATCAGACAAAACCGGAAATGTTTTTTTTTTTTTTTACATTAACTCCACACAGGAAGCCCTGAGGAAAATAATTTCCCTCAGGGCCTATGTCATCTGGGATGCTGTGTGGAGGGTTTTTTTTGAGGAGAGGAAGGAATGAACATTGGTCTTGAAGAGACCCACGTTGTAGGAAGTAGGAAACACAGAGGCCGGCAAATCATTCCACAGCCAAGCTGTTGAACACAAGAACGAGTCGAAGAAACAACCCGTTCTCATGTGACAAATGTCAACCGTGTACAAATGTCAACGCGTTTGGCATGTTTCCCAACTATGCACCGGTGCCGAAGGGATCAATCAGATGAGATCAGATGACGCTAGTTCCTCAGAGAATCTTCCATTGTAATACTGGTAGAACAAGGATAGCATTCCCACCCGACACCTGTGCTCTAAAGATTGCAATCTGTCTGTTAAGATGGGAGAATCTATTAAGCAGACCGCCCGTTTTTGCACAGAGTCGAGGGTATTTTTTTAGGTATTTTGGAGCTCCAGACCAGAGATGGCTGCCAAATTCAACCGTGGGGCGCACTTGTGATTTGTACAGGGTTAGCAGTTGTGTCATTTTTAAATCAAATTTTAGACATATTGACTTTCTGCCACAAAAAATTATAAATTGATTTCGAAAGACTGTTCTTTTATCTAGTAAAGCTATCTTTTGAATTTTGAGAAAATATGTTCATTTTTAGTACAAAATATATGTTCATTTTTAGTACAGTAGGTCGTTGGCAGATTTGTTAAATTTTCAAACAAAATTTTGTATTATACAACATGCATTTCAAATCATATAATCATGCAGTAAAATGAATCAATAAATTATTTGAGAAAGTTACTTTTCAGAATTTAAATTTTAATTCAAATAAAATCATTAAAAAAATTTCCGCGCCCTTGTTTTGTGACGAAACTACTTCTGATTGTCCATTTATTTAGTCTTAAAAACTTATAAATTAAAAAAAACTACATTCTTATTTTGCTTAGACATTATTGAAAAATTAGTGATCAAAAAATAATTACAAAAAGTACATAATTTTCATAGTTTTATTGTCACGAGTTTCAGCGTTCTTGAATGTAGGTATTTATCAAAGCAAATTATGAATGAAATAAAGTCGATATTGCAGTGTGTGAGAGAGATGCAAGAAAATGATGACTTTTTTTCCTTTGTAGGGAACAGACCTATGTACATTATGTATATCATCTTTTGCAACAGAGCAATACTGTGATAAGGAACATATATTTATTGCCCTTTTTATGCAGTCACGATAATGTTACCATAAATCATTATGGTAAATATAAAAGTTCTCGCTTTCGTAGCTAGCTACTTACACAATCGTGGTCAGTATGTCAGTTACAGGTACCATCTTTCTCACTAATACAACCAGTGGCGGCCGGTGGTTAAAATATGTGGGGGTTCACCAGAGTCATTAAGTTAGATAATAAATTTAGGAAAGGTACATACCTACTTATAAAGAAGTTCTACTCTCCGTTCCGTTAAAACGGAAACATATACAACACAGTTTAAAATACAATTTAAATAATACATCTCAAAAAATACTTTAGGAACACTGAAATAACAACCAAAGGAAGTTTCTCACATGTACTTTTGTTCCAATTACGGGTCCTGTTTTCCCAATTTTCATTCAAACGCGAATTCCTGAAATTCATATTCGTTGTTGCTTCGGAAATGTAAATGTTAAACGAAAATAAACCAGAGAAATGCAACAAAAAATTCTATTGGTAGATGTAGTAGCCGGGGACCATAAACAAACCATAGTGGACTTATGATTTATGATATCACACAAAGATTCGGTTGACATTTTGAATCGGAGTTATGCCCGCCTGCTGACAACTAATCAGCTAATCACTCATTATCATTATATAGTGACATGCTTTGACTTGAAGAAAAGACCGCGCGGAACATTCGTTAAAAATAGTAGCTCTGCTGTTAAATTGAAGACAAAATGTGGGAAAAAACATTACATATAAGCGTTCTTGTTTAACACGCCACTGTACGGACCGCTCCTTTCGATGTTCAACTGAAATCTGATTTTTTAATGCGGTGGGGGATACACATAAAGAAGGTGTATCATCGATTCAGTGTCTACAATACAATCTCTACTGAACTGGCTTAATTTTCATGAAAAGGTACTTTAAAAATAATATTAAAAAAGCAAAAAAATACTAATTTTTCCAAAAGTAATCTGTGACGAATGTCATGATGTTTTGTGACCATTTCACAGAAAAAAAAGATAGCCCAGATAGAGTTGTGAACGGCCCGGCAGCAAACGCCCTACTTGTGCGCTGGGGTTTTGACATAGCGTATAAGTAGGGCGGAACCTCCCGAATCAAATCAACCGAACCGAATCAAGTCAACCAATCGCAAGCCGTCCCAACAACATCTCTCTCTTCTCGCTCGCTGAACTCGCTCCGACCTTCCATCTGTCCTTCCATCTACTCACCTCTTTTATTTGCTGACCATCGCTTTACCCTGGACCACGGAATATGTACCACTCTATGGACCAGACCCGGCTAAGTCATAAGGAAGGAGCCATTAGATAGCTCGGACCAGCTACAGCACCAACACAGACCACGTCCTTCACGTGTGGTGAACGAACTAACATCTGGTGCCTCTGTGGACTGGACCACCAACCTGATTTACAGTCTTGTGTGCCTCACCCTGTCTGGCACATAATTTCTTCATTTTCACAAGTTGTCACAAATATTTGGCAAGCGTCGACATCTACTCCCTTGCGAGTGTGCCAACACTTTCCGAGTATCCAAGCATGGGGGACGTCGAAGTAACTACATAAGCTGCATTATGTTTGTATTAATTAACCTACTTTAAATTTTAACGTGAATCAAAAGGAAATAGAAAGAAATTAAAAAATATTTATTTTTTATTGTAACAAATAATACGTTATTATTTATTTATTTATGACCTTAGGGCTTTTACTTAAAACAAGTCTCAATTAATTACATAAGTGCGTTAAAATTATGTAACATTATAATAATAATATTGTGCATTAACATTTTAATACAATTTATGACAAACCACACGGATCGCAAACGGCATCCTTCCGTCGCCAGTTCCAAAGTTCTACTAACGAACATGTAGATGCCCCGCAAACGCTTACCGCAAGGATCCTTAACTTGAAACTTAATGAGCGGTCTCGATTGCGTTTACAGTATTTTATTGTTTAAAAATGGATTCATACAACTACCGTAGGATCTGAGATCGTAAAAATAATCATAAATATTGTGTAATCCAAAACATTGTTTGACAATTTCACTAAACAACATTTGTTAGTTGCAAACACACATAAAAATATTAAATGTCAACTTCAAAAAGCCGACGGAAATCTAAGTGTTGCTATTTAAAAAAAAAGTTAGTCTGGAATTTTACAAATAATAAATTCAAGATAATCAAAGAGCAGACATTCTTATGTTGTAAATAAATATAATATTTTCTTTTTTGTAATATTTTAGTAATCTTGGTAGAAACATCGATTTTTTCCAAGTCATATAAAACGCAAGCAAGAGACCTATTATAAAATAAATAAGGAGATCTATATACAGTTATCAATGTTGAGGTATTTAGTGCAGTGGTAGTAAAGACTTTCATTATCTTCAGGAAGATCTGCAACAAATAGACAGGTAACATTTTATATACGTACAGGCAAACAAAAATATTATTACAATATCTACTAAAACTATAAAAGGTGAGGGTACTTTTCCAAAATAAAGACAATAACTACTGTATAATATATAATGAAATCAATTATTTAGTTACACTTAACAGTCTGTTTTTTATTGTTCATAAATTCCTAAATTTCAACACCACTGAAAACGATATGCAAGAGAACATTACGTTCCATGGAGGATATACATTCAATTTGCATGTTAGAACAAATAAAAGGCTTGAAAGATAAGTAAGACATCTAATTGATTAACTGCGTATCAGCATGCAACAAAGAAGCCTAAATGTACTTAAATATGTCAAAAAATGTACGGGTAGCAAAAGTAAAACACAGAGATTATCAAGTAAATTTGAGGTGCAACTCTAACTCTCTCCAAATGTGAGATAATCCTGCTTATACATTCCAAATGTCGAACATTCAGACAACCAATCTGTTTAGTTTTAAAACGAGAATATGTTTAGTTCCTATTGTGATGTAATTTATCCAGTTCCTCTCCCTAACCATCACCTTGCCAGAAAAGTACTTGAAATTTAGAAAAAAATGAAAATTTGACAGCATTTGTTTTGAAAACAGAAAATTTGAAACAACCTTGGAAGCAAGCTGTTGGTGTTTTTCATGTACACAATCGAAGTACATAATATCGTTTGGTATTCATTCGTTTTGTCGTGGCGATAATTACCTCGAGGTATCACGGTGGAAATATATTAACTATATTGTGATTGTGTTGTGTGCTCCTTGGCAGAGATACAGTGATAAGTGATTGGTATACTTTGTTTTTTCTACACATCTATCACCAAGTTCCAGCATACTTACCATTTTGTCTCGTTTCGTTCTTTTTAGTATTTACACTCCAAGTTTGCAGTTTTGGATGCAACAAATCAACATGTTTGAAATGCACTAAAAAAAATACAATCCTGCTTAGGACAGTCCAAATGTCAAAATCAATACGGTTATCAATCCATCAGCAAAAAAAGACAATCCCGCTTTTATAGACAGTCCAAATCACAAACATTCAGACAACAAATAAAATATTTAGCAATCCACAAAAATAAAACTACACCAAAATTTTTCAAATAAAGGTGATTAAACCGCAAATGGGCAGTTTTATCACTGCCCGTTTTAATTTGGGTTTGAAAGAGTTAAAGGACTACTGCCAAAAGAATATAGATGATTAGATATCACAACGGACGGATGGGAGATATGAAAAATGCCACTGTATCTTTATATAGATAAAGCAAAGTCACTCCCGCTGTCTGTACGCTTAGATCTGTTAAACTACGCAACAGATTTTCATGCAGTTTTCAACAAAAGATAGTGATTCATGAGGAAGGTTTAGGTATATAATTTGTCAAGGTTTTGTGTAAATTGGTTGAAATATATACATAATATATAAAGGGAGTGGGCTGGCAAGCGGGCAGTGTGAATTTGATATGTATGCAAATTAACAGATGGCATTGGTTATAAAGGTTGGGTAATGGCATTGTACAAGATGTTTCGTTAGCCACAGCAACGTGTGACCGGGTCTGCTAGCAAATAAATAAATAAGACCAATCATTAAAAAAAAAACTAATTGTCACAAACCTGTAGGGGTGTAGATGGAGGGAGGGAATACTGGCTGTTGGCTACAGAGGAAGGAGGATGAGATGGTCTGGTGGGGATCCTTATCAGCACCATTCTTAGTCTCCCGGAATGACTGGCTGGTGAATGTTACTCGGTAAGTTGTGGCGTGTTTACTAATGGGAAAGATCAATAAATTATGTATTAGAAAAGTGCATCACGTAGTACATAAGTAAGCTTCTTGGCCCTTTTTGCTCTGTTGTTTTTCCAAATAAAGTGAAATAAAATACTGAACCCCTTGAGCCGGGCGACTGAAGCAGCTCAGTAGCAGGTTTACTGAATTAAACGATAAACTCTTTGGGCTCTTTTTAGAGTGCCGGCGACCAAAGTGGCTCAGTCATAGGAGTCTTCGTTGAAACCGGAAAGTAGCCGATATGGGTATCAAACTACGCGTATCAACCTATACAAACGAATGGCTCAGTGAAAAATTGAACAGTAAACGCCTTGATCTGGGCGACCGAAGTGGATCAGTAGCTGTCACTAAAATTATTACAAAGAGACTTTAACAACAAAGTTCCAGTATGATTTATGTAGTATGGGACTAGGAAATTCAACACCAGAAACACATTTAATAAGATAGGCTATACTTACAACTGAAGGTGTTCCTTGACAGTCTTGTACTGCACGGGAACAGTGAATGTTTGCACGGGCTCATTGCGCAACTGTCCAACTGTTTTAATGGGGGATGTCTCGGACGTATAATAATTCAATAGCTGCACTGTGATGCCTTTTAGACTATCTAAAACAACAAACAAGTGTGATTAACAAATCGATATTACTATTAATCCTTCTATTTACAAGATTAGTAAAAAATTGATTAAAAAAATATGTAATTCAGAAAGTATTGAATTAATTAAAAAAATAGGTTAATTTACATTACATTTGATGCAGTGGTCATTAAATGCAAAACATAGGAAGCTAGAACTAATATATTAGCCCTCATAAATTCCCTAAATCAAGAAATATATAATAATAAGACAAATTTATTAGTTCATCATGGTTGTGTGTGCTAAACATGGACCGCCAAATTACAAAATTTATTTAATATGGCGGTAAATAATTTTTAATCTTTTTAAAATACAATATTAAAAAGAATACAGATAGAATAAATTGAAAGAATGAATCAAAAAATAAAATAAGGAAGGTCCTTACATAATATTCATGTTTCCCAATAAAATAATTGTATAATAAGATAAGTTTAAAATGTTAACTCACTGAAGTCAGAATTGAGCGATTGCTGAGTTCTAAAGAGGTGCTCCAAGCAAGTGTGCAGCTGGGCCAGCCTCGTCAGCTTGAACTTCCACTCTTTGGAAGAGTACTCCAAGTCCAGTTCATCGGAGAACAACGGCTGCTCCTTCTCTGGGATCTTCTTCTCTGTCTTCACATGGATGTTGTGCTTCTTGAGGGATGAAAAGTCATCCAGGGTTAGGTCGGCCAGGCAGTCTGGAGTGGTCGGCTCTGGCACCGACATGAAGGTGCTGTCCATCAGGTTGGTGCTCTTGGTGTCGAAGGGGTTGAAGCTTACGTCTCCGCCGGAGCCCAGCGTCATATCCATGATGGTCTGATTGTAGATTTCTTCGTTCACTTCTGAAATTCTGCAGGAGAGGACAGAAATGCTTACTGAAGAATACAATATTGTGCGTGTAAAGTGAAGACGGGCTAAATAGGCTGATCAAAACCACCGACACTCTTGCTTTTTGGCAATAAAATCATACAATAATCAAGAGCAATGAAATGTCTTAACAAAGCAGAAATCTACATATTTTTTTTATATTAGCGCCATTTTATGACAGAAATTATTTTTCTCAGGGCCTAAGTCATCTTAGGGGATGCTGAGTGAAGGGTATTTTTTCAGGAAAGGAAGGAGAGGAAGTTTTGGGAAGGAAAAAGGTAAGAGGGGTTTAATATGGGGGTCAGTGTATCCAGGAGTGACGGACATATGAATCCATCCCTCTAACAGCGGTGCAAGGTGATTGGTCGATAGAGTCTGGCTAGATAAGTCAAAAGGCTTTACTCAACCAAGTCTCTTTCAATCCTGCTGCCACGCAGCAGGTGGGCAGACGCATCCTCTCAAAATGAAGAAAATAAACTTAAAAAGTGAGCAAAAGCAAAATAAACTCAAAAACTGAGCTCCGGTCATGAAATTATGACAGATTTTTCTGGCTGGAGTTTCTAGGACAATGCATCTGCTTGCAACATCATTATTAAAAATGAGTAGTATCCGGCTGGTGGTGGCAAAACGAAAAATTCCAGAGCCGCACATTATAAAGGCAAAACAATTAAATTATCGTTATTTAACTGGTCAAATTTGTTTCATGGGGCCAACAGATTTAGCCATAAAAGACTTTGCTATAATAATCATTTGGCTTGACCTATTTTAGCATATCACTCGCTCTATATTCCCAATGGGAAGTAACTCATTATTGGTATACATTCCCAATGGAAATATATACCGATAATGGTTAAATACGGAGGTTCTAAAAATCAATTTAATTGTCAACAAAATAAAATGTCCTTAAAATACAATGTTTGTTATTTCATTAAAATCTATGACAAAGCCGGGTAGTCTTATTAGGGTCTTATAAAAAAAATGTTTAAGTCTTAGGCTAGGATAAAGATTAAAGACTAGAATTTATACTCCAGTCAAGATGTACATCCGTGCTTGCAAAAGGTCCGGTCATTCTGAATTTTTTATATGTTGTTAGGACCTAAACCAGTATTAACCCCCTGAGGGCCAGGCTTTTTACCAGAACAACACCGAAATTTCACGATCTTCAATTGAATGTTTTGTGGATTAAATTTAACCTATCGTATATTTTATTGACTGAAACACATTCCTAGAACAATAAACTATTTACCAAAATAATATTACTTGCGTAATTACGTAAATTGATAGGTTTTATGATGTTTTATTCGAGGTCACGCATCGGCATTTTGACGCGGCCGCCAAAATGACAGTTCGAGATGCCCACAGATAAAAATTATTTTAAAATTTTCTAATGTTGCAAGGTGAATGAAATTTTTACCCATCTCATAGAGAATGTTGGCGCTAGCATTTCTGACCGTGTTCTTATTCAAATTTTGTACATAGAAGGGTAAAAATCGAAGATGAAAATATTTTTTTTTTCGCGCATGCGCAAGACCTGCGCACATCCCGCCCGACGAAAAATTTCATATAAATTATTCGGAGTGACCGGCTGCATTGCGGCTTTTTCTATGGTAAAGGGCGATAATAGAGCTAGCGATTCTGACCGTGTTTTTCATACACTTTCTTTATACATAAGGGTCAAAATTGCGTAAAAATTTTGATTTTTCATTTTTGTGCGCCGGCGCACACGCGGCACAGGCCGGGTTAAAAAAAAAATTTTGCAACTTCGAAAGTGCTGTGCGAGCGGCGGTGGACCCAAAAAACCAGGAAATTTTCGGATATTTTTCAGTTTTTGCTCAATATCTCAGTGAAGGAAGGGTCTGACCGGTATAGTCAGTATAAATACTTTTAAATTAGACTAAATTTTCTACAATTTGAGGCCAAAGCAAGCTATATACAATCATTGATTTCCAAGATACAGTTCTTCGAAAATAGGCCATTTTTTCCAAAAAATGAAATTTTTTCAAAATGGCCACTTATTTTGTAAAATATTTTCTAAAACACGCATCCCACGTCAAATATTATATGAAATAGAGTTGTAGTAAATTTAATTTGCTTTCATTTAAGACTAGATTGATATCTGTAGACCTAACGGTTCTCTCAAGAACGCCAGATAACCAAAAACAGTCATATTTGGGTTTTGTGGAGAAAGGCAAATAAATTGTTCTCACGTCTTTTTATGGTTTTATTGTGTTGTGAAGTAAATCCATGAGACTAATCCATGAGACCATTCATTGCTTGTGAAGTAAATCCATGATGCGATCCATGAAAACCTATGGTGGGTTGACCTAAGGAAGGGAATCTCCGACAGTGTTCTAGCAAGGTGGACAACAGGAATGGTGTTTATGTTGAACATTTGTGAAGAACTGGAAAGTTTTTGCAGCATCTCATGTCCTACTGGAGAGCAGCATATAGACATGAGACCTTCTCGAATCATCCAAGATAATAGTGATGTGGAAAAATTAAAAAACTGGTTTGCTCTCCACCCTCCATTTCCCAAAACTGACAGTTTGATTTCTATCAGTAGTGGTTTACTGGCAGGTCCTGAAATTAATTGCCACACAGCCCAGAGAGTTGGAACGGAGGGAGTGATGAAAATTGTGGGGCAAATATACGACAAGGGAGTAATAAAACGGAAAAATAAAGTTATCACGCTGGCATCGATCACCTCAACCGTTAAACTGCCGGACAAAAACAGAAGAGTGGCTGTGGATCCGCTCACAATTTTCCAGCGAGTGTGTATTGCAAAGCAATCTGAACCGGATTTACAGGATGACTTCAAGTTTGAATTGGCCCCGTTCCCGATGTCTCTGGTCAATGAACAAGGGATGCGCAAGGGCACAAAATCTACTCTGTACTCTGCTTTCACTCCTCTTTCCAGCCACACGCCGATAGATTGGTGCCAGCACTCACGTCATTTTGGATGGTGGCTACCTCTTGCACAAGGTCGTGTGGCAGCGGAAGAGCACGGTTCGAGGAATCTTGGCGCGTTATACCACCTACGTCCGAAACCACTTTGGGAAGAACGTCTCCATCGTTTTTGACGGCTACCCCGAAGATGTTACCATAAAAAAACCCCAAATCAGCGGAACGACTCCGGCGCTACTCAGCTCATTCCAGCTTATACCTCTTCTCTGTGACCCCTTTCAGAAGGAGGGAGTAGAAGTGGCTGTTGCCGAAGAAGATGCGAATCGAGAGATTGTCATGATGGCGCTTTTAAAAAGAGCAGTAGCCGATCGGGTCGTCATAGTGGGAGAAGACGTCGACCTGCTCGTTCTTCTCTCAATGGTTTAGGCGCTGAAGAGACAAATGTCTATCTTCAGAAGAGCACGAAGGGTGAAGCTGGTTGCTGTCACTACTCTACGACCTCCTACTACACCAGGGCTCCCGGCGATTACCAGGAACGGCACTATTCACTATTCACGTGTATACCGGGTGCGATACCACCTCAGCACCGTTTGGCCAAGGAAAGACCAAAATCACTACACTTCTGAGCAAGAATGAACCACTTGCTTAGCAAGTGGAGGTATTCCTTCAGCCAGACTCCACCCCACAAGCCGTGAGTGAAGCAGGCATCAAGTGCTTTGTGGCTCTATATGGGGGTGAGATCGCGAGGGATACTTTGGATTTCTTGAGGTATAAGACGTTTGTCACTTCAACAAACATAAACCTCGCCCATTTGCCACCGACGGAAGATGCCGCAGGCCACCATGCAGCAAGGTGCTACCTCCAAGTGCAGAAGTGGCGGGGAGTCAACTTGAATCCCACTGAATGGGGGTGGAAGCTGTCTTCTCAAGGACTCACCCTCATCCTCACCACGATGGATCCCGCACCTCCTGCCCTTCTGCGAAAAATTTCATGTAAATACAAGGGATGCTCTGGGAGCTGCTCGTGCAGAAAGGCTGATGGGCTCCACTGCTCAGTCCTCTGTCAGTCATGCGGTGACAAATTGTGCTTTAACATCCCGGATGTGGAGCTGAAATGCTCGGACGATGAAGATGACCCGACTACAGACTGGGCGCCTCTCCCAGCGTCCATCACAGATATCGAGACACCTTCTTCGTGCGAGCCTAAGCCCGGGCCATCTAAGATAAAAAGAAAGACATGATTTGGCAACCAAGACACAATACCTACATGATGTATATTAGTTTTATTTTTTGTGTACATTTAATTTGTCCTTATAGTAGGTACCATGATGTTTGTACAAGCATTTTAGTATGTAGATATATAAAACAATGTTTGAAGATGACGTAGTTCGCGATAGATTTATTACCTTTTCTTTTTTTCATCAAAAATTTGTTAACAATAACAAAAAAAAATTGTAACTATTTGATAAATAAAGCCATAAAAAGACGTGAGAACAGTTTATTTGCCTTTCTCCCCAAAACCCACATATGACTGTTTTTGGTTATCTGGCGTTCTTGAGAGAACCGTTAGGTCTACAGATATCAATCTAGTCTTAAATGAAAGCAAATTAAATTTACTACAACTCTATTTCGTATAATATTTGACGTGGGATGCGTGTTTTAGAAAATATTTTACAAAATAAGTGGCCATTTTGAAAAAATTTCATTTTTTGGAAAAAATGGCCTATTTTCGAAGAACTGTATCTTGGAAACCAATGATTGTATATAGCTTGCTTTAGCCTCAAATTGTAGCAAATTTAGTCTACTTTAAAAGTTTTTATACTGACTATACCGGTCAGACCCTTCCTTCACTGAGATATTGAGCAAAAACTGAAAAATATCCGGAAATTTCCTGGTTTTTGGGTCCACCGCCGCTTGCACAGCACTTTCGAAGTTGCAAAATTTTTTTTTAATACTGGTTTAGGTCCTAACAATATATAAAAAATTCAGAATGACCGGACCTTTTGCAAGCACAACCCCCTTTTCATGTTTAACTTGACTGGACTATTAAGATAAATGCTAGGTATCAGCAGGGAGGCTGGCGTCGCCAACGCTTTTACAACAAGTCAACAACATTTCGTCACCTGTGGATACGGTTCTGACATTTTTTCCAAAAATTACCTTTAAATGCCAAAGCATTTCTTTTGCTTATTTCTATCACCCAAAATAATTTTCAAAACCATCCGTGTTGTATTTTCTTAGATATATGTATGACAAAGTTCCGACACCAAGCATTTTAAATAATCATTTATTTTACAAGGTTCTAACATCACTTACACTCTCTATTTTGTTTGTATCTGACAGTTGATCTTGTTACGAGACGCATTATAGTTCGTCACTTTGGTTGGATAAAGTTCTAACTTCGCCTTACCATGTTCTGAGGTTTCAAAGTTTGCAAAGACAAATTTTCGTAATCTAATTAACAATTTTTGATTTAGAGGTATAATTGTGTAAAGTATTTTAGTTTATCATATTTTAATGGAAAATATTTAAATAAGACATGAAAATATTTTAGTTTATCATATTTTAATGGAAAATATTTAAATAAGACATGAAAATATTTTAGTTTATCATATTTTAATGGAAAATATTTAACAATTATTATAAGCAATAATTATCAGCCTGAAACTATTTAAATAAGAAAATAGGAAAATATTTAAATAAGACATGGCCCTAGCTTGGAATTGCATTTGAGCAATGCAATTAATTATTATGGTTACATATGGTTCTATTTGCATGTTAGGTTAGGTTCTAAAATGGTAAGTATAGTTCTATTTAAATATTTTCCTTTAAAATATGTCCAGTAAAAATTCAACAATCAACAAGATTCAACCTGAACGTAAGGAATTGGTTAACAGATTATGAGAACTCATCTTTGCTAACTATGACACCTCATACCTCAGAACAAGATAAAGTGAACCTATCCAAATGAGGTGACGATGTGCGTGTGTATGAACCTCTGCACAGATGAATGGCAGATGCTAAAATATTGAATATCGGTTACTTTCGTATACCTGTAAAAAAAGGACTTTAGTCATAGTTAAGAATAAAAAATATCCTAGGAAAAATGCTGAGAAACATAATTCTAACTACTATTATTAGCGTGCACTAATAATTACTGAATGTCCTTCACTTTTGCACGAGGTGAACATTGATTTTGCAACCAAATATTTTTTATATGCTATGTTGTTAACCTGAAAATGTGCCCATAAATAATCATAATAATTACGAACTTATTTTGCAAGTGAAGCCTGTCATTGAAGCCCAGCGTGTTGTCTACCAGTGTGAAGATGGAGGTATACTCCCAACATGTTTTCAACAGTCCAAGTTGTCCCACCAAGCCCAGCGCCCGGGCGGGGTTACTGAACAGAGTCGACAGGGAGCTGATGGCCTGCACGGAGCTGCCTCGAGCCAGTTTCTTCACCAGCACGCCCAGGAAGGTGGTGTTGCCGGGGTCGATCTGACGACATTCACAAAATTAATTGAAACATACTACATACTTTACTACACAATTCCTTGATAAAATAGAACAGTGACCAAATAAAACACCATAAATAAAGCACAATGAACAAGTGAAGAAAAATTACAAATACATAAACAACAATCCTAACCTAACCATTTGTAACTATTTTTTTTTACCTGGTTAACTACTGATGATACAATCAAGAACATTTTAATAATGAAAGAAAAATTTATAGCGTTGTTTAATTCGAGGAACCAGCATCATTGATCCCTTCGGCACCGGTGCATAGTCCCAAAATGCGTGCCCAACATATCTACACGGTTAACATTTGTCACATGAGAACGGGTCGCTTCTTCGACTCGTTCTTGTGTTCAACAGCTCGGCTGTAGAACGATTTGCCGGCCTTTGTGTTTCCTCCTTCCTACAACATGGGTCTCTTCAAGACCAATGTTCATTCCTTCCTCTCCTGAAAAAGACCCTCCACACAGAGCATCTCAGATGAAAAAAGTATATTTTTTACATTAGCTGCACACAGGAGGCCCTGAGAAAAATAATTTCCATCAGGGCCTGTCATCTTTGGGCACAGATTGGAAAGGCATAAGGAAATCAAGGAGAGGAGGTTCTGGTCAGCGGGTCCGGGAGTGACAGATGTATGAATCCATCCCTCCAACTGCAATGCAAGGCGATAGGTCGACAGAGTTCAGCTAGAGAGACGAGTCTCCCTCAACCGACCTCTCCCAATTTGGCCTGTCAATCGACAGGCAGAAGCATCGGCTGCCAGGACCTGGACAAACCTCACCCCGTGAACCCAGGCACCCCTGCTAAGTCACCAAAAGTAGCAAACCACTTTGTGGTATCTATGGCAAAGTGTTGGTTTGGTTATCTAATGAATGGTTCCTGGGGCAGTGGTACCCATACCCGCTTCCCAAAATGATATACAGGGTGTCCGGAGGTTAAGTGCATTAACTTCGGGAGGTGATTCTACATGATGGTAGGAGTAAAAAAGAGTAAAAAAAGATTTTCCGCAATTCCAACATTTTTTTTCCCATACAAAAAGACGTACCTACTAAAAATCCCTAGTGTGAGGTACAATCTTATTTGCTATAATAATAATAATATATCTTTATTGAACGAAATTTGCGAGATTATAACTAAAAAGTACATATTCAGTGTTAATGTTTACAGTGGTTTAAAATTGCTTAAGTACAAAAGGATATTTGTACTTAAGGACAGTTCTAGGTCCAATATTGTTTATCATTTACGTGAATGAAATGCTTACAGTACCCAAAAATGGAAAAATTATATCATTCGCCGACGACACAGTTTTAATCATAGAAAAAAAAACTTGGGAAGAAGCCTATCGAACTGCGAATGTAGAAATAAACAACCTAAAACAATGGTTAGATGATAACTACCTTTCCTTAAACTCTGACAAAACCTATTTCATGACTTTTACATTATCAGACAAAATCCATCCAACAATAAATTCCAATATTACTATTCATAACTCTTGTAATAATTATACGGACAACTGCAAATCACCTAAATGCTCAAAAATCGCAAAAAAAAGTAATATTAAATATTTAGGCATAATTATAGATCAACATGTTAAATGGACAGAACATATTGCACAAAAAGTAAACAGAATTCGTAAACTTTATTACGTATTCCTCAAACTAAGAAATATTCTACATAAATCTATGCTACTACAGGTTTACTATGCATTAGCCCAATCAGTTCTACAATATGGAATAATAGGATGGGGAGGAGCGTATAAAACCAACTTAACCCCACTTGAAATAGTACATAGAAGACTCATCAAAATTATTTTAAAGAAACAATTAGACTATCCAACCCAAAAATTATTCGATGAATTCAAAGTATTACCACTAAATAAAATTTATCAAAAAACTGCATTACTTCAAATCCACAAAGATAAACTAACAACAAAGTCATTTAGCACTAGACCGAGAACCTTAGGACAAATAATAATCCCTAAACTTAACACAACAACAGCCCAACATCATTACACATACTCAGCCATAAAATCCTTTAACGAACTCCCTAAAGAAATACAATCCGAAAGGAATTATGAAATTTTTAAACAAAAACTTAAAAAACATTTTACCATTAACTAGTTTTAGATATGTATTACGATGTGCCAACTTATATTTTCCACTGTGAACCAAAATGCCAACTAATATTTTTTCTATGTATAACAACTGTCAAGTATGTATAGTACTGTCAATCTGATAGTGCTCCCTCCCTAAACACGAGAATTTCTCAATTAGGGAGGTATTGTTACCACCAATATTATATATTATATGTATTTGTTTTTTTGTATATTATATGTATTGGTTTATTAAAAAATATCAACAGAAAAAAATACAAATATGAACAGTAGATAAACGAAGAATAGAAAATAGTTATAATAATAATAATAATAATAATAATAAAACGTTTATTTGTTATAGAGAATACATCAATACAAAGAAGCTTTGACTGTCCAACTAGGAAGGTCTCCCGTTCTAGGACAGTCAAATGACAAACATTTTGATAGGCGTAAATTTAATTTAGAAATTACCAATTTGGGACACAAATCAACAAATCATCGCCAAAAAACTTTATCTTATTTACTAAAGTTCAGGCAAAAATATTTAATTATTTATAATGTATGCATAATTTAATTATTTACTAATTTAGTTATTATTAATTATTTATAATTATGCACAAGTGTCCTTTACGTACATGTTTTTTTTTCAATATAGAAAAAAGAAAGAAATGTAAAATTATAAGTTTACTTGTAAATAAACCAAAAGAAAAATAATACATATTACCAAAATAAAAATAATACATTCTACCAAAAGAAAAATAATACATAAGAAAAATAATACCTATTAATTATAAATAAACCAAAAGAAAAATAATACATATTAATACAAAGTTATTGAAAGCAGTGAAGAAGAAGCAAACAGAAAATACTTGTATATGGTGACCTTGTTAAAAAAAAACGTACTGCTAAATTGTTTAATTAGTACAGCTTTATACTTCAGTAAAGGCATACAAAAAATATCAGAATCGTTAGCATAAAAGGTTTTCAAAAATGTTTAAAGTGTTTTCCAATCGTACTTTAAAGAACTTATCAGCCATTACAATAAACTAAATCCGAAAGAAGCCTCGTAAGCAAAACATCTTACACAAATGCAGACTCTCAATTAATTTTACAAAAGATTCTCAATTAATTTGTTCCAGCAAGAAAAGTGGCAGAACCATCAGATAAGCTACCATGTGACAGAGTTGAATGAGTAAATTTTTTGGTTTTTTGTTAAAATTAGTTTTGTTATTTTTGAATACAAGAAGAATAATATACAGGTAGACAGTAAGAAAAAAAACAAAAGACATTAATTTGGAAAAAAATAGAGGCGCTGTAATATATAATTATCAGATAATATTTTTTAGTAATATTTCAGACTCCGTCCTGCCCAAATCTAGTAACCATTTTGTAATTTTTTGGCTGAAGGATGACACTTTACACAATTTTAGTTGAGAAGGGATTTTGTTATACAATTTCGGTCAATTTCAGTTATAAATTTAGGTTTTTCAGTAATCCGCCTCACTAGGCTAACCTGTGTTGAGGCAGTAATTTTTAAATCAATTTATAATACTTATAACCATACCTACACTTTTATTAAAAAGTAATTACATAATAGACTGGTTACAGTAATAATCATTTTAAAATAAAAGCAACCAATACATTGCTTGTATATTTCCATTGTATAATACCAAATCATTAATAATTTCGGATTTGGGTGAGTGCACCGGTAGAGGCACTATCATTATTTTTGATCCAAATTTTTATGTTATCTCTGAAAATTTTTTGGGAATCACATTTTTTAGCTACAGCAGGCTATAGCCTGCCGGGCACGATTGTGGCAACATTGCGTAGTTATGATTGGCCTGTATCGTAACAGCGGAAAATAATAAAGCTGGCTGTACACGCAGGACTAATTTTATCTTTTTACCACAAAACTACCCCTGAAAGTTGGAATTTCGAAAAAAGTTATTTAACTTTTTTACTTATACTATCATGTAAAATCACCACCCGAAGTTAATGCACTTTACCCCCGGACACCCCATATAGGTACTAAATAAATAAAGACAGTCAAACTTTGTTTTGGCTTTCGAAACATCGGTTTATTGTTTAGCACCTCCTGGAAAGTAATTTATTAAAGAAAGATGGTAAATTTAACTTACAAAGGGTCTCAGGTTTCTTTTGTATATTTCTTTCAAAGCGTAAACCAAGAGAGTTATGAGATCTTCTACTGTATCACAATCTGAAAAGTAAATATATTATGTATTTAATTATAACACAAATTTTTTTAAACTAAGTTCTTGCAACAAGCTAATTATTTACATATACTCCTAAAAAATACTAAGCTTAAACTGATATATTATTACATACTTTTATACTTTACACGACCTCCGTGGTCAAGGAGCAAGGCTCTCGATTAGCAATTCTGAGGACGTAGATTCAAATCCCAGAGTGTGCAAGTAAATTTTATTTGCTTAATTTGTGTTATTCCACAATTTTATTCATTTAAAATATTCACACACATTCACGCACATTCGAGAGTGGAAGATACTCTCAGTTTCACCCTGGAGAAAGACTACCATTCAGAATTGAAATTTTGCCCGAAATAACATTAGCCATTGTTAGGTAACACGATTTAACTACAGCGTATGAGAAAGAAGCTAGAACAATCTTGAATTGAATTGAAGAAGATTCTGGAACACTCTAATTAGTTCCTCGGCCCACCGCATTAGCGCCACCAGGCAAACAGCCGAGGAACGGCCGCGGTCAAAACAAGCCCGCAGTTCCTGCCCACCCCCGCTCGAGTATAGAACTGCAGACTGCATACGAGCGCCAGTCCCGTTGCCGCCGAAAATTGGTGTTTGTTTGTTGAAGTGAGGCACCTACAAGGGGTAATTAACAAGTCACTCGGAGTAATTTACATGTTGATCATGAGTTCGGCTGTGTTATTTAAATTGCTGGGACTCGACTTCACGAGATAGCATGTATTTACCCTCTTTTTTGCAAGTGCCCTAATATTGTTTAAACTCGTGGCAAACACAAGCGAGACCCCTTCGGGAGAGAGAGAGAGTTGGAAATTTGAGTAGACACGAAGCTAGGAGATGTTTATTAACCATGTTGTATTTACCATGTGCCCAAACTGTACATTGCTTTGTGGAATAAACCGGGATTGATTACCAAATACAAATTGATTACTAAATTTTAGTTTGAATGGAATGACTGAGCCCGTTTACAGAGTATTACTATCCATTTAACCACATGACCCGAGAGAGAGGTAATGCAATGATTCCGCTGAGCTGGCCCCTTGCATCACCTGTACTCCGAATGTACTCCGAAAAGGTAGATTCTGGCACCCCTTCTCGCACAAGCGAGACCCTTTTGTTGAATACCTGTTTGACGCAGTACCACCGGTGCTTTTTACGGTAGCTAAACTCTGGCGCACGCAGCTTAACACCATGTTTGGTGACCAGACCTGAATAGCCAGGTACTTCCCTACCTTCATCTTCCCCATCTCCTTTCCCTCCCCCGTACATTCAGCCTCACAATATACCCCAATTGAGGATGCCAAAGTCTTACTGGCTGCAGGCTGTTGGGACTCTTGTGTGATATTCACATAATTTTTTTTTTTTAAAGACTTATGGGGGTGTCGCCAAAGATACTTGAATTGTCGAGTATCGAATACTTGCATACCCCTGTGAAAGAAGGGCCTACATTTGAATTATAATCTAAAATTATTGCTGTGTGATTCAATACATTCAAACCAAATTTGTCCACTGACAAGCTTTAGATAATAGGATATTGTAAGTACAAACATCTTGTTTCCTAACACAATTAAAGTTATGGTAGTTTTAATATTTTTAGTATTTTATCTCATTTAGATGTTTTGTTATACAGTCAAATCAATGGGATGAAAAGGATCATGTGTGTATGTATACCTTTCAGTATATCCCACAGTCTGTAGGTGAAGTCGTTGGAGGAGCCTTCCTCCTTGAGCTGGTTAAAGACCTGCTGCAGGCTGGTACTGTCGGCAGACACGCACGTGCAGCCCGCGCGGGGCTCCCAGGACAGCCAGCTGTACTCTTCCACCTCGTGCAGCAGGGTACGGAGACGTTCCTCCAGGGCTGGCAGCTCCACACAGCCGGAGGACTGGGCCACGGGGGTGAAGAGCCTGCCAATGAGAGATAGAGGAATCATTAGATGAAATTATTTTTAAAAAAGTATTACAGTGAATTACTAGTATACTTCTTCCAACATAAACTTCACATTCCGATGCAAACTCAATTAGCAATTAAAACCAGGGCCTCTACAAAAAAAAATACTAAACATACCGATAACTCATTCTTCACACGGGCAAAGAAAATTTAAATACTGCGCAACCAAAATAACTAAATGCCCACCTCACTGAAGTAACTACTAACTTAAAATACATGTACAATTCTTCACAAAAAAACACATCAAAGACTGGATCAAACTACAAGGTATTCAATTTATTCAAAACATTATAAGACCTAACCAAACATAACCAAACACAAATCTTAAAAAAAAATTATTATACAAACTTTGTTTTGAGACAAAAAATAATACCACAATATTATTCATACCAGTGGCGAGTGATCCATAGAAAAATATACCTACCTATTTATCACAACTATTATTTATGTTAAACATAAACTAGATGCTATGAATAACTGTATATGTCGATCCTAACTGCAACTAATCTTTAATTTATGTATTAGATACTGCTGCCATGGGTCGACCCACAGTGTCCTTCCTGACAATATCAAGGAGGATACAATGTTTCTACTTATGTTGACAGAATAGCATTTATTCCCAAACACGGGAACACCTCAGCACAGGTTCGCCTAGTGAGGTGATCACAAAATACTACTAGGTACTTAGGGGCCGTTCAAGTATTACGTAACGCACTTGGGGGGGGAGGGGGGGTCTGGTGAAACGTTACGGCGCATTACGGGGAGGGGGGGGGGGGGGGTTCGAAGGACGCGTTACGTAACATGTTTTTCTTTATTTAAATAAAAAACTAAGGAATTGAAATCTTCCAAGTTCGCAAGCCTTTTAGTTTATGATGTACGGGGAATTCCTTGACTGTATTGTGCGTCATTTTTATTTTATTTTCGTTAGTGTTTTAAACACGAAATACGCATAAACACAATTTGCTGTAGTCAGTGTTGTTAATGTGAGTTTTTAGGAATTATAATGTCCTCCAAACCGGGAGATTTACATCATCAGCTGTTATTGGCCTATAAAGGCTCTCATGCTGACTTGCCAGCGCAGCGCAACCAAAAAATGCCAACCAAATTTGGAAGACAGCAAAAGAAAAATTAAAAAAATTAAAAATTTATGCAACATATGAATGATGTTATACGAGAGTTTTTAGTAAGAACAACGCTTTTTAGTTATTACACACAGGTTAGTTTACTGCTAAAATATAATAATATTTCCTAAAGCTAGGTTTCGTAGTACATGCATAGTTACACTCAGAACATGAAAAAGGTTTTCTTCACTTTGAATCGTTCTGTGGATTTTTTAATCTCCCTTTCGAGAACTTGAAAAACCACGCTGGGACAAAAAAATAGTTTTGTCTGCTGAAGGTAAACATGTGATTTTTCGTGCCTCTTTGTAGAACACGCATAGTTGCAGTAGAAACATGTAAGTGGTTTTGTAGCACTGTGAATCAGCAAATGATTTCTAAGAAGTTCTTTTGTACAACATGAATAATTGCAGTCGGGACACGAAAAAGGATTTGGTCCAGTGTGGGTAAACATGTGAATTTTTAGATACCCTTTTGTAGCGGGACAAGTAAAAGGTTTTTCATCACTGTGAATTAGCAAGTGCCGTTTTAGTTTTTTTTTTCGAGAAGAAGAATAGTTGCAGTCAGGGCATGAAATGGGTTTTTCATCACTGTGAGTAAACATGTGATTTTTTGATTTCTCTGAATAGTTACAGTCCGAACATGAAAAATGCTTTTCTCCACAATGAGTAGAGTCAGCAAGTGAATTCTTGGATATCCCTTTTAATAACACAAATAGTTACAGTCAGGATATGTAAAAGGTTTTCTCTTCTGTAAATCACACGGTGGATTTATAAATTGTCCTTTTGAGAACTTGTATAACTGCATTCCGGACAGGAAAATGGTTTTTGTCCACTGTGCATTAACATGTGATTTTTGGTGACTCTTTGTAGAACATGAATAGTGCAGTAGAAACATGTAAAAGGTTTTGTATCACTTTGAGTAAGCAAATGATTTCTAAGAAGTTCCTTTGCACTACATGAATAATTGCAGTCGGGACATGAAAAAGGTTTTTGTGCAGTGTGGTTCAACACGTGAACTTTTGGATATCGTTGTGTAGCGCATGAATAGTCGCAATCGGGACAAGAAAAAGGTTTTTCGTCACTGTGAGTTAGCAAGTGCCGTTTTCGTTTTTTTTTTTCGAGAAGTAGAATAGTTGCAGTCAGGACATGAAATGAATTTTTCTCCACTGGGTAAACATGGGTAATTTTTATATTTCTCTTCGTAGTATATGAATAGTTGCAGTCGGAACACAAAAACGGTTTTTCTACACCGTGAGTCAGCAAGTGACTTCTTAGATATCTCTTTAGAGGACACGAATAGTTGCAGTCAGGACATGAAAATGGTTTTTATCTTCTGTGAATCATATTGTTGATTTTTAAATCTTCCCTTTGAGAACTTGTATAACTGCATTCGGGACGTGGAAAGGGTTTAACTCCACTATGAGTCAGCTTGTGAATCATAGTGGAGTAAAGTGTTGCTTCACAGGGAAAACTTAGGGAAATTACTTTCCTCAGGGCCTCCTCACTAAAGCTAATGTAAAAGAAAGTATGTGTTGTAAAACCATGTAGGTTTATTCTAGGCAAGACAGTGTTAAATTGTGGAGATCTGGAAGGAATACAAGGCCGATAAAAATAATAATATTCTCAATTTTTTTCATAAATGACAATATGAATAAATAAAATGTATATAAAGTATCGCGAGTTAGAAATCTCTTGTTTTATTTATTACCGCAAACGCAATAAAATCAAGAAAAAGGGTATCTAAGCGACATTTCAGTACGTTGCGCAACTTAATTGTGACTTTCAGGTAAAAATTGTTACTCGGGTGTTACGTAACGCTTAGAGGGGGGGGGGGGGGGGGGTTGAACAGGAAAATGTTACGGCGCGTTACATGGGGGGGAGGGGGGGTCAAAAATCTTCAAAAATTGCGTTACGTAATACTTGAACGCTCCCTTACCTATATACATACAGTTACGGATCATTAACATTTTTTTCTTATTACTAAACTTAATATCCATGTAAACTGATGTAATAATCTGTATTGTGTAAGTTCAAGAATAGAAATAAAATAAAAATGAATTATTATAACAGAGTGGAAGCAAGTCAAATGGTATATTTTCATCAACGCGATATTATCAGAATTGAAAATGCTACTTTAAATGGTTTTAGCCATGTTTGGTGACCAGATGTGAATAGTCAGTTACTTCCCAACTTTTCTCTTTCCCTCACAACATACCCAATTGAGCCATTATGGCTAAAAACAGCATGATGTGAAAAAGTAAGAACCGAGATATTTCAAATGAACACTTCATTAGACTTTAGTAAACATATACACTTGAAAATCAAATAAATTAATATGTAATTAGGTATTTTAATTAAAAGTCAAGATGTTTTATGTACTTTAATCAAATCATTCTAAGTTTTGAGTACAAAATGCAATTTTTCCATATAGCAATAATTTTTTTCGTTTTACTAAAAATTTTTTTCATTAAATTTGAAAATTTTAAATTACATATTATGTTTGTGACATATTAACAAATAATACAATGTAGAAATAAATCTTTATCACCTTTATAATTACAAACATGTAAATCACCGATCACACAAACTTAGTAGTATCACAGTTTAACAAGAGATGACTCATATTGCTTTTAAATTATTTTTATTGCCATTCAGAAAAACCGAAATTATTGAAATATTTATTACTTTTCATTGGTTATGGGTTCACATATCAAAAAATGCAAGTTGGGATTCAAAAGTATATCTGTGATTATCAACTAGGTCATAGACAACATACAGAATATTGTTCTAGTGTTTTATTCCTATGTAACGAAGCCCAAAATAATAAACTACAGGTTATATAAAATAGGGGGATGAGGATGATTTTAAAACGCAAAATTTTTACTACAGTTAAAATTATGTTACAAAATTTAAATACGATGACAACAAAACAACATATAATATAGATACACAAACATAAAAATAATATGCTCCCAAATTATCTGCAGAGTAATATTATGTTTCAAGAAAATGTTCACAATTATCCCACGAGAAGACGCGGAGACTTTAGGCTTCCCAAAACTAAACCTACGTGCACACGAAACAGCGCGTTTTATAAAGGGCAAAAACTTTATAACAGTCTGCCAAATGCCGTAAAGGAAGCCTCAAGTCTCAGCACTTTTCATAGGATATGTGCATTATATGTAAAAACATATTTTTTGATTACTTAGCAAAATTATTCTTATATCTTATTCTTATACAGGGTGTCCCAAAAGAAAGTACATATTTTGTGGATCGATTTACAAAATACCTACTTTACACATTTATAAAAAAACCATAGATAAAATTGCGAGAAACAATTAACAAAAATTCTGCCTCAATACAGGTTCACCTAGTGAGGCAGGCTATGCACAACTAAAAATACTGTATAACTATACTACTCCTGTGTAACCTTTCTTACGTTACTTCCAATTTGTTAATTTTTCAGTACTGGTTGATGTAATCTATTTGTAAACTACTTTGAGCATGTAATTTTTTTTAGTTATATTGTTGTTATTTCATTGAATAAAGATTATTATTATTTAAAAAAAAGTAAGGGTTCTATCGAAAAAATGTTTGTTAAATACTAAAATACACAATTTGGGAATTTATTTCTTAAAAATAATATTGTCGAAATGTAAACCCTCGCGTTTACCCTCGCTAAAAATAAAAATAAATTATAAATTCAGTGGTTCTCAACATTTTACAAACAAAAAGTTTTCAAATTTTTAATTTTTTTAATTTACTTATATAAAAAGTAATATAATATGTAATAAACGGATAATACTAAAAATAAAAAAGTGGACCTATTCAGTGGTTCTCAACATTTTACAAAAAGTTTCTTTTTTTAAATAAAAATATTTATAAAAACAGAAATGTACAGTAATAAAAACATAATACTAAAAATAAAAATAAGGTATAAATTCAGTGGTTCTCAACATGTGAATAATGTTAGATTTAAATTACTAGCTAAAATATTCTTTTCGTGTGGTATTCCTCAAAACACGGATACATACATAATGGAACATTACATCCAACACACATAAATTTTGTGTCCTTTCTTTGCTCTGGACGAATTTTGGAATTACTGCACACAAAACATCTCCTACGTGTCCTACCTACGGTAGCAACGGTAGCGCCCTACTGTTGCTACGCCGTATGCTCCGGGCACGATGGATTCCTGAAAGCAAACTGGAATTGATTTCTGGAACTGAACAAAAGTGCTTGACGACTGCGCTTTATTTTATTTTCTTATTTATAAATAAAAATAATAATTTTTGAAAACTTTATTGTAAAATGTTTGAGAGCCACTGGATTAGTCCACTTTTTTATTTTTAGTTTTATCCCTTTATTATTGTACATTTCTTTCTATATAAATAAATTAATTAAAACTTTTGAAAACTTTTTATTTGTAAAATGTTGAGAGCCACTGGATTACGTAATCTGTAACGTGAAATACGTAACAATTTTGGTAAAAACATGTAAAAATGTTTGACAAATATATTTGTATTAAGTATCTATAAATCATAATTTAATCGAAATTACATACACGGCATAGAAAAACTAAATAAAGTCGTGCTGCCGCACGTATGCGACAATACTCTATTTGGATCGTCCGAGTGCTGCCGCATACGTGCGGCAATACTCCTCAAAGGGTTAATTGCATCAGGGGAAGTCGGATTTTTGGCGTACACTTTAGATTTGAGATAACCGTATTGGACGTATGTAATGTTGCTCCGTCTTGCTGGAACCATGTTCTTTGGTTATACCAGTAAGTTTGTAGTAAGTTTGCAGCATTAGGTATTTGTACAAAATGCTGTATAACGATGATCTATGCACATTTAAAGCACTTGCGCGCTTCCGAATCGAAAAGTTTGAGCCGTCACGAAAAGACTGATACACACTCTCTACGTTTTCTACTGTTCTCGATGACCTTGGTCGCCCAGATTTTGGTTTTGCCAGCGTTATACCGTTCTCTTCAAACTTTTTGACCCATTTTCAAAAGAGAGGAATGCTTGACGCATCATTGAATTGACGAAAACCTCAAATGTTGCAGAATCTTCTACGCGCTACAGTAGCCGAATCACCATTTTTGTAAAACTCACGCACGCACAACGCGCGATCGCTCCCGAGAAATGCTTCATAGCAACTAAATTCCCAAGAGCCAGACCACTGATTGACATACCCCCTGTGCCCCTCCGAAAAGTTGTGTTCACACAGAAAGCAAAAGAAATATATACTTTCTTTTGGGACACCCTGTATAATGTATTTTTGTCTAGTTATCTTTTTTATATAGTATTCTTTTTTTAAATGTATTTGTAAATGTTACTTACTTCAAAAATTGTATTTTTTTTATATTTTCTTACTAGATATATGAAAAAATTTACATACATCTAAATAAAAATTTCAAAAACAAAGAAGTCATAGTATGTAATATTCTCCAAGTAGGTACCACATATGGCAATTTTAAAGCACGTGCAGAATTCGACTGTTTATAAAT
The DNA here is from genome assembly GCA_917880885.1 of Limnephilus marmoratus. Lineage (NCBI taxonomy): Eukaryota > Metazoa > Arthropoda > Insecta > Trichoptera > Limnephilidae > Limnephilus > Limnephilus marmoratus. The sequence continues at coordinate 53,250,147 of OU862923.1, read as the reverse complement.
TTAACGATTTAATATTTTTTTATGAATCCTTAAACTATGGGAGAAACTGTCAAATATGTATGGGTGCGTTCAATGGCTTTCCAACTCACTCTAAAGGCCTTCGCTCACGGAGAAACCGAAAACTGGTTGGCAACTCAGTTCACGGCACAACTCAATTTATCAACCTTCGGAACAAAATCGATATTTTTCTGATCTGACATATAGCAAATTACTCGAAAACTTGACAGGTTGTGAGTCGCTACCATGGCAACCTGTGACCAGCACTGCTAGTCACCGCATCAACTGGTCTTTAACAACTTGCCAGTGTGCGGACCGCCAATGAAATTCACAAGTTTCTTTCCTGTGGATAGCGATTGGGTCGCCAACTGTTTTTTTTTTCAGTTTCTCCATGAGTGGGTGGCCTAAGCAGTTCATGACTCCATATTAAAATACGTAGGTATGATTTTTTTAAAAGCAGGCGGGAAATTTTCAAACTGAATGCTTAAAAATTTGCAAGAGCACAAGGATGAAATTGATTATATAGCGGAACGCTTCATTGGTTACCAATTGCTGACTGAGAATTGTGCTAACTCCTATCACTATAGGCCTTGTACCATCATCTGTGGATGTGTATTCACATTTTTAAAAAGTTACAGTTTTCGAAACCTCGAAGGGCAGCATTTTTCTTTACTACGTGTTCTGTCAATCTTATGATGAATACAGAATGAAACGTTGAGAGAAAAATGAAAGTAAATACAGTGGACCCACGGTAATCCGACAAACGTTTTGCAGGGCGATGTCGGATTATCGAATTTATCGGATTATAGAGTACTGCCTAAGACCCTCTATAGTCCGAATTTTTTTGAATAAGAATACCTTGTAATCTGACAAATTACAAATCAAAGAATCTATTTGAACTACGAATCATACTACATATGCACCAGATCTCCAAATCTCCCAAAGTAATCTGTGTTTCTGCAGCAACTTGCTCGATTACTTCCGAAGATTGACAAAGAGCAAAAACCAAATTTTTCATGTTGAGTTCTTTTAACATTTATTCTACAGGCTGGTCCTTATAACGGCTCTCAGAAGTAGGTTTTATTTGTAATCTTGCTTGACAAACTGAATAATATTCTGATCCTGATGTGTTGGATTATAGGGGGCGCCGGATTAGCCAGGGGCAGGATTACCGCGGGTCCACTGTAAGGTGTTTATTTTAATTAAAGAGGTTCATTCTTCTTCTTTCATTTGGTGGGAGGTCAGAGGGGGACATCTAGGTCTGCGAGCCAGTCTAGGGCCTCAGGCGTTGCCCTGTGGGCCTCATCAATCCCGCTGGGGAATGAATGGAGTGAGCATTCGTTGACCACATGTTCGGTGGTCTGCACCGCACCGCATTCACACATCTCCGACTCTTTAAGGCCCCATCTATGCATCATGTGAGCACAACGGCTATGGAAGCACCTTATCCTGTTGATGGCGGACCAGAGTTTGCGAGGAAATGAGAGGTGATTGGAGGAGTCTTTCTCTTTCTGTCCAGAAGGGTTTTCGAGACTTCAAGCGGCACCCCAGGTGAGACACGACATCATCAGGTTCATTATAAAATATGTAGTGGAAGAGGTACCTGATGGATATTTGATCCAGTTTAATGGGCATCACGGTGCTGGAGAGGTTCAGAAGGGCGGTGCTGATGCCTTGCAGAGCGCACACCGACTTCCACAGTACTGTACAGGTGCTGAGCTCGTGGCCTATTATGGTCTCTTGGACCTAAAACACGTAAACCAAAGAAGAACTTGAGAACAACAACTAGACTTAACCTGAAGAGTGAAATATCACAAAACTGTAATATAAAAATGCAATTTCATTAGGTATACATAATGAAGGTAAAAATAAATTTAGACTCAAACCTCAAATTAAATTGGCTTAAAAATTGCACAGGAAAATACATATCTCTTAAAAAAGCTACAAAACACTTCCACTGTAAATCTGATGGTATTAGTTCCTCACCAAGTTGATGATGGTCTCGTGGATGGGCACCTGCAACGTCTCCTTGCTCCACTGGCAGTCCAGCTGCGTCATGCCGGTGTAATGCTTGGCAAACACCTCCTCGGGGCAGTTCTGCATCACGGTGCTGACGCGCTTGCCCGAGATACGGTACGTACCAGATACCTTGCAAGTCAAGGGCTAGAAATACAAACAATTCATATTTGTAAAAAGCACTAACTTTGTGGCTCGCCATAATTTACAATAAAAAAAACAAGTAAATTTGTTTAAGACCACTTTTATTTTTAAAAAAAACAAAGGACAGAGGAAATACAGTGATAGTAATGAATAGAATGGACTACCAGTGTAAAATGGAAGACTTTGTAAAAAGTGACGATTTCGTTACCTTAACGAAAGACCCCACTAATAAATTTTAAACAGATGTTAAAAATTCAATTAAAGCATGTAAATCTCGAATTTTCAAAGATGATTATCCTAACCAAAATAAATTTTTACAATCTAATCCCAAAATCCCCAAATTATACGGATTACCCATCAGACCTGTTGTATCATGTTGTGCTTCACCGAATTTCATAATAGCTACTCACATTACTAATGTCTTTAATAATATTAATGTATTTTCACCAAAATATACAATTAAGAACTCGTTTGAACTGATCAATGCAATTAAGGACTTGGTTATTCCCGATAATGCCAAACTAATTTCCTTTGATGTTATTAATTTATTCCCAAATGTTCCAACTACTGATTGCCAAAAAATTATTGTAGATATTTTAAATTCCTCCAATTTGGATACTGATATGATTAATGACCTGTCTCGGTTATTCAACATGTGCCTTAAGCAAAATTATTTTCAATATAACAACAATGTCTACCAACAGAATCAAGGCCTTCCGATAGGGGCTCCAACGAGTCCGCTGTTAGCAGACATTTTTATGGATAACTTAGAAAATAAGATTTTTAATTGTAATTCATCACTCTTAAATAATGTTCTAACTTGGAAGAGATATGTGGACGATATCTTCTGTATTTGGACAGGAACAGAGCGGCAACTGTCTAAATTCCTTCTTCTTATTAATTCATTCCATAAAAGCATCCAATTCACTTTAGAGGTAGGCAGTAATGCATTGATTAATTTTTTAGATTTAACACTTACTTACTTCAATAAATAATAGAATTGATTTTAACATTTTTCATAAACCGACGTACACAGATATAACTATACATAACATGTCAAATCATCAGGCTTCTCATAAACATGCTTATCATTCAATGGTGCACCGGCTAGTAAAAATCCCTCTCTCGTCTGTTAATTTCGCAATTGAACTTTCAAAAATTAAACAAATTGCTCTAAGTAATGGTTATTCCACAAATTTAATTGATAAAATCCTAAATAAGAAACTTAAACTCATTTCAACTAATACATTTTTATTTGGTACACCTGAAAATAATAAATCCTGTTCAATGGCGCAGAATTTTATATATATCCAACTTTTCCTCACTTAGTCCAAAAAACTTGCCTGCCCACATTAAACTCGCGTTCTATACTGATAACAATTTAGGTAAATTACTAAAAAATACTAAAGACAGAGATCATAAATTAAGCCACTCAGGCATTTACCAACTATGTTGCAATGATTGTCCTTCGTTCTACATAGGTAAAACAACTAGAAATGTAAACATTAGAATCACAGAACATTGAAGATGCTTAAATAATAATAATTTTTCAGAGTTTGCTAATCACCTAATTTCCACAGATCACACTTTTAATAAGGACACAGGGGTTAAAATTCTTCACCGTAACAATAAAAGCAAAAAATTAGATAATTTAGAAGCACTAGAAATCAGAAAATCCCTAAATAATAGTGCTAGTATTTTGAATAACCAAATAAATTTGTCTTTCAGTCCCATTCTAAATATTTTTCCAAATAACCACTCTGTTCTTTCCGGAAATCCCGCAATTACCCCCACCCCTTTGCTCACGTCCCACTCAAACACCTAACATTCTGTATCATAGTTTAGTTATAATATTCTCCTGACGAAGGAAGGGTGCTTCTGAAACCGGTAGTGTTTTAAAATAAAAGTGGTCTTAAACAAATTTACATGTTTTTTTTATCGTACAAACAATTCAGTTTGTTCACAATGCATAATATTTGTTTGATTGAAGTTTCAAAAAGTTTCTCTTCAAAAACGATTAAAATTATCGAAGAAGTGCATTATAAGCACAGCACTCATCAATAAACTTTAAGGATTACAAAAATTAAAAATTGCACTTGATTGGGCATTTGATGGATGTTTATATGAATCTAAAGTTTTATTCAATGTCTTAAATTTATTTACATGCGTCCAAATAAATTTCTAAAAAATTCAAATCGTACCAGCCAAAGACGTGGCACATGTGAGTATGCAGTACCCCACTGCAAAACTAGGTTGTCCCAAAGGCATATTAGTTTTATAGCTCCAAAAATGTATAATTTACTATGTACAATCTTTAAAGAGAACATATGTCAAAATCTTCAATCTTATAAAAAATATACCAAAATTTGGCTAAAAAACACTGAAACAGATATTTTTTTCTTATAAGTTTAAATAAAGCCATTAAATATATCTATCATTGGACAGCTTTTAGAGAAGATTTATAATATTGTTTGCTAGTTTATTTTGTTTGTTTTTTATTTATGTTTTTAAATTGCACTTGTAACATCTATTCTTACAAAACTTACAAATACAATAATAACAGTGCAGACTGTTATTATGCTGTAGTTTTTAAATGCATTTATTCAGTTACTTTTTTTTTTTAAATCCCTTATTTATGTATATTTAAAATATTCACTATAACCATAGAAATAAAAGTAAAAAATCTATATTATACCCACGCACAGGCATTGCCTTTGTGGGATTTTTTTGTTCATACATTAATTATATTAAGTTTTTTTATATACTTTTCATTATTTCATGTATGTATTATATGTAGAGATGGCAAAATTTCGTTTTAACTAAAAACGCGAAAAAATAGCGAAAAACGCAATTTTGGCCGTATTTCAGCTAAATTATTCTATTTAGCGAAATAGGCGTGAATGTCCCGAAAATACCGGGTATTAAAATAATATGTGAGAATTTCAAAAAAGAGATTTTGAAATCCTTCCTGTATTCTCGAAGCTGACCAGCGACGAGTGTGTTGAGGGCTATCTCTACCTTCACAAACTGATGGGACAAATTGTGCGTGAAGGTAAAGTGTGTGACTTGGTGCAAATGTTGATGGCAATGAAAGTGACAAACTCTGCCTTTGCTGGGCCAGCCCTACAGACAATTTGGGCCCCTGTAAATAGTGTTGATGCAGAGCGTTTTTTCAGTCACTACAATTTAGTACTGACTGACAGGCGTACGAGAATGAAGGAGTCCACTATTGAAAGGTGCGCAATGCTATCATTCAATCAGTAAAGTGCCATTTCCATTGTTTTTTGTACCTACCTGTATTTCAAATATGCCTACTTTATTTCGTTTTTGGAAGCCTGTCCTAACTCTTTTTACAATTTTGTTACTATTTTATGTGTAAATATTTAATATTTTTGTACTGTAGGCTAAAATTGCTTTTTGACATTACACAAATTGTGCAAAATAAATTACGCCTATTGATGTTAATCGCAATCTGCATTAGTTGTGTTTGTGTTCGACCCGTACTTAAAGTTTCCTTCCTTATTAATTTAACATTAAAATTAATTATTTATAATCTTTCACATGGAAATACTTGCAAATTAAGGTTAAACATATATTTTACCAAAAATACTTAAAATATGCGCTAAAAACATTCAGGAAATACATTTTTTTCTATTTTGCTACAAAACGCTAAATTATGCCTCAAAATGCTATAAAACGCTAAATTTCCAATTGTTAATGCTAAAAAATCTGAAAATTAATGCTAAATTTTGCCATCTCTAATTATATGTATTGTATCAAAAAATTTCAATAAAAAAAAAAAAAAATTAAAAAAATTCCAAGATTGAGGAAATTTAACAAACTTGACCTCCGTTACAAGGAAGGTCACTGTCTACATTAGATTTTGAAAAACTGTGCATAAAACACAGGAAACGCCAGGGACTTCGGCTGGTTGTTATATAAATATTATCTGAAGTCAGGAACTGAGTTTGAAAACGTTAAAACACAATCAATTTTCAGACGAAAAACCAACGTAAAGTGCCCTAGAGGTGATTGAATTTAATAATCAGTGATGCTACATCATTACATAGTATAAAATGAAGTCGCTCAAAATGAATGTGCGCATAGATCTTTTAAACTACGCAACGGATTTTCATGCGGTTTTCACCAATAGAGTGATTAAAGAGGAAGGTTTATATGTATAATACATGCTCATTATAGTAGATAAAAGCCGAGAAATTCAAATATTCAATTCAGGCAGTGGGCAGCGGGCAGCTGGCAAGAGGGTGGTGTGGATTTTATAAAGGTTGGGTAATGGCGTTGTGTTTCGTTAGCCACAGCAACGTGTGGCCGGGTCGCGTATTTCCAATCCCTAATGCGGTTGAGTCACTCTAGCGACTGAGCCGCGTTAGGGATTGGAAGGCGTAAATCGCCTTACAAACACTACCGCATTTCAGACGCACTAGTTAATTCGTCAACCGCGTTAATTTTCTATGTGAAAAAAAATTAAGTAAAAAATGAACACGGTCCATCCTCTCTGCTTACCCTATATATTTAAAAAAAAAATATATATATATATATAAATTTTCTATGTAAAAAAAAAAATTAAGTAAAAAAAAAACGCAGTTCATCCTCTCTACTTACCCTTCTATAATTACGGTCGTCACCCTCAGTTAAAAAAAACCCGCGTTTTTTTTAACTTAAAATAAATTTTCAATGTAAAAAAATGCTTACTAAAAAAATGCTGTCCATCCTCTCTGCTAACCTCTCTATAATTACGGTCGTCGCCCTCACAGAAACTGATAGAGCAACGAAGCGCGTAGGTGACTGAATCGGTATAGCTTTTGTAAGGTGATTTATGCATAACAATCCCTAACGCGGTTCAGTCACTAGCGCGACTGAAATGCGGTAGTGTTTGTAAGGCGATTTACGCCTTCCAATCCCTAACGCGGCTCAGTCGCTAGAGTGACTCAACCGCGTTAGGGATTGGAAATACGCGGCCGGGTCTGCTAGTGTATTATATAATGTTGATTAATTTATTATCATTACAATATAAATAATTAATTTTAATCCAACTATAAAAGGATAATAATAATTTTCAATTTGGGAGGCGGGTATGGGTACCGCCACCCCGGGAACCATTTATTGGATAACCAACACCTCTGCCGTAGGTCACCCCAAGTGGTTCGCTACGTTTGGTGACTTAGAAGAGGTGCCCGGGTTCATGAGTTGAGGTTTGTCCGGGTCTTGGTGGCGGATGCGTCTGCTCACCAGCTGCATGGCAGGCCGGATCAGGAGAGAATGGTGGAGTGAGTCTCTTTGACTTCTACAGCCATACTCTCTCGGAACATCGCCTTACACCGCAGTGGGAGAGATGGATTCGTACGTCACTCCTGGACACACTGACCCCCAGATTCCTACCCACCCCTAATACCCTTTTCCTTCCCAGAACCTCCTCGTCTTCCTTTCCTAAAAAGACTCTCCACACAGTATCCCCAAAGATGACATAGGCCCTGAGGGGAATTATTTTCCTCAGGACCTCCTGTGTGGAGCTAATGTAAAAAAAAATAGGTTCCTTCATGTGATCCAATATATTTTCAATACAGACTGATTCAACATATTTTTTACCTGTTCTTTGAAGCATCCATATATTTTCATATGCATCTGCTTCATCTTCTCTACAGAGAGATCCGTTGCAGGAATTGTTTCCTAAAAAAGAAATAACTCATAAAAAATGTAACAATTCTGAAATGAAAACAATATACACCTCAAATAACACCTAATATATAAATTATAGATTCAATCACAACTGTGGAAAACAAATTTGAAGATACAGTTCTCTCTCACTAATTTGCCACTCCAACAATTGGGCAAGCATCCAATTAGTGAAACGACAGATTATAGTGCAGACATACAAAATATGCTCAGAATTAAAAAAAAGTATTTCGTAAAAATGAACAAACACAGCTATTGAACTTCCGTAAAATTTCAAATTTTCGAGACTACAGAGAAGACTCCATATTGCAAACTTATTTAAACAAAAAAAAGGCAAAACAAAGTGTACAAATATACACGCAACAGTAACTAGAATACACAACTTTGCCCCCTCTCCAACATAGATTTCTTCAAGGCACAATCGGGAGCCGGCTGAAGGGCGCAGACTTCCTTCTTTGTCTACGGTTAGGCCGGTCGACATGCGCATTCTCATTGGGAAATTCCAAAGGTTTGTGGAAAATCTACTCTGCCTATTCTTTACTTTTAATTAATTTTCATCCTCTTTCTGCTATTATTGTAAATATTTACTATATTATTACTGTTTTCTTTTCTGTTAATTTTTTTCATTTTCAAAAGGCTTCTTTGACGGGTTTCGGCTTTTATTTTTTTCACACTTTTCAACACTTTTATTTCAGATACGATTTTAGATTTTCACGGCCAAAAGTATTTTTGTTATTTGTTTTTGGGGTGTTATGCCGTGTTGTACTACCTCCTCCTTTAGCCAACGTTTCGGACATTACATCAGGGCAGATGTGACGCACATCTGCCCTGATGATGGACACTGTAACTCTGTCCAAAACGTTGGCTAAAGGAGGAGGTAGCGCAACACGGCATAGCACCCTAAAAACAAATAACAAAAATACTTTTATTTCAGTTCTAATGTTACCTTCAGAAGAATTCTTCTATGGGCTGCTGCTTTTATTTTTCTATTGTATTACGTTAATCTAAGTACCTGCATAACGCTTACGAACACTATTTGCATAGACATTGGACAGTTTAGAGTTGTTCAAAATAAATGTAGCTTCATAAAAAATAGAATCTTCACATGTGCGGTGAAGGAGGAAACCAAATGATTCCTTATAAACAGTGGCAGCTTGTAACTTTTTGGTGTCCTAAAGCGCTAATATTAAAAAAATGGCAGTATCTGTAATGTTGTAGCGGAAAACATATTTTTTTTCGAAATTTCGGTTTTCTGTACGAAGATTTTCAGGAAAGCAAAACTGAAAAAAAACACTGTTGGGAAAGTGATAGGTAACCCGCTCTGGAATTTTTTGGAAATCGGAAAAGAATCACAAAATAAGAATAGATTATTTTTTTTATATTTAGCAAAAAAATAATCGATTAAAAAAATTATTTAATAAGTTTTATATTAAAAAATAAATAAATACATGAAAAAAAAAAAAATAAATACAAAAACCAAAAGTTACGGCATGTTTAGTATATCAATAAGTTCAGGACAAGTATATTTATTGTATATTTTATATATTGTATATTTCTTCAAAAACCTAAGAAAAGACATCAAAAAAGTATTTTATGCTTTATGTCATTCCCATCTTGATTACGGAATTCTAGTATGGGGATCTGCTACAGCAAATCATATTAACCCCTTAGATATTGCTCAGAAGAGCATTATAAAAATCATACTAAAATTACCCATCAGAACCCCCTCAAAAGATATTAAGTGTTTTGACATTCTAAATTTATATGCCAAGAATATTCTTATACATCATTTTAAAACAGAAAATCTCCTAATGAAACTCGGATACATGACACAAGAGCCTCAAAAAAGGATATACGAGATATTCCAAAATTCAAGACAAGTTTTGGCCAAAGAAACCAAATATATCTGGCAACCAAACTTTACAACATCCTTCCTCCAAGTTTGAAAAAGATAGAAAAGATAAATAAGTTTAAGGAAAAAATCAAATCATGGGTGAAAGAAATGAATGCAGACATACTAGAGAATGAATTAAAAACATCATAGAAACTAAATAACGGAAAATCAAAGAAATCTACCAGTCCACCTCAGCACAGGACCACCTAGTGAGGAGGACTAAGAACAAACAGATGAAATATTTATACACATTATCATATCTTGTAATTCTCATCATACCTGTAGTTAAATAGTCACTAATAATAAAAAAATTAAAAAAAGTTCACACAAAAACGAAATCAGTTGCTGTGGTCAGTCTCAGTTAAAATAATTTGAGATGGGATGGATTAAATAACTTACGACATAAGTGACCACCCCCCTGTGGAAGTGCCCCTGGTGCGACAGGGCTGCCATAAGGAGGGTTTTTTGCTGGTCTTGCCCGTCACACACCACCCACAGTGGGAGCCTCTCTTCCAGCGGCAGGGTACGAATTTTCTCATTGTAGAAATTCACTATGTTCCTGAAAGTAATCAGGCATTTACATAATATCAAAACCTCACATAAGGTTTGAAGAACAAAAGTTATAAGTCACATTTTTTCATAATAATAACAAAATATATTTCATTATCGCTTTTTTTTTATACATATATATTTTTTTGGGTACCACACAAGAGATCCAACTACTCCCAACAGTATAGAGCCAGCGAGACTATGGCAACCCCAATCGGGGTATGTTGTGAGAATGAAGATAATGGGAAGGAGAAGGTTTTTTTTTTAAAAGAAAAGGGTTAAAAATAAATTATTATACAATATTTGAAAATCTCCTACTACCACCACAGTAAGTGGCAAATGTTGCTTGTATTGTGATGGACGACTAAGCCAGCTGAGGAATCGAACATGCGATGCCTGGGTAGGACCCAAACGCGATGCCAACATAGCCACTGACCGGTCATATGAAGGTGATGAGGAAGGTGGGGAAGTACCTGGATATTCAGATCTGGTCACCAAACACGGCTAAAATTTCAAACGTTTCGATTCTTAATAGTGGTATTTCACCAGAGCAATGCTGAAAGTATCTACCACTCTGGAAAGTGCAGTAAATATACTATTTACAAATTATTTTAAATTAATTAATTGTGAAACGACACAAATTAAATAAAAAAATTTGCATGTCCAGATTTGAAACTGCGACACCCGGATTCGTAGTCGAGAGCCTTATGCGTAGTTCACATGAGGACAGAACAATATTGTATTATCCCAGCTCCTGACCTATTGTCTTGGTGTGAACAGAGGTTTGGAGGACAGGTTATGAACCTAAACTTTGTACTAGTGATAGACAGGCAGGCTATCTCCGCAGGACAATGTTTTACCTACACCACCATGCCCGGCTGCATTGTCTGCATGTAAATGCACATGAAAAGCAACTGTACTACAATAGCTAGTCGCTGTACGCACACATATTGCTCCCTCGCATTTTTTTGGCTTAAAATGTTGTGTAAATGGAATCCAGAAGAAATTACTAAATTGATAACCGTATATAGTGAACACAAGTGCTTACAACGCACTGATTGCCCAACTTATAGGGAAAAGCAACGCAGGGACAACCCGGAGGAGGCAATTATTGCTGATATGCAAATGCTGGGTTTGACTTCAATAGAACTGAAACTAAAAATTAAAAGCCTTGCAACTTACTACAACTAACTTAAGTCACCTTACCCGCCTGAAGTAAAAAAAATTAAAGACTCTACGAGGTCGGGAGCTAGTTCAGATATCGGCGTACAAGCCACAACAAGTTTAATCAAATGGATTCTTTCTTAATTATTATTATTCAATACATCTTGGTATAAAAGAATTAATATTTTTCGTGAACTCGCTCATAAATTACGTAGTTGTGTATCCATCTTTGCAGCGTTCCGCGTTTGTATTTCAGTCGAAATTTTGTTATTGACCCACTGTCCTGTCCTGCACGATTGATACAGTTTACGGAGCTGGAACAGGACACTATTGTCCTGTCTTCTGTATTGTCCCTGTGTGTACTCTGCATTAAGATCGCGAAGGCCGTCAAATGTATGTCACAAATGTTTCCATAAATACTAATATTTTCAGTAAAGTTGCCAAATCCCACTGCACACTTTATACGCAACAATTCTTTTAAAATAACACTTGGTTTCAACATCTCGGTGGGTTGGTAAAGATGCACGACGGTTCCATTTTTTCTCATTCAAAGTTTAAAATGTCACATGCGACCACCATGCTTTTCCTTCTTTCCTTTCACAAAAAAATAAAAAACACATACTTTGTTAAATGTTCATTCCTACTTTGTTATTATTGATAATCTCCTGTGTACCACTGTATACTTATAATATCATGTACTCACTTGAACGTAAAAGACATGCTATGGAGTTTAAATAAATAAATAAAAATATCATTCAATTTTTGTGAATTTTTTTCTATCTCCCCCGAGTTGTTTCCAACCAAGATTATTTTTTTAAAAATTGCCTAAATGTGCAGCGGAATTTGGCAACTATCATATTTTCTTAGAAATAGGGTGAAGTCAAATAAAGATCTAGACGTACCTTGCTTCTTCTGTTGTCAATGCCTGATGAGATATCTCTTCCCTCAGCCAACATTGTGAAATATCCAGAAGGAAAGTGTCTTCCAGTTTATCATAATCCATGTTCAGTTTCAGAGGGGATCCAGTAAGGTCAAATTCTAGATAAATTGAGCAGAGACAATATATTGTCAGAAGAAGAAATTCAATTTCACAAGTGTTGTGGAGCACACACCACATTTACTGAAAAATCAACCTGGTTTTAGATTTATTAAAAGTGATTTCCACCCGTATTATTCTCCTTGTGAGTTAAATAATTAAATGATTATATGCACAAAACCCACTAATGCAATATTTAAATACTTATCAGTATTGTCACACAGTTTTATCTGGAGTGACAGGTATTTTGGTGACCGTCGCATTCTCAAGTTTAACTTATTTTTTTCAATTTAAGTTTATTTAGGAAACATACAGTTATATACAATGACGTTACATACTATATTAGACGAGGGGTAGAAATCTCAAAGTGGGAAGACAATCGCAAGACAATTGTACCAGTCTCGATATCTAGTACTTTAGTACTAAACTGCTACGCGTCGAGTAAGGTTGCGTCTTACCAGTACTTACCAGTAAGTAGATTGCATTTTAAAAAGTGTCAAAATGCCCTCCTGTGTGATGAGAAATGTTTCAATTACACTGCAAATAATAGTAAAGGCGAAGGAATAACACTTCATTTGTAAGTACACGCAAATTACTTAATATTATCGATTATTATAAATATTACAATAAATTTTCATGTTTCCCGCTCGCGGTTTTACACGTCATTACGAGACAGAGAACGTTGCATCAAAAAGTAACGAGCATAACAAAGACAACCTGCTAACAGTAGGTCGGTTCACACAGCGTCCCGCACAAGTTTTCTTCTATTGGGAAAGATGGGGTAAAACGTACACAGGGTAAATCGTTAATTAATTTAATTATGTTTGAATTGTCATAACTCATAACGCTCGAACCGAGCTTCCTTGCTGACAATGACAAGACACTATAATTTAATATACGTAAACACGCTAGTTGTAGTTAAGCTCTATTAATAATTATAATTTACGCTGTGACTTTATAAACGTAAAATGACAATTAATTCAATATAAATTTATTATGACTTATCAAATATGAATTTTAGGTTTCCCCGTGATCAACTACGACGACAGAAATGGACCACTGTTGTTCGCATTCAAAGATGCGAACATGATTGGACACCTTCGCTTTACAGCACAATATGTTCAGTTCATTTCAATAAAGACGATTTACATACCACGGTCAAAGGAAAGCGTTTTATAATGTTGTTGATGAAAATTGTAAATAGATTTGTATACTCATTTGAACCTATGACCTGTACTGTATAATAAAATATGTTTTTAACAATACTACTATAATAGTACCAATATTGTATTACTAATGATAACTCATATAATTATAATAAAAAATATTTGCCCGTGTGTCTTGTTTTACCCGCCTTTACCCTCCCCTGTGCGTAGTGTAACCGAGTGAGAGTATCTTGTTATCTCAGTCACACCCGTGATGTGAAAGCAGTATTCGGCAAAGAAATTAATACGCCGCCCGCTAATGTATCCGTGCCATTCATACATACACATTATTTGATTGTCTATCTTTATCACACAGGAATAAACTTTTGAATTGAGAAATTATTGAAAATCGCTGAAAACAAAAGAGTGTTCCTTACTTTCCACATTATATTGTGAGTATGTGAGACTATAACGAGTCTATTTATTTTATATAACGTCATTGGTTATATATTACATAAATTCGTTTTATATTTAATAGTGAATATAATATAAATCAGTAAGTTCCATTTATCCAATGATTGAGTTAATAATTTAAAATCGAGTAGAGCGACCCTGATTTCCGAGCGTTTGATTTGTAAATTTCCCACCCACATTAAAAAATTCATACCTTTGAATTTTAATATGGCAACATATAAACTGAAGTGCTATATAGCCACTGAATCCTCTTTTTATTATCATATATTTTACCATTTATCCCATATTTTTAGGATTTAAAAAAGATTGTAAACCTTATAAACGCACGAATTCTTCAAGTTATAATAAAAACTGATGACAAAAAATAAGGGTGAAATGCAGATTCTGCCAAAGTTTGGAAATTTAATAAAAAGGCACTTTCTAGATGAGAAAAGTGTGGAGAAGCTGAATAAAAAAAAATTAAGGCGCGCTCGGCAAAATTGAGGGAGATACAGCCATTTAAAGTATAAATAAAATTTCACTTCGTGAACCCTTACTACGACACTCCGCCCGCCATTTTGTCACTGTTGGCATCCCAGACCTACAAACAAGAGCCAGATACGATTGTAGCCGACTTCGTAGGATAAATAATAAGGCGCGTAATTATGAAAAACAGAATTAATAATATAATGTAAACGAACCTCTAATCAGGTACTGAAATGGAGACAAACCATTCAAATCCTGGGATGTTTTTTAAAATAAAGATAATATACACAAGCCCGCTACACAAACCCTGCGTAGCCAAACAAACCATTCAAAAACGTAGACTGTTTTTTAAAGTAAAGATAACATACACAAGCCCGCTACACAAACCCTACGTAGCCAAACAAACCATTCAAAAACGTAGGCTGTTTTTTAGGTAAATATTCGGAACAAACGTCAACGGTTATGTAACGGGATTGTGTATGTAATCTTTACTTTAAAAAACAGCCTACGTTTTTGAATGGTTTGTCTGGCAAAGCAGGGTTTGTGTAGCGGGCTTGTGTATTATTATCTTAATTTTAAAAGTTTTGTAAAAAAAAGTGCGTATTAACTGTTGACGTTTGTTCCGAACTGCAAACAGAGTGATTTGACAGTGTGAAAGCAAATTTTCAATTTACGTAAATAAAATTAAAAATGTAACATTTTCAACCTCCCCCAATGCAAATAGTTGTCTTTTATGGTAATTAAGAAGAATCTAAAAGTTTTATAAAAAAAAGTGCGTATTAACCGTTGATGTTTGTTCCGAACAATTACCGTTTTTTAAAGTAAAGATAACATACACAAGCCCGCTACACAAACCCTGCGTAGCCAAACAAACCATTCAAAAGCATAGGCTGTTTTTTAAAGTAAAGATAACATACACAAGCCCGCTAGACAAATTTCATAATTACGCGCCTCATCAGTTATCCCACGAAGTCAGCTACAATGCCCGCCGGCACCCGCCGGTCTGTCATAGTGTCGGTTCGCGAAGTGAAATTTTATTTAACGCAATTGAAAATCAATTACTAAATTTTTTTTTCTATTGCTTTCCGCACTTTTTTTCACCTTCCAGATTAAAGTTCTCAACATGGTTTTTGGCAAAAAACAAACTTTGGCAGAATCTGCATTCCTCCCAAAAATAATAACTGTAAATATACAATAAATCTACCATACACAACATAACTATAGCATTGGTAAATTTAGGTACACAGAAAAGAGGAGGTAAAAACTAAAAGAAAGGGTGAAAAGCTAATGCTCTACAAGTAATAAATCACCTGATATCAAAGTTGTTTGTTCTCTTCTTTTGGGTGACACGCATGAAGTATACTGCCCCTAAAAATGAAAAAAATATATACCTATAATATAAAGTGATCTCGTAAGTAATTTTGCTACAAACACAAAAATACACGATTTAAATTAACCTTTTTATAAATTAGAATGACAGGCCGTTTTTCATTGCAGTGAGAATAAACGTAAGACGGTGTATCCTGGTGACTGGTGCAATAAGCAGGGAATTTCTCCACTAAATCGAGGAGGCAATTCATTCTCGTCAATTTTGATTTATGACAAGTGAATGAAAAGAAATAAACTTCGCCGTAAACGATCAACGACAAAAAACACAAACTCTAGCGAAAAGCGAACTGCAGAAATAAACCCATAAATAAACCAGTCATGCGAACTGTCAGTTTTAAATTTCAAATTGTTTCAAATCTCAATATGACATACGAGCGGCTAGAAAACATCTAGGCCCTTCTTGTTGCGCGATGAAACCATAGACTCATGGAAACATTGGGGAAAGATTGATAAATTCGAGTCAGCATCAAAATTGTTTTGTTCATTTCACATGACAATATTGCTTTGGTTGAACAATTTTCAACTAAAGTACAAGTAAATAAAAAACAATGTTTGTTTACTATAATACTATAAAACACACAGTTATGGGATGCTGACATTATTGAACATGTGAGTAATATTTTCATTATTTGTTTTTGGGGTGTAATGCCGTGTTGCGCTACCTCCTTCTTTAGCCAACGTTTCGGACAGCGTTGCATTGATCAGGTCACACGTCTACCGGATCTGCCGGATCTGCTCTGATGATGGACACTGCAACGCTGTCCGAAACGTTGGCTAAAGAAGGAGGTAGCGCAACACGGCATAACACCCCAAAAACAAATAACGAAAATACTTTTGGTCGTGAAAATCTTAAAACGTATGACGTGAGTAATAAATTAGCCACCCGTCAGTAAAACTTACCGTTTGTTCTCCAACGTCCAGTAACTGTAATTTCAGAATCGTATCTATAAAAATGTGTCCATTAACTTTTTGTTAATGATAAGTTTAATAGTATGTTTTTTAATGGATCTTATTGTTAAATCAGTAGCGCAGCTGTGCATTAAAAAGGACATTAGTCAATTTAACAAACGGAATTCATTTCGGAAAGCAGTTTCATTTCTTGTCATCCAAACACAAAAATCTAGTTATAGTTTGGCAAGAAAGTGTAGAAATTAAATAAATTGTAACTAAACGTTTTCATTACTATGGCAGCACCGAATTATATGACTTTTCCTATGGCTGTCATGTTATCGCATGTGACGGTTGATTTATTGTCTAAAATCTGAGTAGAAGATCGCTGATTTGATAATATTTTTATTCATTGTTGGCCTGAATTTAATTAAAATGAATAAACCATTACATAGTGATGCAAGAGGGGTTATATTCTGCGTTTTTCAACACTGCCTAGCCGAGTGTCACGCGAAGAAGCTTCTATCTGATTTAGAAGATGTTTACAAACGAACTGCAGAAATGACTGGTACGTAGTATAGTTAGTTTAATAAATTTCATTAGTATTACAAGGTTTATGCCAATTTTCGAGCGATAATAACCATTACAATCTGATTTGAGGTTATGTTAAAAAAATCGAATTTGACATTTCGATTTGACAGTTAATATGCGGCCACAGGAAAAAGGGAATAACTCAATAAAAAATAATAATATGCAACTTCGTTAAACTCGTAGAAAAGTTACTTTTTTCTCGTTTTCTCTTTCTTTCTTTCTAATTGAATATTATCTAGTGTGTGTTTTTAAAACTACCTTCTATAATAATAATTTTAATGATGTTTTTCACGCACAGGTAAATCTGAAACAACGGTAAGACGAATCGTCAAGGAAGGGGAAAAGGCAGATGGAGAATTTGAAACACCGGGAAAACGGAAAATGGGCATAATAATAATAATATGTAATAGAATAAGTGCTGATGATTGGAAATATTGTTGCAAACACGTGATGAAAATTGAGGCAGAATATTATGCACGAGGCAGTACTATACATGATGATATCGATGAACTGCGTTTAGATGAATATGAAGATACGGAAGAAGAAGAATCACACGAGGACAAAGACAATAATTACATGTCGGGTGTTGAATTAACAGACTTAAATTTTTAAGTACCTACGTTTTTATATCGAAATAAACGCCCACTTAAAACTATTGTTTTATTTTGCTTCTATTAAATTACAGTTTTTTGTGCAAATTTTTTGAAAATACAAATACGCTATGAAATATTCATTTTGCCAGAAGTGTTTTTTTAAAACATACATTCTTCGTCTTATGAGCCATCTTGGTGTTGCCATTTAAAACTAGAAAACGATCGCAGCGCCATCATTTATTTTCTACACTTAATTGCCAAACTGTAAGTGTCCGATAACTTTACGGTTTACCCTAAGATATTTTAAATTTTTAACCAAGTTGAGTCATCTCTTGGGCCAGCTAGTAGCTAAATTCATTTTTTTTGGCTTGACTGAGAATTGAACCTTCCTTCCCAAACATCCCTTCCCAAACTTTCCTTCCCAAACCAACTCTTAACTGCTGTGAACTTTTAAAATATATTCTAAACCTTAAAAAAATGGTTTGACTGAGGATTGAACCTTCCTCCCCAGGGACTGACTAAAATGAATCAACACCGCTAATACCTAAGCCAAATCCTAGTTTATATGGTACCGCAATTTATTTGGTTCATTAACTGCTGTAAATTTTAAAATACGATGTCATTCAATATCATGAAATATGGATATTATTATATTATAAATTGGATATGGATATGTGTGCATAAATGCCACCAAAAAATGATAGAAAGTTAGTGTCTACCAATTTCTACCACGCTGATCGCCAGATGGTTACCAACAAAACGGTATCCACGAGTGATCTTCTTCAACATTCCTCGTGAGCTAATATGCGCAAGGGCGGATGCAGAATTTTTTTCTGGGGGGGGGGCACAAGGGGCGGACGGGCAAAAATTTTTTTAATTCTACAAGATCAAGTATGTTTAGGAAGGTTTATGATAGTGTCAAAACAATAGAAAAATTAAATGTTTAAAATATAGACAGTTTTTGCTTAAGTATGTACATACTGTGATGGAATCTCCACAGTACATAAAAATACCGTCTGGAGGGGGGGGGGGGGGGCACGTGCCCCCCCCCCCCCCCCCCCTAAATCCGCCCTTGAATATACGAGTACTTACTGAAGACTCTGAAAAGTGCTAAATGTTCGGATATTCCTTTAAGTTTTGCAAGGATCAGCAAAGATGTGGACACTGTACGGGCGAAGATCGCTCCCGGACAAACTAAACTACCCAAAAGCCGCCGCCGCGTGCCGAGCCAGTCTGTGCTATCTGCACCAGATTTGGGATTAACACATCCGACTGCAGACAAGGACTCTCACCCGGCATGAAAAGTAGCGACCACCAGACCGATAGAAGTGCAACATAGTATGTGTATCTGGAGCTATCTGCAAAGAAATCAATATTATTGTTAGCAAAATAAACATCTCAAAGTCACCAGGGATTAACAACATTCGAAAATTTGACTTTGAGAAACATATCAATCGTTTTAATTTTGTTTGTTTAGGATCTGTTGTAACTCATTTGATCAATATAATTTTAGCACAAGTTATAAGTTGTACCAGATGAACTTAAAAGTAGCCCCATTACCCATTAGACCAATTTACAAAGGTGGCAAACATACAGATGGATAACAATATAGGCCAATTAGCCTAGGTATTGCCTGCCCAGGAAAAATATTTAGAACCCTTCTCTTTGTTGGATCTTAACCATATGGAATTTAACAGAAAATAATGCAGAAATTCAAGGTCTCAGCAGTTTTCAAATCACGGAAATCACGAATTAAATAAAATAAAGACAAGTGTTGCTTTTGTTCATTGATAACTTTAAGGCATTTGATGTCATTAGGTACCTATACAAAGAAACTATTAGAAACAATGGAGGCAATAGGAATCACAGGAAAGCTGGTAGTTTTATAAAAAAATACTAACTGATCTTGAAATAAAAGTAAGAATTCTTTAAAAAAATTGCATAATAAAATATATCTCAACAGGCGTCAATTTTAGGGTATGTTTGAATTATGAGTAAATTGTTTTCATACGTACGTCAGACATTTTGTGTATGCAGACGATACCTACGGCACTCGTAATATCACGCGAAGACCTTATTACTGCAATGAATCATAAGCAGCATGATTAATATTTTTCGAAAAGTTGGAAGTGTTTTTTCAGAGAAAAGATTCTTAATTAATCTGGGTTGACTTATGTAGAGAATTGCAGCGCAGAAACTTATTATGGAAGAAGACCTACGAAATTACAAGAAGTCAAGTCAAGGTGCAAACCTTCGAAGTTATCAAAAGATGAACCAACCTATTAAAATTCAACCTTCGAGTTAAAGAAATTTTCAAGCTCTATAGATTATTCATAAAACTCGGTACCTAGCAAATTAGTTACAGAAAGTCCTCCGTAACCGTTAAAGGGGAGGCGTCTACTAATATCTACAGGAATTCCAAAAACTGAAAAAATCGAACTAATATCTATGAGAATCAAAGTGTTGACGAATATCTACAGCACTGGCAGAGGTTGGATTTGCAATTATGTATAGCATATTGGAATAACGTAATATTGCGTATGCAGTTTAAAACACTTAATTTAGGTAAGTATGTATGTAAAAATGGAGGCGTCTACTAATATCTACAGGAATTCCAAAAACTGAAAAAATCGAACTAATATCTATGAGAATCAAAGTGTTGACGAATATCTACAGCTCAAACTGTTGATTAATATCTATGAGAACCAAAGTGTTGACGAATATCTACAGCACTGGCAGAAGTTGGATTTGCAATTATGTATAGCATATTGGAATAACGTAATATTGCGAATGCAGTTTAAAAAACTTAATTTATGTATGTATGTATGTAAAAATCCCTAATATCGGACTATTGGACACATTTAGCTGATTAGTCCAACCTACGCTTTGTAGATATTAGTTCAACCTACGCTCTGTAGATATTAATCAACACTCTGAAGTTCGTAGATATTAGTTCAACATATGAGCTGTAGATATTCGTCAGACATACAGGCTGTAGATATTAGTATCTGGAGTCTGTAAAAATCCCTAATATCGGACTATTGGGCACATTTAGCTGATTAGTCCAACCTACGTTCTGTAGATATTAGTTCAACCTACGCTCTGTAGATATTAATCAACACTCTGAAGTTCGTAGATATTAGTTAAACATATGCGCTGTAGATATTCGTCAGACCTACAGGCTGTAGATATTCGTATCTGGAGTCGTTAAAGGCAATGTTGTTTTGTTTTTTCGAAATAACCATAGATTTGGATGGAATTACTCAACCTATCTATTGTAATCATAAATAGGAAGGAAATATTTTACAACAACAGAAGAATGGGATGCAATAGTACTAATTATAGGATTTGTGAAGCTGAAAGAATTTATAGAACAAAAATACTTGCCCTGAGATCATTGCCTTTCAAAGGAAGAAATTTATTTATCGAACTTAAAATATTAGGTGGGCGTTTTTCAAAAAATTTGTACATTGGTAAAAGTCAGTGTCCGATCACTTTCAGGATCAATAACTAATATTGTGTCGGTTTTAATGACCACCCATATATTTTTTCCAATATAATAACAAATAAATACCTTTGTGGACTAAAAATAATGAATGAATCTATTAAAATTCCATATTATTTTTAAATAATTAAGACCAGGTCACTGTTTTTGGTATGTCCTACACCTACCGTGGAGTTCAAAAATTTAACGTTATTTAATGTTATCCTAGTATTTATTTCTAATTATACTAACACGATAATATTGTATTTTCGATTGCTGTCTGTTTCAACAGAAAGCTAAATCGTGTCCTAAAGTTAAATTTTAACTGTCAGTTAAAGTAACGAGGACGTTAAATAGGACCGCGCGCTGTTTCAAGGACTCCAGTTACTAATATCTACAGCCTGTATGTCGGACGAATATCTACAGCTCATATGTTGAACTAATATCTACGAACTTCAGAGTGTTGACTAATATCTACAGAGCGTAGGTTGAACTAATATCTACAGAGCGTAGGTTGGACTAATCAGCTAAATGTGTCCAATAGTCCGATATCAGGGATTTTTACATACATACTTACATAAATTAAGTTTTTTAAACTGCATACGCAATATTACGTTATTCCAATATGCTATACATAATTGCAAATCCAACCTCTGCCAGTACTGTAGATATTCGTCAACACTTTGGTTCTCATAGATATTAGTCAACAGTTTGAGTTGTAGATATTCGTCAACACTGTGATTCTCATAGATATTAATTCGATTTTTTCAGTTTTTGGAATTCCTGTAGATATTAGTAGACGCCTCCGTTTCAAGTATATTTTCGCTTGTTGTCAGTGTGGCCAGCCTAAAAAGCAGAATATTAACAATTATTATAAGCAATAATTATCAGCCTGAAACACTCATCCACATTGAAAAATCTTCCGAGAAAAGATACATGACGCCAACGGGACTTGAACCCGTGTCCTCTCGATTGCCGGTCGATTGCTCTGACCACTGAGCTATGGCGGCTTATCTCGTACCCGCCAAATGATTCAATATATGCTAGTGTTTCATTCAACAATTACTGCTTATTATATTTTTTCCACCTGAAAAATATATATTCCAGAATATTCCTCGGAATTACGTGACAAAATGCATCGAAATATTTTTTGATGCGGCAACACCGTAAACTAAATCAGAATAACTGTCAAAATTCCGGTTATCGGTTCTATTTTGTTTCGCGTCGTAGGATCTGACGGCTTTGTTCCGATAAATGTATTTATATGAATATTTACAAATAAGTGACGACCTATTAAAATGCGTATAATATACAATATGAATGTAATTTACTTTCCAGTAGTTTCGATATCTCCTTGAATTTGAAGTGTCGCATATTTTACGAGATCTTCAATTCAATTTATTTATGGTATCGAAAATATTAGAAAAACATACATTACATTATAGCGTTTTTAAAATCCGTTTGTGAGAGTATTACATTAAACGTAACGTAGTGTACAAACTATACTAGCGATATTAATAGAGCTTGTCTTTTAAAAGCAGCTTCACTCGCTAATGTCGATATACGAAACGAGTCTACTCATGTTGCATTTTTGTAATGTTTGTGATACAATAGGTATATTGATTTGAAGATCTTGTAAAATTTGCGATACACCCATTAATAGAGTTTGTCTTTAAAAGTTAACGCTAAATATGTCGACATAAAAATTGATTCTGTTCAACAGCAAGATTTTTTCGACATGCGGTGCCGCGCCAAAAATTCGAGATCATCCCAGATAACCATATTATTGACGCGGGGACGAAATGTTTTGGTTTTCGTTGCAAGACATATTATCATCCTCTTCGATAATATTTATCATGATTAGCATATTAGTAATCAATGTTGAAACACCCATTTCACTACATTACTTCGACCAGAACTGTCAAATATGCAAATATGTAATATAATATGGAGTAACTCTAGAGCATAGGTTCCCAACGTGGGCGATAACGCCCCCTTGGGGGGCGTTTCAGACCTTCAGGGGGCGGTAGAAGGCAAAGAGACAATTGGGGGGCGTTTCAGACTTTCAGGGGGGCGGTAGGAGACCCAGAGAAACCTAGCACCTATCGAAAAAGTCGAAAACATGCTAAAAGAATACAAACTGCACATGGTGATGATGAGCAAAACCTGTATTACAGAAGAAATTAACCAAAATGAAACAACAATACAGGGCTATTCGACAATTAGATGCGACTCATTTAGCAGGCATACAGGTGGAGTTATCACATTAAATCAAAACAATATCTCTTACAAAGTCACAAAAAATGCGGAACTAGATAAAAATAATATCTGGATACCTACTGGCTATTGAAGGATTTTAAGCTGGGAACCTATGCAGCTATTTATCATTCCTCAAATCAAAATGACAAAATTCTTAGATTTTTTTGAAGAATGGTGCCGTAAGCAAATAAATACAAGAGACTTGATAATCACCTGTGGAGATTTTAATATTCAATACAAAAAGCACAATATTACAAACCATCATAAATTGCCTAAGCAACTTGTCAAAAATTATACAAGAATATGAAAAAACTGTAAAACCATGATCGATTTGGTAATTTCAAATGACTTTTACGCGGAAGTTAATGCTGCAAAAGAAGTCAAAATATCTGCTCACGAAACAATTATTACAAAGATATAATAGTCCGAAGCCTCAGGGAACACGAAGTGTAATATACAGGAATAAAAAGAACTATAATACGGATAAATTATGTACGGCATTACAAAACAAAAAGTGGATCTGCGATAACAAAGAAATTTAGACAGAAAAGCCGATGAACTAGTAGGACACCTGAAAACAGTAGTAAATGAACTATTGCCTACAACTAATATATATTTATATATAAAATGAATTCTGTTTCCCTTGGTCACGCCTTCATTTCATATATATTTTTTTAAGTTTCCTTATACTTTGTAGAAGATTCTTACGGAAAGAAAAATTGCGCAAAAAATTGGACAATTTCAGAAAAATTCTTAACTTCGCACGTTTGACAGTTCGCGCGTTTGACGAAATTGAATTGTTTTTTTGAATGGTTTTTTTTGTAAAAAAAGAATTATCTATGGATTTTTTAATTTATAGATATTTTAAATAGATACCTATGTTAGGTACCAAATTTGATTGATTGTTCTTATAATATATAAAAATGAATATTTGTATTGTATGAAAAGCGAAAATTTGAATAAAAAATTGTAATAGGTGGTGCGCGAGCTGTTTGAAAACTGAATGTACTAGGACTGAATATATAGAACGCGGGAGGGGGGTTGGCGGGACGGGGAAGTGGATGAAGGGAAGGGATAGGCGGGGAAGGTGGATAGGGAACGCGGGAGGGGAAGAGAATGCGGGAGGGTAACAGGGACGCACGGAAAGGATATGTAGGGAGAAACAATTTATTTCTTTGAAAATGGCATAGGGACGCATGCCGGGAACCAGCTAGTAGTATATTAAAATATACAAATAAATGGTAATCCTACGAAATCCTACATCTTCTAAAAAAACAAAGGGATACAGCTTATAAAGCCTGTAAAATACAATTTACAGAAGAAAGGTGGGAAAGCACCTACATAAGTACAGAAATAAAACATACCAAAAATTCGTATTTTAGGCAAAAAATTATTACCCCTCAAAGTGATTCAAGAAAAATGCAGACTAAACTTAAAGAAATTGTAAGCGGTAAACAGGGGGAAAACATTAAGGAAGTTCGGTTCCCCGATGGAGTTGAATATGATAAAACTAAAATAGCCAAATTTTATACTAAGTGTCGAAAACATAAATAATAGCATTTCATTAGTCACAGATACTTCTTCGCAATCATCATAAAGAAGAGAGAATAATAATATTTTCAGGTAATAGTGAGTATTTAATGAAAAATTTTAAGACGATAACGCAAAAAATCATCGTTGTCTGGAATTACTATAGGCATAATTAAAGATGCACTGCCAGCTATGGGAGACAGATTAGTTGCACTGATAAATTTGTTAAAGGGAATTTTTCCGCAGTCATGGAAAAACTGTCCAAAATAATAAATGCTAAAAATTTCGAAGACCTCAGACCAATCAATGGTTTACCTAAATATACACAATTACTAGAATCCATAGTTAAAGAACAGATGAGTAAATTTATTGAAAAAAATAACATTCTTGTAAAACAGCAATCTGGGTTTAGAAACAAATATTCATAATGGAATACCAGTATGGATAGGAAGTAAATCATTATAGTAGTGTTCTTTGATTTTAGACGTGTTTTTGAAACGATAGACAGAGAAATACTAATAATGAAAATGAAATTGAATAGAAAACAAATAACCAAAATTGGAGATGCTATATCTGAAGAACAACAACGAAACCTAGGAGTTCCTCAAGGATTTGTGTTGGGACCGCTCCTATTTATTTAGTATAGTGAAGTGCCTAAAGTACTGTTCTATCAAAATTTTGCTTATTACACACTTTTATATATTATAGCAAATAATATCGAAGATGCATTGTCAAAAATACAAAGCGAATTTCTATTAAAAAAATACTTCTGTATTATCTATAATATTAAAGTTTACTTTCTCCGAAATAAATGAATGTAAATGTAACTAAAAGTAAATTCATGGTAGTAGAGAAGAAACTCAACGAAATTACTACCCTAAATATAGCCAATAAAATATAGAAGAAGTAGAAGAAATTCAATACTTAGGAATCATAATCGATAACAAATTAAAACTAAACACTAACTTTGAAATATTAAATAAAAAAATTGCGGAAAAGTTTAATTTCTTATGTAGGATAAAGGGAAAGTTAGATATCAAAGTACGGAAATTGATCTACAATACCACTGTAGCGAGTCACTTGAATTACTGCACAAGTGTAATCTTTTTGAGCAATAAAAGACAAGTAAAATGAATAAAAATAATTCAAAAAGATTCCATGCCAACTCAGAATGAAACCAACTCAGAAACACCTCAGAAAGGTCTTTAAAAGCTATGGAAAAATAATTTTGTAATAGCCGGCAACCCTAACCTAACTTAACCTATTTAAACATATTTTAAATATTTTTTTATCATCATTCTTAATGACCTTTATGAGGTGCTTCTGAGTTGGTTTCATTCTGAGTTGGTCACCAAAAAAATAAACAATAATTTAAAAAAAAAAAAAACCATTTTGCCCCATCCCATTATCACCACCCCCCCCCCCCCCCCCCCTGGTATGGTAAATATAATCGTGACGATAATTGCTGTTCCAGATTTACGACTTGGGGGGCGCTAGAAAATAAAATATTCTCAAAGTGGGCGGTGGGCAAAAAAAGGTTGGGAATCTATGCTCTAGAGTAACTATCGGTTTTCGGAAAGTAAGTACAAAAGTTAAAAGTAACGTAAAACAATCGGTCAAATTGATTGAAAAACGCATTTTGCTGAAATTTAACTATAGTAACGGCGTTTTGTGTTACTTTTACTTTAGCGAGCGCTGAAACAGACGGCCCTTATATAGATTAATTATCGTCCAAAATAATTTAAAAACCAGATTTTAAGTTGTCCTGCGATATTGCGTATGGTGGAATTTCCGCCTACGTGACCGCATTATTGACTTCTTCCAGACCAAATTTTGCCAAATCGATGCATATTTTCGAAAATAGCAACATTATTTAGTGTATGAGGGCGATCATGTTTGATTTTCGACAGCCAGTTTGCCAAGAACTAAGAATTTGCAACAGAAGTGGCCGCTCTCAGTTGTGCTAAAAAAATATTCCACCAACGATTCCACATTTCTCCAGGTAAATTAACAACATGTATTAGATTAGACTCTATTTTTTATTAAATTTATTCATTTATTGTTTTGCAAAATGTTCAGTTAGAATAAACAGAAGTTTCATAATTTATTGATAAATACATTTTGAAAAAATATTGACGAGATTACGTTACTTCTATTACGCTACTCTCTCGTGAATGGAACATAAAAGTAACGTAATGGAATTCTAAAGGTCGGTTCACCTGATGGCTCTCTCCCTGTATTTTAGAGTATCTTTAAGAGCGTTACAATTTTGTAATAATTTATATTTTGTATGTATCTACATAATGTAACGTATTGCCTTTAGGTATGTGGGTTGAGTGATACAGCATTGAACAAAAAACCACAAAAAATATAAAAAGAAAAAATTCTTCCATGACATATACATATAACAATAAATAAATAAAAATAAAATCCGCTGGTTCATACAACTTTGATCGAGTTAGTATAAAATGTAGGACGGAACAGTTGATTTTTGTTCATGTGTGTTTTTAGTTGGTCCTGTAATTAAAGTTGTGTATATTAACGAGTATTTTAATACCCTTTTAGCATAGTGCCCTAATTCAGGCTATGGTATGCACGTGTAGCCCATTATTACGTATCTAATTATTTAAGCATTTTGAAAATGTATTTTAATTTAAGGTTCAAATATGCCGTTGACAGCTGCAGAAAAATCAAATAAGGTAGAGAGACAAAATTAAAAACTATCCTGAAAAATATGAAACCTTTAAAAAAAAGAGTTACAAAGACAAAAAAAAACACCAAACGAAAATCAAAGAGCTAACCGAAGAAGATAAAATAGAAAAAAAAAGACGTTGAAAAGAACAGAAACGAAAACAAAAAGAAAATAAAAAAGAACAAGTGGATTCTCAACCGCGACAATCACGAAATAAAGTATCCGATACTTATCATTCGTTAAAAATTATATACAGAAAACTTTTAACAATTTATAATAAGATTTTAAGTACATCTGAACGCTGTCTTAGAGTTCCTAAACGTTACCAAGTATTTCTTTTTACGCCACTGTCCTGTTATTGCTGTGATTTATTTGTTAAGATTAATTAATATATCTCAAAGAAATTTGTTCTATTTTTATAGATATAGTTTATGTTTCATTTTAAATTTGTTATAATTAAACATTCGTAAAACAAAAACCCACATTTGTCTTTCTAGAACGAATAATATATAGTACAAAGTACCAAAAAGTAGCGAAAAAGAATGTTTTTATTTAAAAACTTAATATTTAATTCAATGAGCGTAATTATTAATATTTTTTTGAAGACTGGTTGTGTTTTCAATTCGTAAATAAAATTCTTAAATAATGAATTTCTTTTAAATTTCTTTATAAACTTTATAATATAAGTGACGTAAAAGAATTTTTTACCAGCGGGATTAAACTTATTGCAATTATTTTAAAAGTTTATTGATATTTTCTATTTTAAATACTGATGTCATGAAGTTCTTACTTTCTTTAATAAATTGACGTATATTTTTAATCGAAATGTAGCATCTCACATAAGTGGAATTCCTATTACGTCACCGACATCTTTTTTGGAAAACGCCCAGGTACGACATCCATCCAATGACAAAGCAAAAAAATTAAGACACGTGATATTCATACACTCCTGGCACACACTCCTTGCCTCGATGACATTCTTACATGCTCTTCTATTATTCTGTCTCTTGACATGGCCCGAATCAATTATCTAATTCACTTGGTCGCGCCCTGTCTTTCTCGGGCGTCCCCGACTTCTTCTACCATTCACATTTGCGTCATCGTTCATTCGCTCGTTACATACAGAACACGTGTTAAATGAAAAAAAAAAAAACAATAATTGAAGTACGAGTAAGACATGAAAAAATAATAGTAAGTATATATTTTTTATATTACTGCTAAGGCTGGGGGTTATACTCGTAATTAAAATTTACCGATTACATAAGATTTTGACAGGTCACTCACAGGAGCGTCTACATATGCATCCGACTTGTGGTAATTAATGATCACGGAAGTTGTACGGAAGCTCGACCAGTGTAAATGCTCATGCGACGATGCGACCGTTTACATCTGTAAATTTATTTGCGGTAAGATGGCTTCCTGTCAACAACGACCTGCTACTGTCAAATTTACGCGATTTTGTCAATAAAGACGAAAAAGCCCCAATAAAGTGTTGAAATAGATTTTGGCTTTAATTAAACAATTCTCCACGCGCTTTTATGCCGTCAAAAGTGGTCAAAAGGCGGCAATTAATATAGTTTTATCCGAATGACAGCTACCTGACATCTGCTGACAGCAACCGACTTCGAATTCAAAATTTCGAATACGTAAATGTTAAAAACAAAAACATTAAGATTGGAAAGGATTGCACCGATAATTGAATAGAAGGATGCTCATTTTCCAGAAAACTTAAATAAGTGGAAATAAATACTAGTTTTGTAGGAAAAAATTCCTATGAAAACAATTGTCTTTTAATTTTTGACATTCCGCAACGGAGCGCGGCGCATTTCGGAACTATTTCTTGCGGTAAGTCTCTTAGCTTATCAAATTGATTTTATAAGCTGTAAGAAGGCTGGAAATTAGACCTGTCAAAAAACTTCCGGAAGAAAAGTTATGTAACTTACTATAAATTACGTTAAGTGACTTTTGATGTCGTTTACATTGGTAATTTGGCCATAAATCGCTTAGAAGAGCGATTTACGGGAAAAACTTACGAGTCTAATCCTGGCCTAAAAAACAAACAAAAATTATGATAATTAACAAAACACGTTAACTACTTCTTGGAACAAAAAATTCTCAATAATTAACACTTTAAATTATAAACGAAGGACCTCGCTTATTGCGCACGTCTCGGTTAGACGAGAGGTTCTGGGTTCGAGTCGCAGTTGCGACAATTATCTTCTATTTTTCTGTGTCTTGTTCTCTTTCATTTATTAGTTTAGATTATTATTACTATTTTCTTCTTCAATGATATACAACATTCTTATTACACGTATTGTATTAAATAAAATAAAAAATAATAATAATTGATGTACCTATGTGAAAAAATTATTAATTATTCGAAGAAAGCTTCTTCGGAAAGGTTTTCACTTTGTGATGGCATTATTTATTTTAATGAAAAGACATATAACTTTGTTTACATCACTTTTATTTATACACAATCAACATGTTTCGTGAACGATGTTCACATCATCAGGATCAAATGTATACTAAACTTAAAAATTAAACATACCTAGATCACATATGGGAGGAAAGGGTAGAAGGGAGGGGAGGGGGTAAGAGTGGGGGAAGTTTATTTAAATTGAGGATTTCAAAGTCATTAGCAGGGGAAGACCGGTTAAGTGGGAAAAGGTTCAAAAGAGGGTTTATAAAAATTTGCTGCTTATTAGCAGACATAATTAATAAGCATCAAATTTTTATTTATTTTTTGATATTACCGCTATAATTGTAAAACAAAAATTGTAAAAATTAACAAACATGTTAACTATTTCTTGCAACAAAAATTTGTACAAACACTAACACTATAAAGGAAGGACCTGAACTCACCCAAAGTCGGCCGAATGACGCGCGATAATTCACGAACGCAGAGTTTCGGTGCGGCCGAAGGTTCGGCAGATTTACTGCTGAAACCGAAACTGATGCCGAACCTAGATTTTTTTGCCGAAACTTGCCGAAACCGAAACCGAAACCGAACCTTCGGTCGGTCACTAGTAACAAGTTATTGTTTTTCATCGGCCCCGGAGAGCAAATACATAAATTTATGTTTGCGTTCACACGTGTGCAAGGCCACTCTCCAATGTTTGCGTTCACACGTGTGCAAGGCCACTCTCCAATGTTTGCGTTCACACGTGTGCAAGGCCACTCTCCAATGTTTGGCGCAAATAATATTTTGTTCAATGTTTGCTCAAACACTGCCATTTGAAATTTTTTTCTTAATCGAAATCGGTTTGCTAAAAGAAAAATAAGTTGCAAAAATGAAGCTAGATGTGTTTATTCCCAAAGAAAAAAACGGTTTCTTTCGTTCTCTACATCTGTTTGCATTCAAAACATTGCTCATACTAATATCATTTCAAACAATGAAAACGGCCCATTTAATCACGTGAAAAATTGGCGGCTTTGGTTGTTGATTTGTACGAGTAATACATAGTTCATTGTCGTTGTCAGATAGATGTGTTTAGGTTGATTCATAAGTTTTGTGTTACAAAGTTCAACGTTCAGTCTATGGCGTCCAAAAGTAGAAATAATACCGAACCAAAACTTACTTCACTGTCAACATTGATTGTACCGATTTTTTAACAAAAAATAGATTTTTTTTTATCCTTTTGAAAATCGACCTACTATAAGTCGTTAATTCCGATTTTATTGATTACTAGCTGACCCGGTCACGAGTTGCTGTGGCTAACTAATGTCATCTCCTGGATGGTTATCCAACCCTTATAACCACCGCCATCTTCGAGTTTATCGCGAAGAGGCAGACAGATAGAAGCAGCGGAGGACTTTAATTTGTAATACGTGGAGATGGTGCGAAAGATTATAATAATGTGCATGAAATGCTTGTGGTAACTAACGCATTTAAGTTGATAAGGATTAATACTGTATCTATCTAACTTTTCAATTATCGCATTGTAGATACGTGACCATTTTTTTAGAAGATAAGAATAGGTATAGTAAGCAATCCGTAAAAGATAGAAATATGCCAGGTAGACTTTTTTGTAGATCTATAAAAGAGGAATATCTCACCATGCATTTTTTTGTTATATCTCAAAGGGATTAGGCAGTGTTTTTGATGAAAGCTACCAGCCGGCTTGCCTTTTTCCGACACTTCTAACAATTATCGTTATGTTTCAACCAATTTACACAAATCCTTGACAAATTACATACCTAAACCTTCCGCACGAAACACTCTATCTATTGGTGATTGGTGAAAACCGCTTGAAAATCCGTTCAGCAGTTAACGCGGAGGACTTTAATTTATAATATGTAGAGATAATGGTTATTATATTATGAACTTTTTCTAACGATTTTAAGCACTGTAAAAAATGACAATGGGCGGGGTAAATAGAATCACATGAAAAGTCCTCTCAACGTGGCCTAACCACAGTTTGGAAATTGCCTTGAATGCGGAAACAGAATGAAAATACTTGCAGAACTAAATAATAACATTATTAAATTTGATTTACATTCATTTTTTTAAGAAATTAAATGGAGTTCAATGAATAAAACACAAAAACAAGGAACCGTGTTCTTGCTAAATTTTCTTTTAAGAAGTTTGTTTTTAAAACCAATTTATGGACTCTTCAGGCATAACAAACATTTGCAAATATGCTTGTCGTAAAATGGCAGATTTGATATGTTAATAATTTTTATCATCATGTAAAAATGTTTGTGAAAACTGAGAAAAAGATAAATGAAACAATTTAACTTTTTATTTTTTTTAATGAGAAAAAAGATATTTAATTTTGCGATAGGTACATAATGCCTACCTACCTATCTATTTGCATATAAGTACTTATGTATCAAGAAGACCTTCGAATAAAATATCTGTATCACAGTTTTTTTTTTTTTACATGAATACCGCACAAGAATCCCAACTGCTCCCTTCTGGAGCCAGTGGTACTATGGCATCCCCAATTGGGGTTGTGAGGCTGAAGGCAGTGGGGAGGGAAAGGAGATAGGGAGAGGAAGGTGGGAAAGTACCTGGCTATTCAGATCTATTCCAACACGGCAGAAGCCATTTCAAGCAACGTTTCAATTCTGAATGGTGGTTCTTACACCAGGGCGATACTGAGAGTATCTTCAACTCTGGAACGTGCCGCAAATATACTATACATTATTTTAAATGAATAAATTGTGAAATAAACAAATTTTATTTTTAGTTTATTTTATTTTATTTTTTATTATTATTGTACAACAGAATAATTCCAATCACAGTATAATTTAGTTACCCTACCAGCATTTAGGCAAGTGACTCTTCAATAATGTTTTTAAGGCATATAAAGAACAGTCACTTACATCCAAATGGTTTGCAATTTCATTTAACAGCACCACTCCCCTCGTCATGCTATGCTTTGCCAAGACGTCTGTTCTGCCGTTCGGTAAAATAATAATACTTTAAATAAGTCATGATGTCGACTTCGGCTGTAGTGGCAGGTACATATAAATCATAGCATCCCAAGAGAAATGGGCTATTGATGAAATTGTTCCAAATTTTGAAAGACAGAATAGCAAGACTCGCTTTCCTTCTAGTTTCTAGGCTCACAGAATCAGTTTCCTCAAGTAAGTCAATATGGTGCATGAACCTTGGATATGATCCATGCTTCCGCATATAAACATACCCGAGGAATTTCTTCTGGATTTGCTCTAACATATCAATGTACTTCTGGTGGTACGGTGCCCAAACATCGCTCGCGTACTCCAGCTTGCTTCTCAGTATGCCATCGAATAACGCTAGCATAGCTTCTTGGTTATCAAATTGCTTACAAGTCCTGATGATGAATCCAAGAAGTTCCAGCAAGACTGAGTGAGCTGCGATATATGGCAAGAGAATGTCAGTTCGGGATCAAAGACGACACCGAGATCCTTAATTAATCAAATAAAATTTATTTGCCACACCGGGATTCGATCCTGCGACCTTCGGAATGCGAGTCAAGCGCCTTACCGCTGCACTAAGCCGGCCGTCACAGTTCTCCAGAAGTACTTTGATTTTAGAACACAACGAAGCACCGAAACATTATTCATTATTATCAAATTCTTCTAGTAGTCACTTCAGGTCCTCGGTACTTCAGTTGATCTCTCGGACAGTTGATCCCTTTGGACACTTGATCTCCCAAAAGATTATTTCTGTTGTAGTAACGTATGTAGGTAGGATATACGGCCGTATATCAGCAGCCTTCTTGAGTGGAAATCCGCCATATAAATATTTTTACAGTACCTAATGCCGGGTCAGCGAAAGAGTTTGTAGAGAGGATGTAGGTACCGCCGAATAATATAATACGGGAGGAGGTACAACAGTAGATAATAATTATTTGAGAAATTAAGTGTCCAAGGGATCAACTAATAGAGGGTTCAACTACCCGGAAACCCGGGGAGATCAACTATCTGGGGGATCAACTCTTAGGGGGTCAACTTTTTTTTTTTTTAAATGAGCTCCACACAAATAATTTCCCCCAAGGCCTATGTCATCTTTGGGGATGCTGTGTGGAGGGTTTTTTAAGGAAAGAAAGGAGAGGAGAGTTCTGGGAACGAAAAGGGTTTAAGGGGTGGGTAGGAATCTGGGGTTCAGTGTGTCCTAGTCATCCGCCTCCAAGACCTAGACAAACCTCACCCCATGAACCCGAGCACCCCTGCTAAATCACCAAACGTAGCGAACCACTTGGGGTGACCTGTGACAGAGGTGTTGGTTATCCAATTAGGGTTCCCAGGCGGCGGTACCCATTCCCGCCTCCCAAATTGCCAAAACTGTTAGGTGAGCAAGCGCTATGGAATCGAGACTTGTATGTTCAGAGCCGATAGCTGTGGAGGATAAAATCTCCATAAACGTGAAACTTAACTAGGTAAGTACCTAGTAATGTTTCCTTCCTAAATATCTATTCAATGTTATAATTGGATCACATCTACCGGATCTGCCGGATCTGCCCTGATGATCGACTGCAACGCTGTCCGAAACGTTGGCTAAAGAAGGAGGTAGCGCGACACGGCATAACATCCCAAAAACCAATAACGAAAATGTTTTAATTATTTAGGTTGACTACCCGTAGTTACGTATGGCTACACAAGGATTTTATTAAAATTAGCTTCACACAATAACAATTCCCCCAAGGCCTGTGTCATCTTTAGTGTTGCTGAGTGTTTTTGAGTTGCTGGACTGAGAGTCCTGGTGGAGAGATCAAAAAATCTGCCTCAATCAGACTCTTCCGACCGGGCTGCAACGTAATTGCGAACCACTTGGGGTGGATGACCAATGGCAGAGGTTGGTTGGTTACCCAATAAGTGGTTCTCGGTTCCCAAATTGAAGGGTTACGCCAAATATGTTAATGGAAAGTTTGTTAGGATCATCGCTTCCAGTGAAGGATTCCTCATTATCTTTGTGATCCCTTTTATTCGTTATCAATCACCATCGGGTCCTTGAACATTAAATTGAACGAGGTTTTGACGAGTTAAGCGAGTTGTTAATGGCTACGACACCTACCTATCAATCTAATAATGCATCTAATCAATTTTTCATATGAATATGCACATTGACTCGTAAATCAATGAAATAATTGGCTATTAGTGGATATCTGGTTCCGTGTGTGGAGTTGAGTGCGAGGGGCCTTTAATTAATGTTGTTAGTGGCTACTGATCCAAACATTGAAAGTGACGCATGTAATAACTAATAAAATAGTTCCAGGACGGCGCCAGTGATAAGCTGGAAATAGAATTTACGTTGTGCAATGAGTGGAATGATAGTTTTTAAGAGGGAATATTAACCAGACAAAACAGGAAACATGTCATTTTCAAATAAAATTCTAGACATTCACGACTTTTCTACAAAAAAATGTAAATTCATTTTGAAAAATTGTTATTTTATCTAGTAAAGTTGTATTTTAAGTTCTGAAAATTAAGTTTATTTTTATTATGAAAAGGTTATTCCGTTGGTTGTAGGCAAATTTGTTGTTTTCAAACAAAATGTTGTTTTAAAATTTCAAATCACACAATCATACAGTAAAATAAATTAATACATGTCTAGGAAAGCTACATTTCAGAATTTTTATTTTAGTTCAAATAAAATCACTTAAAATTATGAAATATGTTATACAATTTTACCAGCCACCAATAAACCAGCAGAAAACCAAATACATGGCCGTAGGATAAACAATGTGGAAGCCAAAATTTTTAAACGGTACCAAGATTCACATATCTAGGCTCCCTGATAACAAACGACAATAATACCACAGAGGAGATCCTGCAGCGCATAGTGAACGCAAATCGCTGTTATTTTCGCCTACAAACCCAAATAACATCCAGACTGCTGTCCAAAAATACAAAATATTAGTGTACAAAACACTTATCAGACCAGTACTCACGTACGCAGCTGAGGCTTGGGTACTAACTAAGAGGAATGAGCGAGCGCTGGACGTTTTTGAAAGGAAAATTTTGAGGCGTATCTTCGGACCGATTTTAGAAAATGGATTTTGGCGCAGACATTACAACAATGAGCTTCATACTCTGTTTAAAGATCTAAACGTCACAAAATTTATTAAACTGGAAAGACTTCGGTGGCTGGGTCATGTAGAGAAAATGACCGAGCATCAAGCACCAAAGTCCCTGCTGAACTCAAGACCGACAGGGTGAAGGAGCCTGGTAAGAGGAGCGACAACGTCCTCAAATATATACCTACCTTGGAGCTTCTAAACCGGAGAGAGCTGGCACAAAACCGAGATTAGTAGAGGAAGACTCTTGAGGAGGCTAAGACCCACCAGGGGTTGTAGAGCCAAGAGTGATGATAATGACTCTTGGCTCTTTATTTAAACTTACTTAAGGCCAAATAACCAGCTCAAACGCGAGATAGTAAATTCATTATATTTAGATAGATTTTCAATTTGGGAGGCGGGTATGGGTACGGCATCCCAAGTAGTTTGCTACATTTGGTGACTTGGTGTAGGTACCTGGGCTCATGGTGAGGTTTGACCAGGCCTTGGCGGCGGATGCGTATGCCCACCTGCTGCGTGGCGGGCAGGATCGCGAGAGACTTTTGAGAGAGAGGGAGACCTTTTGATCTTTCTAGCCGGACTCACTCGACTCATCAGTTAGAGGGATGGATTCATACGGCCGTCATTCCTGGACATACTGACCCCCATATTCCTACCCATATTTGATACCTATTTCCTTCTCAGAACTTCCTTTTCTTCCTTTCCTTAAAAAAACCCACCACCCAGTCTAAGATGACGTAGGCCCTGAAGGAAATTATTTTCCTCAGGGCCTCCTGTGTGGAGCCAGTGAAATGTAATAAAAGTCATGTACAAAAACCTGCTAAGTTAGGTTCGAGTGCGTACGTGCCTACAAGTAATTACCACACAAAACAAGGGTAGGTAGTGGGTAGACAACTTATAGTGATAATAGAAACTAGATGGGCAGATAAAACCGCGTTAAAATCAAATCAAACAATATCGTCTCATGATTGTATGCTGTATGCATGACTGCGTAATTGATTTTCCATTTCCTGATAACATTAATTTATTACAATCTAGGAACGTTTCGATAAGGCTTAGGAAACTTTGGATTTTATCAATAAGTAAATATTTATGGTTTTCAGAATTTCACTTATGTTTTCGCTTACGCATAGTCGTCACTATATTGTCATTTCTAATAATAGAATGTCAGCAAGAGCCACAGCAGAGAAATAATCATCGTTATTCGGGCATTTCAATCTAAGGTCACATTGTACATGGTTTTATATATGAATTATAAATTAGTTAAAGTTTTTTTTTAAGCATGTTCATTTTTAAGTACGTGTTTTTAAGTATGTTGAAATATTAATAGAGAAAAATTATGAAGCAATGTCTATAAGAAGACGTAATATAATCGATATAATATATATATAATTAATTGTACCTAATATTTTTAAATTACCTGCGTGGCAACTTTCCCTTATCCCTGTCCTCCCCTTACCCGTCCCAATCCAAATACCTGTTTTGCACCCTATTTTCTTTACAGTTATAATCGCATTTATTTTATTGTTGTATTTTTATATTTAGGTTTATCACTTGTTAAATCTACACCTGTATTATATATATATTTTTTTAAATTGCTGCTTTGTCCTGTTTTTTTTTTCTTTTCTTAAATATTCTAGTTTACATTCTGTTACTTTTGTGTTATTTTTATGTTTCTAAATACCTAACTGTGAACATTAATAATTGGTCTATTTTTTGTTATCCTCTTATGTAGGTATATTATGTTATTAAGACTGTTTATGTTCCTTAAATAAATAAATAAATATTTAAACATTGAATTTATATTCGGTTCATAATCCATATCTATATACTTCTTTTGAAGTCGGATATTTTAAAAATGATTTTATTGCAAGAGGGATGATAAAATATTGCATATTTCTTTGTCCAAGAGTGGTTTTAGTTGTAGGTTGGTGGAATTTATGTTGTAATGAATATCTCGTGAATCCACCGAGCTTGTATGTATAAAGTTTCCTGACTTTTGAATGCGTACATTAGAATATCTTTTGAATATAATTGTTTCAAATAATAAATTCTATAATTTTACAAAATTTCCTCTTATGCTACGAAGACAGGTTTTATAGTGGAATTGCATGAACTTCCCCATCCGATAATACCATATTGTAGAGGAGAATGGCGTTACATCTAATACCAAATAAATTGAACAAATACCATTGTAGGTAGAATATAATGCAATTGCATTACTGGATGTCACAGCTAATCACTCTGTTGCCGTACGAGCATTATATAGATTTTGTTCGAAAAAGCTTAACGCTGACAACTTAAGCCTTACCAATCGCATAATACGTTAATAGGTTGCCAAAAGTGCCCATCGACGCACACAAGGACGGCCTAAGGAAAATACGGCGCCAAAAATAGGTAAAAGTATTGTCTTCAAACTAATCAAAAATACCTTTAAAATGTTCTCTATAAACCAGTTCATAAATCATAGTAAATCAGTTTTTTGTAAACGCAACCCAATTGCCTAAACATGTGCCCAGGATTATCTTTCTCGCGGCCAATACTGATTAAAGGCTCCTGAATCATTGATGGAGTTACGCTCGTCCTATTTTCCTTAATATAAAATCAGAAAGTTTTTTAAATGGGATTGAAACGTCAGGTATGTACTTTAATCTGCAATATTGTTAAAATTACTGTTGTACGTAATATAAAAATAACATATGTTTTATGAAATACTATTTTTTTATTTATTGTTTGGAACATTTTCAGTGTTTACAATTTTATATAACAAACATAACATACACTCTCCTAATAAAGCAATTGCTTGCGCTTAAAGAAGAGGACAACTATATATTTGTACATCTATTTGAAACTAGAATATTATTACTAATTACAAATTTTATACAATTAGTAATTTTATAAGATAATGCATAAAAGTAGTAGAAAATATAGATAAGCCATAAAAAGATAATGCATAAAAGTAATAGAAAATATACATAAGCCATAAAAAGCTAATGCATAAAAATAATAGAAAATATAGATAAGCTATAAAAAGATAAAATGCATAAAAGTAATAGAAAATATACATAAGCCAGAAAAAGCTAATGCTAAAAAATAATAGAAAATATAGATAAGCTATAAAAAGATAATGCATAAAAGTATTAGAAAATATACATAAGCCATAAAAAGCTAATGCATAAAAATAATAGAAAATATAGATAAGCTATAAAAAGATAATGCATAAAAGTAATAGAAAATATACATAAGCCATAAAAAGCTAATGCATAAAAATAATAGAAAATATAGATAAGCTATAAAAAGATAATGCATAAAAGTATTAGAAAATATACATAAGCCATAAAAAGCTAATGCATAAAAATAATAGAAAATATAGATAAGCTATAAAAAGATAATGCATAAAAGTATTAGAAAATATGCATAAGCCATAAAAAGCTGATGCATAAAAATAATTGAAAATATAGATAAGCTATAAAAAGATAATGCGTAAAAATAATAGAAAATATAGAAAAGCTATAAATTATACATAGGAATGATAAGTAAAACATAATATCCAAACGTAAAAGCCCCGGAAAAGGGCATAAATAAATAAATAAATAAAGCAAGTAAAAGTTATGAGGTGGTACTACAAAATTTTAATTTAGTATATTTTTTTATTCGTATATGAAGGGGTAATTTATTGAATAATTTTATTTCCTTATATATATTGATGCTGTGCTGTTGAAGTTCGTACTTAGTGGTACAGTTATTCCTCCAACAGATCTTAATATTTTGCTATTATGAGTATAATGAGAGATATTATTTTTATTAAAGAAATCTTTATGTAATTGAAGTACGTAGTGTAATTTTGTCATAAAGTAGAGGAACCGGGAAATCTTTAAAAACATTTATTGTTGGGTAGGAATAAGGATTTTTGTAGATAATTTTTATGAATATTTTTTGAATTGTTTCCAGTGGAAGTAGGGATGGTTTATATGGACCCCTCCAAACCACGATTCAATATTGTAGTACAGCGTGCGCAAGTGCAAAATAAATATCTTTTAGTGTACCTACTTACTTAACGATACGATTTCTAAGCCAAAAAATATATAAATAAATTTTCTCATTCCGTCTACTGTGGAGTTTATTTTACTTTTCCATTTGATGTTATTGTCTATTATTATTCCATGATATTATATTTTTTCTTTACTACTTTAATGAGTATGTAGTTTTAGTCACTGGGTTTTTTACATTATTTTTGATAAAAAATATATATTGAATTGTTTACTTTAGCTAGAGTTATAAATAAAGTTTCACTGAGTTCCACTTTTCTTTTTTTACGTGTTCGAAAACATATCTCATAACTAATATAAGAACGTTAAATATACATATATCCCCCTTTTTCTCATTTGTTAAATCGAGCGCATTCTTTTCAGGCAGTCTTTGCTATCCCGCTCTAAAGGAAATGAGGATTAAGATAAAATAACTAAATATTTGTAATGTTAAAAAATGAATAGTTTTACAAGTTAACGTCATTTCACAGTTTTCATAATTATAGGTTTTAGGTTCCTGCTTCACTAATTCAAAATACAGAAATCATTTAATTTGAAAATTTAATTTATTTTAAATTAGATTACTACGATCACCTGACGCCAAGTAACTGTAAAAAGGTATTTTTTGAAAGATTTTTGAAAGATCTTAGGTAGTCTCCACATAAGCGTTTCTACGGTCCGATCAGGATATGAAAATAAAAATATATTTTGCGTCGTAAATTGGTAATTCGGTCTTACGAGCGACGCGACGGGATTTCGCATAGGGTGAAATCTCGATCGATTGTTCCTTGAATAATCATTTTCCCGCATATATCATTTATTTCTTCCAGTCACGAATTTATGTCATACAAAACTTATAAAAATATTTCGCATCGTTCGTTCCTTTAAGGCGGCGACTGACATGAGCATTTGGCCGTATCGTAGCATTCGAGGCGAGCGTGTTACGTTACGGCATTACCTGACTGATCTGTACCCTTGCTCGTGGCGAACACTATGCTCGACTGCGCTCCGCCACTCGTAATCAAAATGTCATTAATTTGTATTTAATAAACACTGACCTTTTCCTGTTCCTGTGGATTATTTATTTTTTGTTTTTCCCTCCTCAAAGAAGCTAATAAACTGGTGATTTTTTTCTTACAAGTTTCTACTTCAGTTTCTAATAATGAAGCCTAATCGACCCACGCGGCTTGTTTTTTTTTTTATTTTATTATAATGTTGTGGATGAGAGGGGTCCCATAAAATAGTAATTTCTTTATATTTTTCAATGAACAACAGAGTTTTATCCTGGTCCCATTCCATCTTCAACGCTCGTCAATAAACACTTCGAAACTATTGGCAAATGCGCTCGCGACGACGCTTGGGGTTGTACTGACCCATAAATATACTAACCCCTAGATCGATATCTTCGGGCCTTTTGCTTCTAAGCAGTTTGGTCAACACTGTCACCAACTTAACCAAAAATAAAATGGTCCACCAAAGACAATAAACAAATAACATAGAGGAAGTTCAAGGCCATTTATCACCATAGAGAATATGATCGCACTCGACCTTCTTCATTCATTCATTAGCCAAATAAATTATTTAAAAATAAAAATGCTTGAAAGCAGAAAAATGTTTTAGTTTCCCCAAGAAAACAACGTTCCATCTGACAAAGCCTGAGGGAATGAGCTTTACATAATATTTACAGCTCATTCTCTCAGCAGGGAGCTTTGTCAGATGGAAACCTGTTATCCTGAGGAAATCAAAAAATGTTTTAGTTTCCCCAAGAAAACAACGTTCCATCTGACAAAGCCTGAGGGAATGAGCTTTACATAATATTTACAGCTCATTCTCTCAGCAGGGAGCTTTGTCAGATGGAAACCTGTTATCCTGAGGAAATCAAAAAATGTTTTAGTTTCCCCAAGAAAACAACGTTCCATCTGACAAAGCCTGAGGGAATGAGCTTTACATAATATTTACAGCTCATTCTCTCAGCAGGGAGCTTTGTCAGATGGAAACCTGTTATCCTGAGGAAATCAAAAAATCAAGCGTTAGTAAAAAACCTAAAATACTTGAAATATGAACTCCTTATAAAAGGAAAACATTTTCAAATAATGATTATGGTTTTCTACAACGAATTTCCATTTTTCTGCTTGAAAAATGAGAACTCAGGAGTACATGTTTAAATACTTTTTATTTTCAGAGAGACAACCAATAATAGCACATAAAAACACTGGTTCGGTGAATTCGATGAATTGATAAATGGTTTTAAAAAGACTATCGACACTGGAAAGGAAACATGGCTAAAGCGTCATACAGCTGTGACATTAAAGATTAACGTACACAATAAGCTGTATTGTTTGTTTACGTATGTTCATCTTTAATGTCACATCTATATAGCGCTTTAGCCATTTTTCCTTTCTAGCAGTCACCGTACATATCTTAGTTGTTGTAGAATGAAATAAAAAATCTGCATATTCTAAATTTCCTTTCAACCGAAATTAAACAGAGTATATCTTCATCGAGGACCCATTTCAGCCATCCCACAGTAAAAACCGCATCACGTGTTCTGAAAAAAATATATCACATTAAACAATGTTTGTGAACATAATATATAATATTTTTCCCTTGTGATAACATACTTTGTTTATCACAAGGATTAAGACATATTTTATCACAAAAATATTCTCCCTTCTGTTCATATGAAGAACGAATAAACCACGTAGTTGGAGATCCGCAAAAATGCAATGCTGATGTAAGCGTAATGAGTAGGATTGAGAAAGAAACCCTCAGATGGTTTGGGCATGAAAAGCGAATGGACAATGAATGGAAGAAGTATATATAATGCAGATGTGAGTGGTAGTGAAGTGCCAAGTCTTCATCGGGGACACCAGAGGAAGACTTGGCACGATCAAGTGAATAATTCTTGCTTGCGTGGGGCACGTCAAAAGTCAGAATAATAGAATAGTATGTATAAATGTGAATGAGTCAGGGAATGTATGCCAAGACCGAATTGTTTGGCGGTCCGCCCTCTCTGAATACCCTGCGGGAAAACAGCATGACAATTAGGTAAAGCATTATTAATATTACCTGCCATTAGCAATGTTATGGTCTTCCAAACAATGTTATAAGGTATTCCTAATGTAATGCTTCAAAATCATTCAAAGTCTGGAACATTTTCTGAAACAATCCAAACACAGATGTCATTTACTTAAACTCAAATAGATTTAAAGATAAATTAAGCTGAATGTTAATGTCTTATGTAATTACCTGATATCTGGATCAATTGCGGACACACTTTGACCATTTT
The DNA here is from genome assembly GCA_917880885.1 of Limnephilus marmoratus. Classification (NCBI taxonomy): domain Eukaryota; kingdom Metazoa; phylum Arthropoda; class Insecta; order Trichoptera; family Limnephilidae; genus Limnephilus; species Limnephilus marmoratus. The sequence goes on along the minus strand of OU862923.1, from coordinate 53,206,316 downwards.
TTCACATCTGTAATTCGTGTAAACGATTTTTGAATGAAATATATCCATCGGCGATGCAGGGCCGTATTTACACTTTTCATTGGTATAGGCCACTTCAGTTGCGCCGCCCCTTCCTCCTTCTTAGAAGTTGCCACCTATCATAATCATTCACTTGTGGGAGTTAATTAGGTGACACACAATTTTAAAAATAAATATTCTAATATAGGTTAAGTACATAAAAATAAACGAATGAAAAGTAAAAGTAACATGAAACAAGAATTACAATTTTATACGGGATTTTTTATTTGACTAAATCATCTATAATAGCTTCGTAGTTTATAGTATTCGGTCTCCTTCTAAGCATAGAAGAGCCAAAGAGTAAAGTTTTTCTTGCGATAATGAAGACTCTTGGTATTTCTTCACTCGCTAACTCCTTTCTCCAGAACAGTTTGTGGCTGGAGTGCAAAGTGCGACGCGGAGAGCTATATCCAAACTTGGGTAAACGTTGCACAGAGATTGTTTCCTCAAATACTTTCCTTAAAAAGATTCAGTAATGTTGTAGATTCACGTTTCTCTGCCTTCTTATTAGAGGAAATGTGACCTTGAAAGTGTACACATTCCTGAACTAAATCTTCTTCTAAATCATTGGATAATATTGAACAAGGGACTGAGCTTTTTCTGGGACTCTTTGTGTTGAAAGTTAACCCATTTTTTTTAAATGAATTTTTTTCTTTGAAGTTTATGTACGCATTATGCATACTATCTAATTCAGCTCTCAGTCAGGAGGTTGTTTCAATATTCTCATTTGATCTTTCGTCTATACATTTTCTTCTCTTAGGATCATCTCACTCTTAATATCGCCCTGTTATTGCTAAAGTGCGCACTTTTCAATTGCACTTTCCTCGAAATAATCGTAGTTTTCTTGCTCTGGTATAATAAACTCGAGAAGAGATCCATAAAAATCAGATCAGTACCTACATAACACTATTTGATTAATTTGTGTTATTTCACAATTAATTCATTTAAAAATATATATAAAGTATATTTGCGGCATGTTCCAGAGTGGAAGATACTCTCAGTATCGCCCTGGTGTAAGACCACCATTCAGAATTGAAACTTTGCTTGAAAATGGCTTTAGCCGTGTTTAGTGACCAGATCTGAATAGCCAGGTACTTCCCAACTTTCCTCTTCCCCACCTCCTTCCCTTCCCCACTACCTTCAGCATCACAACACACCCCAATAGGGGGTGCCATAGTTTCACTGGCTCCAGAAGGGAGCAGTTGAGATTCTTGTGCGGTATTCACTGTAAAAAAAAAATAAAAAATAACAGATGAGCTCTGAATCTGAGCACTCTCTTTATTTAGTCTTTCCAAAGTAGCATTTCAAAATACGATTAGTAACCAAATAAAGGTAGCCCACTGTCCAAGCATTTTTTTTGTGAAATATTCGCACCATAATCGCACGACGCAATCCGGGGTCCCGTACGGATTACAGGGCGTCTGAAGGTTCCTTTGGGGGGAAATAGGTGTAGAGGCTTAAAAATTTTTTTTTCATAAATCAATAGAACTACTCTTAAATATATTCTGAAAATTTCAAACCAATATACCATGCCATTTAAAAGTTATATACGTGAGTGTCCCTCGGTTTAACTACCACTATTTTACTGCCACTCTTATTTTCAAACGCATTTTTCTCGAAATTACTTTTTTCGAATTTGTGTAACCTCTAGCTCCTACAGTTTTTGATCAATCGTTATCAAACTCAGCACGTAGTTTCATTATATAAATCCTAAACCATATATTTTTTTTACTACTTTTTTATGGCACATAAAACGTACAAAAGAATGGTAAAAAATCAAACTAAATTTTCACATTTCTCAAAAAATATTAAAATGACCCCAAAGTATAAATAAAATATATATATATTCCTTAAAATAGTCTTAAAAGAATTCATGAAAATCACTAAAAATACGCCAAAGCACTTTTGTGAAATATTCGCACTACAATCACCCGTCCCGTGTTGGACAGTTGGGCATTGAACGATACAAATCCGTGGTCCCGTACGGGACCACTGGGCGTCTAAAGGTTTAGAAAACGCTATCAGTGACTTTTTTTTAATCGCACACAAACTTATCGGCTTACCAAAGCGAGCGAGCGCCGCCCCTTGAACTCTGCCGCCCCTAGGCCGCGGCCTATAAGGCCTATTGACAAATCCAGGACTGCGGCGATGTCAATAATACAAACTCAAATACGAATGTTCGTTTGATAATCGTATGATGCAATTTGACGTTTAAAGTTAGACCTATCTATAATTCAGCTTTATCTTTATTTATAAGAATTTGGTCCGCTCCTGTCAGTTCCAAGCAGTTCCAAGGTCAAAGCCAAGATTAACGCCCCTGTACTGACCTAAAATTAAGGCGTAACGTAGCATTCAAAGGGATTCGCGAAAATACCGACAACCGGGTGGAGCACGCGGCGCTCGCAGCGAGCAGATCGGCTCGCTGTACTGACCTGGGGGTCAAGTCTCTATCTTTTATTGTTTACTAACAGCCTGTTACTTAACATTAATTACGTCACAAAATTCCGCATTACGAAATAATAGAGACTACAAAAAATAGCGTTAAGGTCAAAATACGTGTTTGTGACGTAATTAATGTTAAGTAACAGGCTGTTAGTAAACAATAAAAGATAGAGACTTGGCCCCCTGTTACATTTTGTCGTAACGTAACGTTACGTTACGATCAAATGTTACAGGTCAGTCGCCGCCTTTACGCATCGTTTAAATGCAGTTTAAATTAAGCAGCATTTTATTCGATCGATCTTTTTTTAAATATATCTACTCATACCTAGACGTATATTTTAAAAACATTATTTCGTAGCTAAATGGTAAACAATAAGCGGACCGGCAGCAGCCGCTTCTGAAGGTCTAACATGGATAAAACCCTATATCAATCGATATTGACTTAATCCATGGTCATCTATGGTCAGTTATCAATAATTGTGTTCACGTTCAACAATTTGTAAGAGGTGTTTCGACCGACGATTGATAAATTTTAGCCAGGACTTTTAGAATTCACGAGTTTTAGCCAATAGTATCAAATAAGTTTTGTCTAAAGTCAATATGGGGATATACTCGTATTGGATGATGTCATTCATTATGCAAAATAACTAGCTTAGAACGGAGTTCAACTAGTTCAAGTAATGAATCTCTTAGAATTGAAATAAGAAATACGCGATCCATAGACTTAAATTAATAATTCAACTATGACAGGACAAATTTATTCCGTTCGATCTTTGAGAACGTAAAGTGATTAAAATATGTGTAAAGACCTGATTTAATATACCTACTTAGTGTCAAAAAATTAAATGACTTCCAATGCACATTTAGGTTAGTATTTCATTTCAAAATTGCCAATTTATTAATATTTTTAGCAATTGCTTAGCGTTTGACATTTCGTAGTGTCAATTCAAAGAAAACACCTGCAGTGTTGCCAGCATAAATGTGAAAGTGTGCTTGGGACATCGATATAAAATCATCGGATGTTAGGCCTATCGATCCGATATTGCAAGTCATCGATTACACCGTGCTAGAGCTCCTGGCGTTTATTAGTCTGCGCGTGCGATATTTTTTTCTTAGGCATCTATTTTTCTAACGTTTCAATATAAAGTGTCTGGTGAAATAAGTACAAACTCTTCGACGATGATTAAAAATTGTCGAAGTGGAAAAATATCCTACTGGAAAACGAGTTGACGTAGCCAAGCGTTTAGGAATCGTAGGATCCGCCGTCTGTGCCTTCATTTTCAGTGCCTTCGAAAAAGTGAAAACCCTTTTTATGCACATTTAATAACTGATGCTGAAAAAAATGCCATTACCAAGAACATACTTTTTACCTACGGCAATAAAACGGCCAAAAAAAATGACGATGAAAGGTTACATAAAAAATAAGGTTTTTTTAACTGCATCTTTCTAATTTTATTTTTTATTAATTTAACTTAAAGTAGTATAATATGTGTGTGATAATAAAGCTCCAACCTAAGTATAGAATGTATTTTAAATTTCAAATTAAACTTTATAGATTTCGATAATTGAATTTAAACTTCACGTATTTCGAAAATAAAATAGTTTTTTAATGAACACATTCAGTTTAACGCGATTTTTTTTTAAATTTGTACATACTGCATATGGCTCCAGATTTCGTAGATCCGGCATTGAATTTAGTGACGAAAATTTGTCGTCTGACGTATCTACTATCTAAATGTTTTTATGAAGTATGATATAGTTAAATATGACCTAATCGGATTGGGACACATTAGCTCAGTAGGTAGAGCTCCGCTCTGTCCGAGTCCTAGATGTGTCTTTTTCCGATTTTTCTGTTTTCAGATTTTCGATTGAGTACGCTAATATTGTCTTCATTTAATTAAAATATTACAATTTGAGGTTTTACCCATTAAGTTAAAATTATTAAATGTTTTCAGATACAAACGCTTTGCGCTAGAGAATCTTCTAATAAAAAAAAACGAATGTAAGATTACCATTATTTTTTAACAAAAATCGCAAAATATATGATTAAATAAGGGCTACCAAGCCAACCCCACCCCTGTCTCATAATTTAATGCGAGTTTTTTCTCCGGAAACGTGGAAAATGATTAAACAATTTTTAATTATTTTTTTGGATCTTGGCCCAACAACAGACTGATTGTAGGGCGCCTACTGCCTACTTAGCTCTAGCTATCAGAGGGTAGGTATTAGGGATTGCAATCCGGAAAAACCGGATTCGGTATCACTAAAAACCGGCGGATTCGGTATCACTAAACGTTTACCGGATCCGGTGATGCCAATTTTTGGCAAAATGATCACGCTGTTGCATGAGTAGGTACTTTAAATGTGTAGTGCGTGTGCGTGCGTGTCATTCGAAAAAATAAAATAAAATCTTAGAAAAACCATGATAACATGAAAACATGAATGAAAAAGTAGATAAGCACTTTAGATTCACCATCACTGAAAAAAGATTTGACATTACAGGAAGAATTACAATTACAAATAACAAAGATAAATATTTTGATGAAGTATGTACTAAAAAAGGAAATGATTGCATTTGAAAGTGAAGGAGTTGGAGGAGAATAATTATCTGCTATTCACGATTATTTGATGACAATAAAGAGGACAAATGGCCCTTTCGGCCGCTAGCTTTAGTGCACAACTGCTAACCCTGTACAAATCGCAAGTGCACCCCACGGTTGAATTTGGCAGCCACCTCTGGTCTGGAGCTCTAAAATACCTGAAAAATACCCTCGACTCTGTGCAGAAACTCTGTGTGTGTTTGATAGATTCTCCCATCTTAACAGACGGATTGCAATCTTTAGAGCACAGGCGTCGGGTGGGAATGCTATCCTTGTTCTACCGGTATTACAATGGAAGATGCTCCGAGGAACTAGCATCATTGATCCCTTCGGCACCGGTGCATAGTCGGAAAACACGCCAAACGCGTGCCCAACATTTGTACACGGTTGACATTTGTCACATGAGAACGGGTCGTTTCTTCGACTCGTTCTTATGTCCAACAGCTCAGCTGTGGAATGATTTGCCGGCCTCTGTGTTTCCTCCTTCCTACAACATGGGTCTCTTCAAGACCAATGTTCATTCCTTCCTCTCCTCAAAAAGACCCTCCACACAGCATCCCAGATGACATAGGCCCTGAGGGAAATTATTTTCCTCAAGGCCTCCTGTGTGGAGTTAATGTAAAAAAAGGGTCGACCGAGACAAGTTTTTCGTTCTCGGCCGAGACCGAGAATAAATTAAAATCTCGGTCGGGACCGAGAGCCGAGACCGAGAATAGATAAATTAAGAAAAAAATGAAAATATGCTATTTTTGCATAGTATAGCAACAATAAAACATTACACCTACTAAGTAAACACATTAAATCGAAATAACATACCCTAACAAATCCTATCCGTAAATCAATTGACACATTCATCAAAACATATCGATTACTTAATTTGTATGTTCATTGCTGTTTTTGGCAGTTTATTATGGTAGCAGCGGTAAGCGGTAAGTAAAATCCGCCTCGCTGCCAGCCGACCAATCACAATCGACAGCTCTCTCATGAACTGACACCAAGTGACGAACGTAGACGCGCGCGGCAGATTTGAATCCCATTACCCTACACCGTACCTACTTACAACGGTCTCGGTTATGGCGCAGAATCTCGGCGATTTTTCGCCGAGAACCAGACAGAGTTCTCGGTAGAATTTGTAGCCGAGAATGCCGAGACCGAGACCGAGATCTCGGTCGACCCTTACTGGCTATATTTGTAGCTCTAATAAAAGTCGATTGGTAGATGATGCAATTAACATTATTTGTTTTCTACGATAGTTTTTCCAAAAACTAAATTGATTTTTTGATAAAGTACGTAGGGGAACCCAAAAGTAATGAGAATCGGACGGTAGAGGGGAGAAGTGGAGGGATAACAGGTTTTGTGTGGTCGGCTGTTGTATGGAAACTCTTTCTCGGTTAGTGTGCGAAGCCACGTCGCTGTGGCTCCGCGCATTCGTCCAAAGTTTAATTTTTAGTAAATCAAGATTTATTTTTTTTCGGCGAAAACGCGATAGTCTCCTCTCTGAGGATCAAAGAGAGCTTTGCCTTCAAGCCTGCCACGAATAGCTGGTAGAGAACCCAGATTTTTTACAAGGTTATTATTGGTGATGACTCATCACTGATGAGTGATGAGTCATGGTGTTATGAATAAGATCCCGAAACCAAGCAATAGTCAAGATAATGGTAACAAGATCCAACCGAGTAGATGCAGAAGGTCCTCAGCCAAGCCACACTTCAAGACAAGGCGACTTAATTTTAAACTGTGTTATAATATAGAAAATCCACGTAAAAATAGAAATGGATGATTACATTATTCAACAACTAGAAAAAAAATTTTACGTTCAAAATTTAATTTGTGACAACACAAATGACTGTAACACAATACTTGAAATGACTCCTAACTCCTTTACCGTAATACATTTAAACATACGATCCATAAAGAAAAATTTTGACCATTTTCTAGTAAACCTAAATTTATTAAAAAAAAAACCAGACATAATCATACTGACTGAAGCCCATTTAAACATTAACTCGATCGTTCCAACTCTCCCCAATTACATCAACTTTCAAAGTTCACATTATATTAATAAGAATAGTGGTATTGTAATATACACTAAAGCAATATGTAAGGACGTATGCTTTGCTGAAATAAATATGACCAATGCAAACTGTATTATTATAAAATTGAATATTAATAATAAACTGCATATACAAATAATGACAGTCTACAGGACACATTCAGCTGTAATACCAACTTTTATAACCGAACTGAATGATATTATCCTAAACAATAAATGTGCAAACAATTTTCTAATTGGTGATGTTAATATAAACATTGCTGAAAATAACCATACTATTGAAAAAGACAATTATATAAACATGATGACCGCTTTAAACTTTAAACCCTGTATAAATAAGTATACTAGAGAATTTAACAATCAAATGCCATCGTGTATTGATCATATATGGTGTAATTCCAACTACACTGATAATCTCAAAACAATAATATGGAGAAACAACATAACGGACCATCATACATGCATACTAAACCTAAATATAGAAAAACAAAAAAAAAATAATAATAGTAATGACTCTGCCATTCCAAAAATAAAAATAAATCAACAAGAACTATATGAAAAACTGTCTCACGAATCGTGGTAATCTGTACTTACCACAGAAGATGTGAATATAAGTGCATCACAATTTCATGACACCTTTCAAAAACATATAAAAGATTCAAGCTATGAAATACTGAACAAAACATATAAAAATAAATTTCATAAACTTAAACCATGGATCACTCATGTCCTCGTGGTTTCTACACGAGAAAAAGAAAAACTATTTAAACTAACTAAAAAATATCCACTAAATAATCCAATCATCTCATACTTTAAAAAATACAGAAACAAACTAACGGCACTAATTAAAACTACCAAAGAGGAATTTTATAAACAAAAGGTATTGAATTCAGGAAACAACAATAAACAAATTTGGAAAACAATAAATGAAATAATTGATAAAAAAAGGAAAACAAGTGACATTTTAAAGCTACGTATTGATAACAATATGGTACAAGTTTTGGATAACCCTGAACAATGTGCAAATGCTTTCAATACATTTTTTTCTAATGTCGGAAAAAATCTCGCAAGCAAAATAACTAATATCGTAGATAATACCACATCTACCGCAGAAAATGATGTAACATCATCAAAAAAAACCATAGGAAAATTCGATACGGTAACTGAACAAGAAATTGTTGATATAATAAAAAACCTAAAAACTGAATCAGCACCAGGGTTTGATGGGATCACTGTTGAAAATCTAAAGACACATCTTAACTTTTTAAAAAAGCCTATTACATATATTATAAACAATAGTCTTAAAAAGGGTATCTTTCCATCAATATATAAAAGAACTATTATTACACCGATTTATAAATCAGGTGACTCTAAAGAAATTAATAACTACCGACCTATATCAGTATTATCAAATATCTCAAAAATTTTTGAAAAGGTAGCTAAAAAGCAAATACAAAATTTTATTGGAATTAATAATATACTGAGTGACCAACAATTTGGTTTTCGCGCAAAAATAACCACACAGGACGCAATCATAGATTTAACAACAAAAATACATCAAGCACTAGACAAAGGCAAAAAATCTCTTGCAATTTTCATAGACCTAAGGAAAGCCTTTGACAGCATAAGTCACAAAAAATTACTATACAAGCTTAACGAAATCGGAATTATAGATAACGCTAACACATGGATAGAAAGTTTCCTTAACTCTAGAAATCAATATGTAAAAATAAAAAACATTCTTAGTGAACCGAGTACAAGCGACTTTGGAATACCACAAGGCACGATTTTGGGCCCTCTTCTATTCATCTTGTATGTTAATAATATCTTTGAATTACCAATAACAGGAAAACTTGTTTCATATGAAGATGATACTGCAATTATATTCCAAGCAAATTCATGGAATGAACTTGAAATAACTGCTAATCATGATATTAATATCTTGAAAGAATGGTTTGACGAAAATTTATTAACATTAAACATTGAAAAAACCTATTATATACCTTTTAGTATAAATAACAAAAAATCTCCTCCTATCGCCTTAAATATTAAAATTCATTAAAAAAAATGCACCACTAAAATATTAACATGCCAAAATAATGACTGTCTATTCATAGCAAATAAAAAAGAAATAAAATATTTGGGTGTAATAATAGATAGTAACCTTAAGTGGAAGACTCAAATTACCAACACTATAAATAGATTAAGAAAACTTATATACATATTTATTAATTTAAGAAATATACTTAACTTAAAAATTCTTAAAAATATAAACTATGCTCTAGCCCATTCGATAATACAATACGGTATTGTTGCATGGGGAGGAGCTTACAAAACCTCAATTTTACCGTTGGAAATTACTCAAAGATTAATAATCAAAATTATTACTAAGAAACCATCAGATTATTCAACCTCTCAACTTTTTCAAGACTTTCAAGTCCCACCTCTAAAAAGTACATATATAAAAAATACACTGCTTCAAATACACAAAGACTATTCTAATAAGTCGCACCACGCCATGGTCCGCGTTGAGAGCAATAGGCAAAACACAGTGGGTCGCTTGTGTACGCCATTAATGCATACCAGTTTTGCACAACACTACTACACGTACAATGGAGTGGTGTGGTTTAATCAACTAGCAATAGAGCTGAGATTAGAACCTGACTACAATAAATTCAAAAATAAATTAAACAATAATATCTTAAATAATTTAGCCACTTAGAACCGCATTAACCTTTGATTAACAATACTTATTCAAAAATTTATTTTAAATTATTATTTTTTTTTTATATTATTTTATTTTTTTTACACATTCGATTTATGTAAGTACGTAAATATAATGTATGTGTTATAATTTTTAATTTTAATTTTTTTAATTTAAAAAATATATATATATATTTTTCTCTTCCCTTTACACACGAGTAGTTACACTCTCGTAAAGGTTATATATTATATACATATATATGTTTATACTGTTTATAATCAATGTTGCATGTTAGTATTTAATGATTTGAGTTTAATCCGTTTGTAACCTGAAAATGTAATTACTCATGATTATATTACATGTATATGTATATAAAAACTAATAAAAAAAAAAAAAAAAATGGAAGAGTGCTCCCTCTCCTCTTCAGAAAAAAGTCAGGTGAAAGCGAACATCAAGACGATGCGCACTGGTTTTTTTCAGAGATTTTGTGTACACAGAGTTTATTCCTCCAGGCCAAACAGTTAACCGACAGTTCTACATAGGGGTATTAAAGAGGTTGCGAGAGAGGTCGAATCCTTGGCGCACAGGTATACTTACAATAATTATTTATAGTAATTTGATTAAACTAAGGCGTAAAAAACTCATTATTGTGATAATCGTGCCATTATTAGACAGATTCATCACGACGTCTGTCATAATACGGGCATTTGCCTAGCTTGGTAGTCGAAAAACCATGTAAAACAAACCTGTAACAAACAAAATGAATAAAGAAAATTAAAAAAAGATACTTTTTAGTATGTTCAAATACCTAATTATTGTGGTCTCAGTCAATAATGTAAGGTTGATTATGTTAGATTTAATAAATTTAAATTTAAAAGGTTAGGTCTTAGGTTAAAATTTTACAAGTTATACTAGATTTAAACTACCAGATTTACACTGTACTAGATTTTTAATTGTTTGCTCGCTGTCTAATTATAACCCTAGAAATAAAGTTAATTTCATATATATGTTCGTTTTTTATGAACTACCTATACTATACTCATATATTTCTCTCGTCATCACATAAGCAGTCTATTTTAGAACGAAAAGGAAAATTATCCTGATTTGACCAATCCGGCCGGATCCGGTCGGATTGAAAATGACACCGGATTGCAACCCCTAGTTAAGTACATATCCACTCCGCCAGGATCCGAACGGTAAGTTATGTCAATATTGAAATTAAAAATGACTCGTTATCCCCGTCTTTAATTAAAAATAATATTGAAATCCTTAACGAACGGTTTGAAAACATCTCCTCTTCGAATTTCTCTTTGATGATCCCGAGACGAGGAAGAAGGGCCGTGACGTGTGAGTCCAGTTTCAGACGGTAAAAGATAATAACGGTTCGTTTATCCCTTTAAAGAATAATTTGGGCAGCAAGGTGATACTAGAGGTAATTTTGGGGTGCTTTTTAAAGGCCGAGACGTCACAAATGCTACGAGATTATGCCTTACCTAAGAAAGATTACGTTGCGCGCAAGTGTGATCTACTCAACGTTACCAATTTAAAGATTTTTCAACTGCTGACCATTGAACCAGCAGGCCAATGAAAGTGAACCCCTAGCACGGTCGATCGATAAGGATTGAACGATAACTTTGTGCAATTTCTCATCGTTACCTGGGGAAACCGCAAATCGCTATGTTAAGAAAATGTCGAATATGTTAAGAAAACTTAGTGATTGTTAACTGTTATTTATTCGTTGGCGATCTGCAGTCATGCTAGGGAAAGATGAGAAGTTTCCGAAAGTTATCGATAAGGATTGATAGGACACATCGTACAGATGATAGGACAGATCGCTAACGTACAAAAAACAGTTGACGTCGAATATATTAAGAACACTTAGTCGAACTGTCACTAATTCGTTGGAGATCTGCAGTCATGCTAGGGAACGATGAGAAGTTACCGAAAGTTATCATATCAATCCTTAACGATCGACCGTGCTAGGACCCCTGATCAATAAAGAATAAAAGCGTTTCGAAATTTGAAAATGCTCGATCAATTTTTTTTCAAGTAAGATAAAATTGATCTCACTTCGGCCACACAGTCACGACTACGCTTATTTCGGTTAAGGTGATGCACCAAGTTGTGTAAAATTCGGGATTAGGCCGCTAACAATAATAGGCTCCTTACATAGATGACGATAAGGTTTAAATTCCCGTTTAACACCAACCGCCTGTTTTGATTTATTCACGAAAAAACATCGCCAAAAATAATGTTTTATTTTATTTTGCGAAGCTCAGGAAGAAATATTTAAATATTTTACGATCATTTACCAAAAAAAAATCCACATTATACAATTTAATCATAGTCGAAAAGATATTATTAAAGATATATTAGATATATGTAAGTTGGAGATTTTTAACTAAGTAGTTTTTATAGGCCTGATACCTTTTTTCCTGGGTTTATAAAAAGACTAATCAAAAAGGCTTATACTCGTAAAAAGACTATTCAGAAATCACAATTTACGCCAGAAACTGTTCATTTTTTATGTAAAGAAGTACCTACCACCTTCGGTGAAAACTTATTTTAATTACATCTTAAAACAACTAACCTAACCGGAATTATCTTAACTACTCCATTTTGGGTAATGTTGAACCCAAAGATATTCAAATACAGAATAGATATGCTATGGTGTCCGCGCAACTGTCGCCGGACTACGCGCTAATTAGCGTAGTTTTCATACAAAAAGAATTTGTTCATTTCGTTCATTTTTTTGAAAATGTGCATTAATATTGGTTAACAATATATTTTGAATAAGGAAAGAATTCGTTCATTTAGTTTAACGTTCGTTTGGTTTATTCGTTAATTATTTGTTCTTTTAGTTTATTTGTTAATTGGTAAACAATATCGGCGACACCCGGAAGCGCAGACCCACACAGTAAAAACAGCAGATAGCACATCTATTTATATTTCAATATCTTTGGTTGAACCGCTCTGTTTGCTCAAGGCAAACCCCCGTTCAGTTATCTCGTACTCCATTTGTGATAGACGAAAAGCATACTCGTAGTATACTTTTTAAATGTCGTTTAGGGGATACGAGTATTACGGATACGCGTGATCGTTCGGCTTTACACGTCATTCGAATTTCCATACTCTCCCCTACATAACTTACAAGTTCGATCTTCCATAAAAAATACAAGCTTCTTTTTTTCTTTCTATCACATCATATTACCACATCCTCGGTCAATGTAAAGGGTTGTTTTGTACTTTCTTCCCTATTAATAGAGTCGAAAAAAGCATTTGCATCCTCCATGACACTAGACACCAGCCCTAAAAGAAAGTAGGGCCAACGTTTTAGAAAGTACCCACTTCATCGAAGTTATTTTTCTACCGGATCAAGTAGCAAAAATGATATTTTTTATATTTATAGGAAAGGTAAACATTTGTATGCCGAACACATAATAGATTTAAATGGACCTAAATGTTTCTGCTCTTACTTTGTATCGCTTTTAGAAATTCAAGATAAAAACTTCAGAGAGCGAGTGTTAAGTTACATTTTGTAGGAACAATTTAACCTTTCATTGGTACGACCCTAAAATATACAATCTAACTAACATAACTCGAAGTTTAGTGTGAAATATTCCATGTATTGTCTTTCCCTCACAAAGAATTAGAATATTATCGTTTCATGCTTTCAGAATCCGGTTCTATGGAATGAAATAATAAGTTCAATAGGCCACTTGCATGGACTTCAAAACGACTTGGAAAAAATCGTGTGGATAGAGTTTTTTACTAAGATTACGAAAATGTTAGTAAAAATTTTTAGAAATGTGCAGTTTTTTTTATTTTTAAATAAATAAATCCATTATTTGGGCTCGTGACGTCACTACATGAAAATGTCCCGTCGCCGAAAATGTTCCTATTAATTTTATAAAATTCCACACTGATTTATTTTTTTATATGGCATCACTTTGATTTCAGGCGAATTTTTGAATTCGTTCACTAGATTTATTGTTTGTTCTCTGCGAACTTATCATTTGGTTTGATTTTTTGACAGATGTTCTGAAGAGAACCCCGTACAATTAATGGGTACGGGGTTCTCTTCAGAACGTGAAGAGGATGTCGGTACATGTTTTAGAGGTATAATGATTATGGTGCTGATTTTAACAAATTAAAATTTTATAATATTCTTATTATTATTACTATTTACAAGTTCAAGTATATTACATTGAATTTAGTAATATAGACGCTGTACATTATAATGATTTATGATCAATAAGATGGATCAAGGAAAAAAATATTTATGAGATGTAATATTTTTGGTATGCCTCGTTATTCTCCTGTGCCATTCGTGTGGAAAACGTTCTTTTTTTTAAATGATTTTCGGCTATGTAATTATCGTTTTTTCACACCTATAAAATTACGTCCCGTCTTTCCGGTTTATAAAAAATGGTCTAATTTTTCGGATTGAAATTTTCAAAAAATCCCCAGGGTTTCAAAAATACGATTAAAAAAAAAAAAAAAACAGAATGTCTTAGAATATTTGCCAAAACCGGAAAAAATTAAAAAAATGTGATGCAAGTGGCCTATTGTTAGTTATTTCGGTGTTTCTCACCTGTTGATTTTATTTTATAATTTAAATTTTTAGTACTAGCGACTTCCCACAATGCCACTTAAAAAAGAAATTGTATCTTCCTGCGTGTCCGTTCCCATTCGTCCCGTTCCCCTCCCGTCTCCCTCTCCATGACCCCTTCCCCGTACGCGTACCCCCTCCACCTCCCCCTTTCCCGCTACACCGTCCGGCGAACAAACCTCCCGCGTTCCTCTTCCCACTCCCGCGTTCCATATATTGAGTCCCGGATATTCAATTTTCAAACATCTCAGTTTTCAAACTTGCAATTTTTTTATACAAATTTTAATTTTAATACATTACAAACATTTATTGGAATATATTACTACAAGAACAATTAATCAAATTTGGTACCTGTTTTAAATTCCTATAATTCTTGATTAGATTCAAAGTATTCGATTTGGGTGAGTATCATATGGTTAGGTTAATTTAAGATAGTGGGTCTTGAAGATACCTATATGTTATAGAAGGGAGGAAACACAGCGGCCGGCAAACCGTTGTTGGACTCAAGAACGAGTCGTCAACTATCATGTGACACATGTCATTGTCAACCGTCTACATTGTACATACGTTGGGCGCATGTTTGGCAAGTTTCCGACTACGCACCGTTAAGAGCGTTTAACCAGCCAGCGGACGAAAATCCACATTTCGTCGAAAGTTGTTCTTCCGATCGTGCAGGGCGGTTACAATGAGAAAGATTGATTATTCTCCGTACCAGCTTTTTTAAATTATAACTCAATATAGAATTTATTTCAATCCAAATTAGCTTTAATTTATACCTTCATCCAAAAATGCTGAAAGGCGTGATGATAGAACTATTAAAATAGTGTACTTTTTGTAGTTATTTTTTGATTATAAGTATTTATCATTTTTCAATAATGTCTAAATTTAATAATAATGTTAAAAAAATCTGAAATATATTAGTTTGTAAGTGCGCAAATAAATACACAAATGGACCAATTTTCGTCAAGAAACACATGTACGTACATATTTTTTAATGATTTTATTGAAACTAAAATTAAAGTTCTAATACATAACTTTGCTAGATAATGTATTAATTTATTTTACTGCACGATTACATTATTTGAAATGGGTGTGGTATAATACAAAAACTTTTTTGAAAATTTAACAAATCTGCCAACGACCTGTGGAATAACCTTATTATACTAAAAATTTAAAAAAATTCTAAAAATTTATTACATAACTATGCTAGATAAAAGAACAATCTTTCGAAATCCATTTATAATTTTTTGTGGAAAAGAGTCAATACGTCTAAAAACTTTTTTGAAAATGACGTATTTCCGGCTTTCTCTGGTAATGCCCTCTTAAAGAAGGATTCGATTACGCTAGGTTCCTGGGATCATCTTCTGTTAAAACACCAATAGAACAATTACAGTTTTCTCACCTGATGGCTATGCTCTAAAGATTGCGATTCGTTTGTTAAGATAGGAGAATCTATCAAACGTAAGTAGTCCTCTAAAAGTACAATAATGGATTCGCTGTCGAGATTTAATTCGCTCATGAATTTTATTAAATAAAACAAAAATAAATTTGTTGCATGTATAATTCAGTGTGATTATGTGGAGTGATATATTTTTATTATTTTTATTTATCAGTTCATCTTTGTTAATTGTAGACTTATAATTTGTGATGTCCTATGTCTGTCTATACGCTTCAAATTTTATGTCCGGGTTAAATCGTTCCCGCAGGAAAAACTTAACCCTTTCACGCACTTTTCCATAAATGGTCACCTAGTCAATCCACGTTACGCACTTGCACTATACAAGTGTAATGAATACAAAATAATACAAGAACAACATGTCAGAGAGACCAAACGGGAAAATAATTCACCGACTCCAGATATTTTCATATCAGAGGGTTCGGCTCGGTGGAACTCCTAATTGGACCTATAAATCCTACTGATCCCTCAATATAAATATTAAAAAAATCTTTTGCAATCCTACATGTATTTAAAATGGCTGATTTTTGCATTTTTATATATAAATTCTTTGATAAATCTAATATGCCTAAATTTTGAATGAGAGAGCTAGGTATAATGCCAGTAGCCGAAATAACAAATGGTTATATTTTTATAGTCTGTGAATGCCAAATTCTTTTAATCTTATTTCCTAAATCTGTGTATTTTCTTTTTTTTTCAGAAACAGATTTTTGAATATTACAGGAATTTGGAATAGCGACATCAATGAAGTTATTTTTTAATTTTGTCATGTAAAACTACGAGTATATCAGGTCTATTATGACTAATTGTTCTGTCTGTTAGTATAGTTTTATCATAATATATTTTATAAAATTCATTTTCTAAACATGAATTTGGTTCATATTCATAATATGGTATTACATTACGGCAGTCAATCAAGTTATGTTTAATTACCAAACTTTGGTGAATTATTTTTAAAACCTGATTGTTCCTAAATGTATACTCGGACAGCGCTAATACAGAACATCCCGATGTAATATGTTCTATAGTTACCGAAAAAACAAAACATTTTCTACATAAATCATCAATTTCATTTATACCTTTGATTATATGCTTCCTTTAATTTTTAGTATTATCTTGAATGGCAAGCATAAATCCTTCTACTTCTAGGCTCAACTCTACAATACTCAACCATTTGTTTGACGAAAGTTTGTCAACATACGTTTGGTTGAGATAATTGAAGTGTTTTGCGTGAATAATTTTATTTGACCAGGAATCTAATAATTCCTGGTTAGTATTTATAAGAATGTTGGCATTCTCATCATATAAATTTTAAAGTGTAATGTTTCTATCTGCCTTGCAAATTATTTTGTGCTTTCCTAAAGAAAAAAATTCTAAGCATTTCTACCTGATTATGATTCAACGATGTTATTTTGACTACACCTCAACCTCCCAAATTTCTAGGTAAATTAATTCGTTCTATAGCTGAATTTGGATGATGGCAATTAAACTTTGTTAACGTAGATCTAAATATTCAGGTCACCACACGTAATCAAAATACTGAATGTCTCTTTTGTTCGCTCAATATTAGAATTCGGATCAGTCATATGGAATCCCCAATACAAAGTTAAAATTGAAAGGTTAGAAAGAATTCAAAAAAAGATACTGAAACACCTAGATTTTAAATCCTTTCGAACATCAGAAAGCCTAAAAGACTCATTAACATTCCATAATTTATCAACCTTAGAAGATAGAAGAAATATATCCGACCAGAAATTTCTATTCAAAATTATTAACAACGTTGTTGACAACAACTATCTTCTGGAACACATTAATTTCCACTGTCCAATAAGAAACACAAGGTCAAACCAACTATTCCACATCCCAATCTCAAAAACAAATTACACACAACATTCATTTCTCCGAAGGACGTGCACAAAATACAATGATATCTTTTACGACGCTGATATTTTCCATTTGTCCTCAGGTCAATTTATTAAATTCATAATAGAAAAAATCAAAACAAATTGTTAATTATGAACTCTCCACCCCTGCTGCATGTTTTCCTTCTTTTTATAATAATAATAATAATATTTGGATGATTTACATATCCCACATGCTTTAATTTGTGTATTTTTTTTTCATTTCAGTTGTACATATATATATATATTCTTTTTTTCTACCACTTTATGTTTTCTTTTATGTTTTAATCTATGTTTATAAATATATATTATAAATTTTAGCGGAAACTTCGCTGGTTAATGCAACCATGTAATATGTTACTCTATTATGAAAATATGTATAACTGTTTGTTTCCTTAATAAACTAAAATAAAAATAAATAAATAAAATAATCGTTCTAAGCTATCTAAATCTGTATTGGACCATTTAATTATGCCAAATGAGTACGTAATTATTATTATTAGAATATATTTCTACAACCTCATTCCAAATGCAAACCAGACAAACCATTATAATTTCTAATGGGTTAAAATTGCATCCACCGATTCATCGATCACTGATACGAAACTTTACGTACATGATTTGATCGATGAACGTACCTACATATATTGTTTTATTTTACAGGCAGAAAATATACATACCTGGGAGGTCACTTGAGATTAACACTGTTCATTGTTTATTTAGAGAAATTTAGGTATAGTTCGCACGCAGAGGACATAAATTGGGAAAACATGTTATTTAATCCTGATATTTATTTTAATAATAAACAAGAATTTTTTATAATTTTTTTTATTATATAATCAATAATATTATTATTAAATTAATAAAAATAGTTTATTTTTAAACAAGTTCTGCTGTGTAATAATAATTACACAGCAGAACTTGTGACAGCTGTTTCGCCTTCTGAAGGCATTATCAAACTGTGATAATGCAGTTTGATAATGCCTTCAGAAGGCGAAACAGCTGTCACGCGTAATAATAATTACACAGCGGAACTTGTTTAAAAATAAACTATTTTTATTAATTTAATAATAATATTATTGATTATATAATAAAAAAATAAAAATTAAAATGGAGTTCTTTTTTTTTTTTTACGTGAGCTCCACACAGGAGGCCCTGAGGAAAATAATTTCCCTCAGGACCTATGTCATCTTTGGGGATGCTGTGTGGAGGGTTTTTTTTAAGGAAAGGAAGGAGGGGAGAGTTCTGGGAAGGAAGAGGGTTTAAGGGATGGGTAGGAATCTGGGGTTCAGTGTGTCCTGGTCATCCGCCTCCAAGACCTAGACAAACCTCACCCCCTGAACCCGGGCACCCTATGGCAGAGGTGTTGGTTATCCAATAAAGGTTCCCGGGGCGGCGGTACCCATTTCCGCCTCCCAAATTGAAAAAGTTCTAAAAAAAATCTACAAATTAAACTTGATAACAATAAATAACAAGAAAAAACTTTAAAATTCCACCTCTCGAACGAGATCACTAGCGCTCCGCTACGACATCAACCGACTGAATGGTGCGCATTTTAAAATAAGGAAGTTAAGATCTCGCACCCTATATATATAATATCTTCCTTAATTAGCACATTTTGAAAAGCAAAAGCAAGATTTTATGATGGGCGGCACAATAAATACTCGTAGTCCAAAGTTTGATCAGAATATTTATTCTTTTAAATGTGATTCGTCCCTCGGTAAGGGGCAGATTGGTGTGTAAGGATTCGAATCATGTTAATCCAATAAGAAAAGTGAGTTTAAGACATACTCGTATCATAGGCAATACTAGAATGATACTCTCGGAAAGGTATATTTAATTTATGGGTATGAGAGCCCGACAAGATAGGTTTTTATTTTGGACATAAATTTTGTTGGGCTTGTTATGCATCTTAGTTCCGGAGGGAGTTTACTTCAAGCCTTAAGCCCAGATACTCCAATGAACAATATCCACGCATGAGTAATATGGAAATATTTGGGACTCCGGAAAATAAAAAAGAAAAACTGACGGAAATCTTCAAAAACATTTGAACGGAATTAAATATATCAAGTCCTAACCAAATGGAATTCGTTACCCGAGTCACGCCCAGTGAGAAGATTGAAGGAAGACCACGGAATATCATTGGGAATCTTAATTTCTGACTGAAAAAAATTACAAATTTGACGGCCTCGGTGGTCGAAAGGGTAAGGATCTCTCGACTCGCAATCCGGAGATCGCGGGTTCAAACACCGACGTGCGCAATAAATTTTATTTGATTAATTTGTGTTATTTCACAATTTATTCATTTAAAACAATTCAATTTGGGAGGTGGGTATGGGTAGGTTCGCCGCCCCGTGAATCATTTATTGGATAACTAATACCTCTGCCATAGGTCACCCCAAGTGGTTCGCTACGTTTGGTGACTTAGAAGGGGTGAGGATGAGGTTTGTTCGGGTTTTGGCGGTGGATGCATATGGCCACCAGCTGCGTGGTAGGCCGGATCGAGAGAGATTGGTTGAGTATGACCTTTTGACCTCCAGCAGGACTCTCTCGGAACATCGCCTTGCACCGTAGTTGGAAGGATGAATTCGTACTTCCGTCACTCCTGGAGACGCTGATCCCCGATAATTAGTTCCCGGGCGGCGGTACCCAAACCCACCTCCCAAATATTATGGTTAAATAGATCTGCTCACTTATCACAGCTAAACTATCCGTTTATTTTTTGCGTTTTTATGTGATGTTACGTAATATTTTCGACTGTCAAGAAACAGCGGGCCTACGGCGTCATCATTTGAGGTGATAATCACCAGGGCATTGCTGAGAGTATTGACCGGACTGGGACAAAGTAAAATACAATCGGTACAACTAGTACAAACCATTCTGAACGAATCCTCTCTAAACTCCAGAACTTTCCATTTGCGTTGATTTTACTTCAGAAATATATCCGACAATTAACGTTCTACTTATATTTTGTTGGAAAGTTCATTGTTTCGAACAAATTAGTTGGGTAACTAAAAAGTAGGTAAGTATTTTGCTGAACTGCGAGAAGAGCACACAATTGCTTCAATTAGTCTAAGCTTTTTTAAGGTTTTCCGAGACTGAATTGAGAGGCGGCACAGAAAAAGTTTACGAATCAGAGGCTATAACCAGGGCCGGATCTACGAAATCTGGCGCCCTGTGCAGTAGGAACCGATGGCGCCCACCCCCCCTACATTTTTATTTTGATTAAAAATTCGTTCACCCCAATTTTTTTTATTTTTTTTTTTTATTATTTTTTTTTTCACTAATTTATCAAATAAAATCACGACATATAAAGGGTGTAATTTTTCCAAGTGACCTGGCGGTAGCTCTCACACTCGTTTTTTTTTAAAGAGAGGATCGCCAGGAGCCCTATACTCTCTGAATCTATTGGGTAACATAAATTATGGTGCTATTTTCATTATTTTAGGAAAAACTCTTTGCAAGTTATGCTTTAAAATAATACAACGAATTGTTTGTTTGTGCCCATACCATGATTTAAAATATAGGTTACGAGACAATGCAGGTGGTTTCGCTGAACTAGGTCCATGACATTCTTGAGATTTACTGCGTTTATGTACCTATATACCCAACGCGAACATTAGAAAAAGCAAATACAAATACGTTCTCATGGCAACGTAAAACACAAGAATAGCATCTACAGCTTCTGACTAGCAACAGGCAGTCCCGACGAGAGACAGTGAGCAGTGATAATAAGAATATAACCTCAAATTGGTACCTTGCATTTCCCCTGTGTTGAGCGAACAAACACTAAACACTGACGTATGGTATCAACGGCTTACGAACAAAAATACCGCGCTGTGATTGGTTATTGAATTTGGATCGCACCTATTCGTCGTAAAAGACGGTAAAAGATGTATGGAAAAATAGATCTTACGTTTAAACTAAATATATGGAATTTGTAAAAAAATTCTGTAACTGACTATAAATTCGTAAGCCGTTGATACCAACCTGATGCGTGCGCATTCTGTTTCTCTGGAAAGTGTTGCTAGAGCGTAATAATTATTTCGTACTATGGGTAATTTTTAAACAATTCAGGGAATATTATAACTAAATTTTAATACAATATTTATTTTCTCACGGCGCCCCTTCGGAGTTGGCGCCAGGTTTTTGCACGTTTTTGAACGTATGGCAGATCCGGCGCTGGCTATAACTTCATTTACCATTCTCTTACCTGGAAAATAATAATTTGTATTAGACAGGGACGTGCGGTTTGCGTGTAGTCCGAAAGGTACACCTTCAAAATATCCAGAATTTCTAACTGGACACGGTTAATAGTTGATACGCAGAAATTATTATTTTAACAGCACTTTCTATCAGTCTGATAATAATAATAATAACTAGCAGTTAAAAACCCGTTGCCCAGGTTTTTGCAGCTAGGCCCTTCGGGTGGCTTTTGTTCGGTTTCGCCCAGTCTGAGTGTTGGTGACCATTTTATAAATCCTATACGAACTGGTTCCAAAAATAGCCGGTTGCTCGGATCCACTGGGATCCAGCGACAGCTAGTCACCTGGAAAAAGTAACCGCGACAGGCAATGTCGTCATATAATAATATATATATAGACGCGTGGTATTATTATTCACAACTG
Source organism: Limnephilus marmoratus (assembly GCA_917880885.1). NCBI lineage: Eukaryota > Metazoa > Arthropoda > Insecta > Trichoptera > Limnephilidae > Limnephilus > Limnephilus marmoratus. The sequence goes on along the minus strand of OU862923.1, from coordinate 53,183,863 downwards.
CCAGTTACAATAATTATCATATTATTCTCAATCTCTCCATATCCGGAGAGATTCACGAAATTACAAATCCAGTAGTACTTACGCCTGCCAGGCTATGCACCTCACGTTAGCTGTTAAGGGAACGTACCCAAACTACGTGACCAACTTTTTGCAATTTTTAACCCCCCCCCCCCGGTGACCAAAATCCTAAGGAACCCGCCGCTCATTTGTATGGAGCGTGACCTTTTGAAGACCCCCCCCCCCTAAAAGTGTCACGTAGTATGGGTACGTTCCCTAACGTAGATGGCGCCATTTTTTGGCATTGCTTTAATTCGGTTCTATTACAAAAGTAGATTATATGTATAAAAACTCCACGTACGAAAACGGTTTTGCGTAAGGCGCGTCAGATTTGCATTCTTAGCCGGATTGTTAAATTTCAACCGTACAGTCTTTAGGCTATTAATACTGTTAGATAAAAACATTTATTTGTCAATAGATTCTTACAAATTTATATATCTATTGTTATTTTTATAACATATTGTTATTTTCATAACAGGATTTTCAACTTTCAGGATTTCTCCCGGAATGCAGTTGGTTTTCAACAGTTTCTCTAATATAATACAATAATTAAATCCTGAAAATAAATTTTTTGGAATTTTTGGATTATAATGCCGTGTACAATACAAACGACATAATAACCCAAAAATAAATTACGATAGCACTTTTGGCCGTGTTAATCTAAAATCATATCCATTTTAATAGTTATTTCGTTCAAATTACGAAAAATTACATATCCTTCGTTCGCGTCCTAGGTTCTTAAGGCTAGTTTATTTTTAATTTGGTTTAAATAAAAGAAGAATAAACCACCCTAAAACTGCCAAGTCAAAAATAATGTCCGCCAAAGTTACTATTTAAATGCATTATTTTTCATTTCCAGTAACTGAAATAGTTATTTCTCGTTGTTATATACACGGTGTCCGAGGGTAAAGTGCATTAACTTCGGGAGGTGATCCTACATGATAGTACAAGTAAAAAAGATAAATAACTTTTTTCGAAATTCCAACTTTTAGGGGTAGTTTTCTGGTAAAAAGATACAATTAGACCAGCGTGTGCGGGCGGCTTTATTATTTTACACTGTTGCCGAATGCCGAATTCCCGCTCCAAGCGCTCAGTGTCAGTGTTGAATTCGAATGTAACAATTTTATTTGCGTAGTAGTGTTTCACTTTAAAAACTTTATTGTTGTTAGTCAAAACTTGTATTTATTAAGACTGACTTAAAGGAACAACTTCATTCAGTGCGTGTTTTTTTCAGACTTACTTTTGTTTACTTAGTTGTAGACGTGCCTAACCTGCCTAACTGTAAAAATGGTGTTTATTTGTGCGTAATTATATCATTGAATTATTGTGCCAATACCGCGTAATTTTATGATTGAATTATTAGGTATATGCCTTACTTTACCAGCAAAGAACGGGCAGACATTCATTAATGAAATACGCCACAACGTACGAATTGATAATAATATTACTTTTCGTTTACATGCTTGCTTACAAGCTGAAGGTGGAAATTTTGAAAAAATTTTAAACTAGTTAAAAGCGATGACATTAGTTAAGTGTTCAATTAGTTTATAACAATTTAATCATTAAAAGCGTGTCTTCAATTGTTATTTAAGTGCAGTTATCTTTTTACATTTGGTTTAAAACATACGATCTGTATAAACATCAAGTTCTCGGTCTTGTTATGTTTACAAACGGTTTCCATGGATACAGGCCAAATCACACCAAGCAACGTTGCAACAAATGCGCCCGGCAAGCTAACTTGGGTAAGTGCTACCTTACACTAAGGATTTTTAGTTGGTATCTCTTTTTGTATGGGAAAAAAAGTTGGAATTTCAGAAAAAGTTATTTATCTTTTTTACTCCTACTATAGTAGAATCACCTCCCGAAGTTAATGCACTTTACCCCCGGACACCCTGTATATATTGTATACGAGTATATAAATAAAAAAAAAGATTTTTTTTTTGTTTGATACAATAACATTTGCAGGGTGAAATGCAGATCCGGGCACAGTTTGGAAATTTAATAAAAAGGCACTTTCTAGATGAGAAAAGTGTGGAGAAGATGAATAAAAAATAAATTAAGGCGCGCTCGGCAAAATTGAGGGAGATACAACCGTTCAAAGTATTTAAAAATTCACTTCGCGAACTGATATTGACAGTTCGTTCGCCATGTTTTCATTGCTTATGTTGGATCCCAGACCTAATACAGAATTAATAGTACGCCAAAATCACAAACCATATTACACAAACCTAGCGTAGCCGCTAAACCACTTGAAAACTGGGATGTTTTTTTGCAGTGACGCGAGCAGGCGCTACGAAGGGGGCACTTTCTTTTCTATCACAAACCATGTTTAGCGTATTAGGTTATAAAAAAATGGCGGGCGGACGCGGGCGAACTGTCAATATCAGTTTGTAAAGTGAAATTTTAAATACTTTGAACGGTTGTATCTCCCTCAATTTTGCCGAGCGCGCCTTAATTTTTGTTTTATTCTGCTTTTCCACACTTTTCTCATCTAGAAAGTGCCTTTTTATTAAATTTCCAAACTGTGCCCGGATCTGCATTCCTCCCCATTTGCATTTTTTGATGGGGTTGATTATTCAATAAAATATGAAATAGTAATTTTTATATAATGGATAACATATCACTTTGTTTAAACCACTATATTATACACAACATCTACATGTTTCGATAACAATGTTATCTTCATCAGGATATTTTTTGTTATTTTTTTTTATTTCTTTTTATTGAGGAAACAAACAGTCATACAGAAAAAATGATTATGATGACATATCCTGATGAAGATAACATTGTTATCGAAACATGTAGATATTGTGTATAATATAGTGGTTTAAACAAAGTGATATGTTATTCATTATATAATTAATGATGCCACAAAGTAATTTTGCGGAGTTTGAAGTAGTAAATTTTAATTAAATAAATTAAAACTAAGATGAAATAATATAAAATACACAAAGGCGGTTATAAAAAAAAAGAAAAGAAAAAATTGGCAAAAATTATGAAATACGGTTGAACATAATGATGTGTATGATAATGGTACTATGTACGTGATTATGTTTTATTCTTGAAATTTTTGTAGCGTTTCGAAAATAATGCGCCGCACGCCCTTGATATTGCAGTATTATTTGTGAACAAGGTTTTACATTCATGTTACATAGACGAAAGAGGTAGAAGGAAAATCTATTCAATGAACACTTCCAAAGCCTAACTTTTCTCGCTGCAGGTTGTCTACCTCTATCCCTTGTTTATAGATCGTTTAATCTTTATTTTATGAATCTTTTACATTTATCATCTGTGCTTTTCTGCATGTATACAAGACAATCATGACAATCTTCAGTAGGTACATTCAGTACGGTTTTTGAGATATTATGTAAATTAAATTTTAACCACGCGAAATACATAAATTTTCCTCGTTTGCTCGAGATTTAAAGGAGATTTTTTTTTAATTTTTCGCAAGCATAAAAAAAAATCATACCTTCGAATTTTAATATTGAGACCTACAAATTTATTATAGTGCTATATAGCCAATGAATTTACCTGTATTTTACCGTTTATCTCATGTTTGTATGATTTATTAAAAAAATATATTTAAAAAATCGTGAAGTTTATATTTTTTACTTTGAAAGTCATTCCGAAGCCGGATCCTCAGCTTTAATAATAATTATTTCTAAAATTTCTAAATTATCTAGTTGTACGCCCGTAGTATTAGTACAGAAAATTTTAAAACTTCTATTAATATCATAATTAACAATATCAACATTGTTATTGAAGCGTGCCGGATATATAGTGGTTTAAACGAAGTTATTTGATTTTCATTATATGTTTTATACTTTGTTATTCGGCGGTACATCCTCTCTGCACATCCCTTCGGGGTCACTTAGTTATATTTTGTGTAATGAAGTATACCGTATTTTCCTTAAGCCGACTGCATATTATATATAAGTATGCCGGGGCAATAATGTGTTCATGAAAACACCTCTCATTTTGGGCTTATTCAAAATACTATTTGGTTTCTCCTGATTAAATTACAAAGTGTTTTAAATTTTGAAATGCCTAATATTTTTTCTTATTTGAAATGCCTTGCTAGGCTAAGGTTTTCAGCCACATAAGTGGGGTAAGACCTTTCATAGACAGGTACCTAACGGTAACACTCAGTTTCCGATAGCCGAGTGCAATAAACCTGCAAGAGGGTACATGAGGTGCACATTCCACAGGGAGATCCGTCTCCTTAACGCGGCACAAGGAATACAGGCGATATTGAGAAGAACGTGATAGAGCACACAACATCTCAAGTGTCCCCCGGTCCATACAGAAACACAACAGCTGATTCAATATAACAAACTGGATTTGAGAGTACCTCTGCCAGCGGAATATAAACGTTAACAAGCTGTTGCACTCTCCAGGAATAAATTATTGGCTACTTGAAATTTGCAAAGCGGAGAGAAAGTATTCAGTATTATGCCCATCACAGTACAACAGTCACTGAATGGAAGGTGCATCCACAATCTACACTCTATATTCTACGCTTATAGAGTTCAAATCTATCCGTGCGAGCAATACTGAGTCTCACTGAAAAGCTCTAGGAAGTTATCTCGATCATAAATTTGTACATCTCTGAACATCACCTGTCAAGGTTGTTTAGATATGTTACACTATTACAACTTCAAATGAGAAAATATGAAACCTATAGATTTTTGTTTTATTTAGGTACCAACCTATAAGGTATACATGAAAATGAATGTTTCTTTGTTTATGCCGAATGCGTTCTTATACCATAAATCCGATTGCAATGAATGAAAGTGAAACTTTGGTGAGTTTTTGTGCGCATGCCCGTGAAGGTCTCTTTACATAATGGTGAGCTCTGGTATTATGGAATTTGCATAAAAAATTTGCAATAGGTGGTACGCGAGTTGTTTGAAAAATGAATGTATTCCGTGTAGTTTAGCGGCAGGGTGGGATGGGACAAATATTATTTGTGTGAAATTTTGAATAACATGTACGAGTACGTACATACATAAAAAATTCTCCATTCCTATTTCCAATCATCATCCAGAACCAAAATATACAAAATATTAACTTTTCTACAGAAAAAACGGGTTTTGTGCTTTGAAATTTATTAAGAGCGTTTAACTAGCCAGCGGCCGAAAATCCACATTTCGTCGAAAGTTGTTCTTACGATCGAAATAAGAAAGATCAATTATTCTCCGTACCAGCTTTTTAAAATTATAACACAATATCGATTTTATTTCATTCCAAATTTGCTGTAATTTATACTAACTTCCAAAAATGCTGAAGGGCGTGATGATAAAACTATTAAATTTATGTTTTTTTTTTTTTTTTTTAATTGTTTTTATTTCTTGCTATAGCAATCCCGATGAGTTACAGAACTCATTTTAGGACAGGAGGAACATACAAATCATGGGTGGGAGGAAATAGTTAAAATTTTACATAGGAATTTGGATATTAAAATATAAGATTCACATACAATATAGAAGAAAAATAAAAGACAGGTTGAGTAGAATAAACAGCAATGGAAAACAATTAAAGAAAAAAGGGAACAAGGTTATACAGATATGGATGATTACAAACTTAATGGAAAAGAAAAGAAGAGAAAAGAAACATGTATTTTTGTAATTATTTTTTGATTATAAGTATTTATAATTTTTCAGTAATGTCTAAGTTAAGTAAGAATAAAAAAAAACTGAAATATTAGTTTGTAAGTGCGCAAATAAATACACAAACGGACCAATTTTCGTCAATAAACATACTTATGTACGTATATATTTTTGTAATGATTTTATTCAAACTAAAATTAAAATACTGAAACACGCGTTTACCAGATAATGTATTGATTTATTTTACTGCATGATTATATATATATATTTTTTTTTTTTTACATTAACTCCACACAGGAGGCCCTGAGGAAAATAATTTCCCTCAGGGCCTATGTCATCTGGGATGCTGTGTGGAGGGTCTTTTTGAGGAGAGGAAGGAATGAACATTGGTCTTGAAGAGACCCATGTTGTAGGAAGGAGGAAACACAGAGGCCGGCAAATCATTCCACAGCCGAGCTGTTGAACACAAGAACGAGTCGAAGAAACGACCCGTTCTCATGTGACAAATGTCAACCGTGTACAAATGTTGGGCACGCGTTTGGCGTGTTTCCCGACTATGCACCGGTGCCGAAGGGATCAATGATGCTAGTTCCTCGGAGCATCTTCCATTGTAATACCGGTAGAACAAGGATAGCATTCCCACCCGACGCCTGTGCTCTAAAGATTGCAATCCGTCTGTTAAGATGGGAGAATCTATCAAATGGACCGCCCGTTTCTGCACAGAGTCGAGGGTATTTTTCAGGTATTTTGGAGCTCCAGACCAGAGATGGCTGCCAAATTCAACCGTGGGGCGTACTTGTGATTTGTACAAGGTTAGCAGTTGTGTACTATTAAAGTATCTGCGGGCCCTGTACAGTACGCCCAGTTTTTGGGAGGCTAGCTTTACTCTGGCTTCAATGGAGCCCCCATACCTGAGCTGGTCACTTAGGGTTACACCAAGCATATCAATGGAGGGCCTGTTCGGAAGATTGCTTCCGTTGAAAGAGACTAGATTTTCATTTCGATCCCTTTTGGACGTAATCAGACAAGATTGGGTCTTTGAAACATTAAATTCAACGAGATTATTTTTACCCCAAGAGAAAACACTCTCGAGGTAGCCGTCCATTCTTTGCTTCAAAGCCCTACGAGCTGTTGGAGTTTGTGAGCCCTTTGGGGGCTTGTCAAACAAAAAGCTATCATGAACTGTACTGTCATCCGCATAACAGTGAATTGGTGCACATGACAAAAGGTCGTTGATGTGCAACAAAAACAAAGTTGGAGACAGAACCGATCCCTGCGGGACGCCAGCATTTATCGAGTGTGAGGAAGAGGTGAAACCATCGACTACCGTCTGAATCGACCTCCCCCTCAAGAAGTCGGCAATCCACGTACACAAGGATGCGGGAAGTCCGTAAGAAAGCAGTTTGTTGACAAGTTCTCGGTGCCAAACCCGGTCAAAGGCCTTGGAGATGTCTTGTGCAACCGTTTGGGTCTCACCGAAACGTTCCAGGCATCGCCCCCAAACATGCGTCACATACGCGAGAAGATCACCGCACGAGCGGTTCCGCCGGAATCCGTATTGACGGTCGTTGATAATTTTGTTCTTCTCGAGGTATGTGAGCAGTTTGTCGTTGATCACACGTTCCATCACCTTAGACAGAACTGATGTGATCGCTATGGGGCGGTAGTTGGCCGGGTTGGAGCGGTCACCCTTCTTTGGAATAGGATGGATAACCGCTTTTTTCCAACCAGAGGGCACAGAGCCAGTCTTCAGGGACAGTTTAAAAAGCTTCGTCAAAATTGGAGCTAATTCTGCAGCGCACCTCTGCAATACCAGGGCAGGTATTCCGTCGGGCCCACTAGCTTTATTAACATCAAGCCCTCGTAAAACATGGAGTACTTCCCGATGCCGGATCCTCAGCTTTTTCATATGAAAACCGCAGTGAGGAACCGACGTCGGGACAGCACCTTGGTCATCGAGGGTTGAGTTATCCGCAAACATTTTACCTAGTAAGTTAGCCTTTTCGGTGGCGGTGTTTGCTAGTGAGCCGTCAGGTCTGGTAAGAGGTGGCAGATTGGATTTGCAGAAATTGCGACCTATTGAGCCCGCAAGTGACCAGAATTGCCTGCTGCCATGCGGGCATGCAGTCAGCTTTCTGCTGATCTGCTGGTCGTGCTCGAATTTTGACCTATTTATGATTCTCTTGGTTTCCTTTGCCATTTTGTTGTAAGCTGATCTGTCTTCGGATGTTTTAGATGTGTTGTAGGCTCGGTAAGCCGCGTTTTTTCGTCGCACTGCTTCAGCGCATTGTCGACTGAACCACGGCTTTGAGCCTACACCAGTTTCCTTAACAGTAGATTTGATGAAGCCATCCATCGCGGATGTGATGACTTCACCAATTTCCTGGGCACATCTTGAGGGATCCGAAGTCCGAAAATAGACAGCTGACCACGGAAAAGCATTAAAATGTGCCCGCAGACCGAACCAATCTGCTGACCTATAGTGCCACACTTTTCTCTTCAGCCTCTCGTTTGGTGGTCTGAAGTTTACAGGGATTGATGTCGTCACCAGGCAGTGGTCGGACGATCCTAAAGGCGCTGTGACTTCAATCCTGTAACCGTGTGGCACAGTAGTTAAAAATAGGTCTAACAGATTGGAACGGTGAGTCTGGACATCAGGAACCCTTGTAGGCTCCTGAACCATTTGCTCCAATCCGTAGCAAAGGGCAAAGGATTCCGCTTGGCGTCCAGCCGAGTCTGTTGATCCTGAGAACTTCAACCAAGGTTCGTTATGAACATTGAAGTCCCCCAGGACCACAAACTCTGCCGTAGGGTAGCGGGGCAAGAGGTCATCAATAGTGTCGCTTAAGTGTTTGAAGAGCTCGGACGTGTCTGATTCACTTAGGTTCGGTGAGCGGTATAAACACGCGTAGAATCTTACCGTACTGGCAAGATTGACGCGTACCCACATTACGTCGAATCTGGAGTTTTCCAGATTCAACAGTCGCACACAGTTGACGTCAGCTCGACTATAGAGACAGACACCTCCTTTAGGTCTGAACTTGCCTGCGAGGGTGAAGCCCGGGCAGTCCAGATAGGAGGTGTCTACAGGCTCAGCTATCTGAGTTTCAGACAGGAAGAGTAGGTTTGGGCGTTATGATTTGAAATGGTGTTGCATAATAAAAAATCTGTTTTGAAAATTTAACAAATCTGCCAACGACCTATGGTATAACCTTATTATACTAAAAATAATATTTTTTTCTCAAATTTAAAACATGCGTTTCCTAGATAAAAGAACAGTTTTTCGAAATCAATTAATATTTTTTTGTGGAAAAGAGTCAATGTCAATATGTCTCAAAATCTGATTTAAAATAACGACTGATTTCTGGTTTTCTCTGGTTATATATTCACTCTTAAGTGGATTTAATTTCATGTAGTTTGTGAATGGCAACCTTATGATGAATTATTTAGGAAAGAACTCCATTGTTGTTAAATATATGTCGATATTACAAAATTTTTCTTGAGAGTGTAAATAATTCAATAATATTTGATAAATTAATACACGACCACTATTATTTTTCTTCATTTTTATTACCTTCGTATTTTTTTTGGCAAGTCACCAAAGCATTTTACGACTGCTAAACTAGACTTACATATAAATCATCATCATCATCATCATCATCTGTGGCTCTACAACCCAGGTCGGGTCTTGGCCTCCAGCAGAGCCTGCCTCCATGACTGTCGGTGTTGTGCTGCGTTGCGCCAGTTTCGGATGCCGATGGTGCTTGCATCCTTCACCACTCCATCCAGCCATCGAAGCTTTGGTCTTCCAACTCTTCTCCGACCCCCAGGTGCACCATCCATAATTCGCTTTGGGATATCTCCTTCGCTCATTCTCTGGATATGTCCAGCCCACCTGAGTCTTCCAGTTTTGATTTCCTTGGAGATATTAGGGTCCTCGTAAAGATCGTATAGCTCCTGGTTGTATCTGATACGCCATTCTCCATTATCACAGACTGGGCCGTAAATCCTTCGCAGCACCTTCCTTTCAAAAATTTCTAGGGCTCCTTCATCACCCTTACTGATTGTCCAGCATTCCGAACCATACATAAGAACAGGTCGTATAAGGGTCTTGTAAAGCAGGACTTTAGTTCTTCTGGTAAGGTGGCGAGATTTATATATAAATAGCTTATTTAATTGAATAAAAACACGAATTCACCCGTCGGAAAACAGCACAAAATTAGTTGATAAATGAAGACTCCCCTGCAATATTATTTATTATTTAAGGTGATTTATTTACTGGTATTTTCATTGAAATCGAAGTGGGTATATGTTTCAATTATATTAATTTATTGCCTATAGATTCTTATTCTCCATGGATAAGAAATAATGATTTTATTATAAAATAGAAAATACCTTTGTTGCATAAAATACTCTCAAAAGTTGAGCTCTGGCTTTACACAATTTACACCGCTTTTCCATCCAGAGTTTTAAGAGGGCATTACCAGAGAAAACCAGAAATATGTCATTTTCAAACCAGATTTTAGACGTATTGACTCTTTTCCACTAAAAATTATAAATGGATTTCGAAAGATTGTTCTTTTATCTAGCATTCGTATGTAATATATTTTGAGAATTTTTTTAAATTTTTAGTATAATAAGGTTATTCCATAGGTCGTTGGCAGATTTGTTAAATTTTCAAAAAAGTTTTTGTATTATACCACACCCATTTCAAATAATAAAATCATGCAGTAAAATAAATCAATACATTATCTAACAAACGTATGTTTTAGAATTTTAATTTTAGTTTCAATAAAATCATTAAAAAATATGTACGTACATGTGTTTCTTGACGAAAATTGGTCCATTTGTGTATTTATTTGCGCACTTACAAACTAATATATTTCAGATTTTTTTAACATTCTTATTAAATTTAGACATTATTAAAAAATGATAAATACTTATAATCGAAAAATAACTACAAAAAGTGCATTATTTTAATAGTTTTATCATCACGCCTTTCAGCATTTTTGGATGAAGGTATAAATTAAAGCTAATTTGGTTTGAAATAAATTCGATATTGAGTTATAATTTAAAAAAGCTGGTACGGAGAATAATTAATCTTTCTCATTGTAACCGCCCTGCACGATCGTAAGAACAACTTTCGACGAAATGTGGATTTTCGTCCGCTGGCTGGTTAAACGCTCTTAAGGCCAATCAACCAATTGTAACCTTATGTGGATAAAGATCTACTGACTCATAGGATGCAAGATTAGGTTTGCTGTTCAGAAGTCAAAAAGGAACAATGAAACCAACGTTTTTGATTTGTAAAGCATTAAAAATTTATCTTTTTTAAAAATAACACAAATAAATCAAATCAAATTATTTTTTACCAAGAAATGGGAATTGTCCAGAGAAACTGAACACGGATTACCCCTAAATTAGATACGAACAATAACAGGTAATACTGTTATATCTCCGAAATTTCTACCTGGGTAGGTATATATTGCACGTGAACGTAAATATGGGTTTCTGTATAAAATTTGCTTCATAACCCTCTTACGAGTTTGAAAAGGGGTGGCGGCTTTGTAAGGCTTTCAATGTATAATAAGTATTAATTTTTTGGCAAAATAATTTACAAAGGTAGCCATTGTGCCTACAAATTGTGAGCCATGTTTTACCTATTTCGAAGCCGGGTTCATCGATGGGGTTTTAAGGGGTGCTGGATTTTATTGAAAGAGTCATTTTACGATCGTAATATATTATTTGAGACAGAATTTATTTATTTATGCCCAATAGGGCTTTTAAGTTTATGAAATAGTTATAAGATAAATGAGAACTTAGATATTTAAGATGTAAATTAACATAATTGTTGTTATAAATACTGTATTATTTGTTAGAAAATTACAATCGTTCTCAGAAGTGGAGTTTTGTGGGAGGTTGGTTGGTGGAAGGCCGTATCGGGAATGAATGGTTGAGGATTTGATCTCTCGTTTGATCTCTCCAGCAGGACTCTCTCGGAACATTGCCTTGCACCGCAGTGGGAGGGATGGATTCACACGTCCGTTACTCCTAGACACACTGACCCCCTGATTCCTAACCACGCTAACCACCCTTCATAACTTTTCCTTCGAAGAATTTCCTGTTTTATTTTTTAAGAAAAACCCTCCACACATCAGGAATTCTTAAAATAATAATAATAATAAAATTTAAAAATAATTTATATCATTGATGTCGCTATTCCAAATTCCTGTAATATTCAAAAATCTGTTTCTGAAAAAATAAGAAAAAATACAGATTTAGGAGAATTTGGCATTCTCAGACCATAAAAATATTGCCATTTGTTATTTCGGCTACTGGCACTGTACCTAGCTCTCTCATTCAAATTTTAGACATATTAGATTTGTCAAAGAATTTATATATAAAAATGCAAAAAACAGTCATTTTAAATACATGTAGGATTACAAAAGATTTTTTAAATATTTTTGAGGGATCAGTAGGATTTATAGGTCCAATTAGGAGTTCCACCGAGCCGTGCCCTGTGATATGAAAATATCTGGAGTCGGTGAATTATTTTCCCATTTGGAATCTTTGACGTGTTGTTCTTGTATTATTTTGTATTTATTATACTTATATAGAGCAATTGCATAACGTGGATTGACGGATTGATTGTGGAAAAGAGTGTGAAAGGGTTAAGTTTTTCATATGGGAAAGATTTAACCCGGACACAAAATCTGAAGGTTGTAAAATACTTATTCCAGGATGTGGGTGGGATAGTGCAATCCCACACGTCCCATACAATTATGCGTATTTACACAACAGATTTTTTAAATAAAGAATCAAGTACGAAAAAACAAAATAACAAGAAAAAAAAATGTATAAAATAACTTAATAATCAATGTATGTAGGGCGTGGTCTGGGGTGAGCTCGGGCTCAGCGCTCACTCAGGAGTGGTGTTTGGTGCTGGAACGCTGCGGTCACCACTGTATTGTCGGAGGCCATTAGCCGCATCTTGGATCCAGTGACCCGGTGTCTCATCAGACCGGCGAATCCGTGCAATCCTAGTATATGTATTCTGTGAAAAGCTAACTTTAAAAAAACTTTAGCGTATTCAGCGTTCAGCATTTTTTCGCAGTGCTTGGAATTTTCCTGTCTTTTGACTTTTTTGTACGGTTGACCTTTAACTGTCTGTCCAGGGATTTCTCAGCTGGTGACGATGTAGGAACTCAAAGTTCAAAGACCTCTAAATCTTCTTTGCTATCTTTATAAAGGTCCACCCTGTATTAGAAATTTTGTATATTATAACTAGAGATTGAGCCCCTTTCGTCATTAATACCTACTTCAGCATAAAATTTTTAAAAAACATTAAATTTGAAATGGTAGCCATTCTTGTTTCCTGAGGAATTGGTTATTTTTAAACCCGATCGTTTTAATTTTTTTATTAAAACAGGCAGCATAGAGTGATTTGTACGTAGATGAGGTTGCTGAGCCGGCCACCTACTGAACATTTTTATTAAAACAGCGTAGAGTAATTTGTATGTAGAAGAGGTTGCTGTGCCGGTCACCCTCAATTTTTTTTTTTTTTTTGAGGAACTGGATCAATTCTTAACTTCTCTAACCTACCCCTATACTACAGAACTACAATAAGGGAACGTACCCATACCTTGTTTAGGGGGGGGGGTCTTATGAGCGGTGGGTTGCTTAGGCTTTTGGTCACCGGGGAGGGGGGGGGGGGTTAAAAATTGCAAAAAGTTGGTCACGTAGTATGGGTACGTTCCCTAAGACAGTTTCCTGTTTTGTCTTACACTTTAAGCATATTAAAACAACGTAGAGCGTGCATAATTCTCCCTTTATATAGCGCATGATGTTAATTTATGACCAATCTGGAAGAATTCTAATTATAGATGAAAGATATAAAATAAGTGATATATTATAGATATTTTTTTTATTTTTTTTTTATTTATTATTTTTTAGCATATAAAATATAATGTACATTTAGATGATGTATTAATTTGCTTACATGTTCATATTCAAATATGTTAATACCACTCTTCCATGGAAGCGTTTGCTTGTGTCTGGAAGAGTAGTGTACATTTTTTAATGCTATATTTAAGTTCTTAAATTACAATGTGAATGTAAAAAACAATAAGTTGTAAGTTCGGTGATATGTGATTATAAGTATTTATCTACTATCAAAACAATTTTACTGTTTGGATAATGTGTCCAGAATTATTGTAATTAGTTGCTAAAAACAATACAAAATTTAACTTATTTGAAGAATGGAGTATCACTTGGAAACTGAGTTATAAGTAGATTAGATTAGTCGGAAACTGTTTTTTTTTTTTTTTGAGATTATCTTTAAAATATTTTTTTACAGTGTTTATTAATTGGATTTTATCATTAATTTTTCTAATTTCATCCGGTAATCGGTTGAAAATAAGTCTTCCTTGATAAGTATAATAATTTTGTGCAAAGGAAGTGTTTAATTTTGGGCATGAAAAAATATATTTATGTCTAGTACGGTTTTCAGTTATAAATTGATATTTTTCTTTTTCTTTTATAATTTGAATCAATGCATTTCTATTGTATAGATCTTTGAAAGATGTAAAAGCGCACATGGCAACTTCTATCCATCTACACATAAATTTCAATAGAATAAAAGCTGTTTTAACTGAAATGTCGACATTTTATCGCATGTTAGATATCCGGGTTGAAGTTCTGCTTTACTATTACACAAAACCTGGCTTATCAAAAATAAAATTAAAAAACTTCCCTTATACCTGCATACTGTATGTATCAAGGTGAGGTAGTCGTATTTGATAACTTTCCAGGGGAATATTTTAAATGGTTTTAAAAATTATTTTTAAAGACTATTCGGAAATTCGATCCCTAATCCTTTTACCTCTGCGATTTTCACGTAATGTTCACAATATTACATTATTATTATTACTTTTTTTACTAAATGAGATTGCACTCAGAACTGGTGGTAGTTAATTGCCCGTATTATGTAAGAATCAATTATAAAAAGGTGCTTCCAACTTTAACCGTTTTCACCAAATCCCTCCAATAAAAATTGGGTGAATATTTACTTACGAGTACTTATTAAGTAGATTGTAAAACTATCCCCTCGGCTACGCGGTCTATTTTATACAAAACATAAATTTGACCGGTCAGTGGTTGAGTGGGCAACATGTTTGGGTCCCACCTGGGCATCGCGTGTTCGATTCCTCGGCTGGCTAAGTCCTCCATCACAACACAAGCAACATTTTCGGCATTCTGTGGTAGTAGTAGGAGATTTTCAAACTTTGTTTGGTTATTCGTAACCCGGGAATGTTTTTCTTTCTTTAAAAAAAATTGAATTTGAGGTCAAAATACCTATTTAGAACTAATACAGATTTTATTTATCAAAAGGTGTTTTAAATATCTTATTGAGGAAAACAATATCCTTAAAAATAAAGTATCAGGACTAGAACAAAAACTCAAAGCAGTAGATAGAGAAAAATGAATAAATAACCTGGTGTTCTTTGGAATAGAAGAGAAGGGAAAATCTGAGGGATATCTTGTAGACTACATTAAATATCTCATAGTGGACATGGGAGTACACTTGGACAGTCAAGAAATTTGCAACGTGTATAGAATAGGGAAACAAAGCGAAAACAATGGAAAAAAACATCTTATTCTCAAGAACAAGACAAACCTCCCGTCAGGTATTAATGTGAAAGAAAATTACTCGAAGAAAATCCTGGAAAAACCAAAACAGCTACAACCTCTACTAGAAGAACAGAAAAGAAAGGAAATATTGCTTTCATAAAATATGACAAACTGATAGTGTTAAAATCGAAGGGCATCATTAGCGAAAAGAGAAAAAGAGATACTTCGGATTCTCCTAAGTCATCAGCACAGAAGAAAGTAAATGCAATCAAAAGAAAATTGAGCAATCCTTCACAATCTCTACCCAAAACTAGCACGAAAGAGATCATCAGACCTAACATACTGAACTATGTCAACCGAGCAAGTTCTGACTCACAACTAAATGCTCCAAAAAACTAATAATTGCCTCGGAAAATCGGAAACAAACAATACCAACTAGAATTAACAATCAAAACCAATTTAAAAAAAGTCTCCCAATTCGGCTGGTCCCCGCGGGAGTTATAGACCACCACCCTCTGACAACAAGAAGAAACAAAGCACTCAATTTTTTTTTTGAATTAGGCAATTCACCCTAAAAAGAGCGCTTTGTGATGCAACGTCCCAGTGGAAAATATTAGAAGAGGCCTAAACCAAGAGGCAAACTGAGCTTCGGGATATATTATTATAACAAACAAGAACATGTCTAGTATTCATACCTAACGGAAGTTCAGAATAAAAAGGCACATTGTTAGATATTATTATTTTAAATAACTTGTACAGATATTACGTGCTATTTTATTTATTTTAATTTTAAATTTTTATATATAGTAATCATATAATTCAATTTTGTGGCATTTTGGAGGCTCCTTTGGAATGTTTTGGAAGTAAAGAATTATTAAAAAAATATATCTTGTATTATCTACTGTGTTAATCTGATGAAATATTAAAAAAAACATTTTTTGGTAGTAATTTCAATTTATAAACGAGAAATTTGATTTCCAACGTGTTTTGTAATTTGTATTTTAAATTTACCCCCATCAAAATACGTTTTTAAAACAGTTTTATTTAATCATAATTGTATATTAAAAAGAGTAAAATAATTTATCATTTATTTACAAATAATTGCCTAAAATCATGAAAAAATTCCGTAAAACATATTCAAAACACCTTTAGATTACAAAAATAATTTTTCAGTTTGGTTAAGTATTTTGGCCTCAAATCCAATTTTAAGATTTTTATGAATTTTTACTCATTCCTCATAAACCGTTTTACATTTCTTAATAACGCCATTCCACTTTCGGTGATTCGTTGTTTTTTTATTGATACTACTATATTGATTCTATAATCTGTTTTTAAAACTGATTTTACCACATTATAATTTGGAAGGTAAATCTTAATGTTTCGCTCTTAAGTAATGATGTAATAATGTAAGTAATGCAAGATTAATATTGTAAATTGAAATAGTAGGTAGGTACGTTGCTAACAAAATCTACCTTCACAACGTACCATTAAAATCGTGATAGTAAAAATGTCATTGTGATAATAGAAATGTTTTATGAGTTTATTTATTGTACTGTTATTTGTGGTGGAATTCTATTGTATTAAAATTGAAATTGAAACACTTTTTAACTTGTTTCCACTTATTTATTTCACCAGTACCGGTTTCATCCTATTATGGACATCTTCAGGCTGGCAATTGACATTCTTTTGTTACAGAATTTATACAAAATTAGGTAGGTAGGTACACAATTTTAAAGTAGGTACATATGTTTGGGTTATTACGTTACAACTGCTCTTTAAGGTAAATATGTCATGAATAAGAAATAATAATATTTACATTGGGAATAATATCAAATGAAATAATAATATAACAATGGTCACGATAGCAGAATAATCGATAATTTAATAGATAAGTTTTAAGATTTTCACGGCCAGAAGCATTTTCGTTATATGTTTTTGGGGTGTTGTGCCGTGTTGCGCTACCTCCTTCTTTAGCCAACGTTTCGGCAGATCCGGTAGATGTGTCTGCCGGATCTGCCCTGATGATGGACACTGCAACGATGTCCGAAACGTTGGCTAAAGAAGGAGGTAGCGCAACACGGCACAACACCCCAAAAACATATAACGAAGATAATTTAATAAATTAAAAATAATGAATTGTTCTGCATATCTCATTTTTTTAGAAACGTTTTATTTATGATTCCGTATCATTTATTGTTAGGAAAAATATAGAATAACGCACCTAACTTGCTGTCGTCACTCCTACTCATATTGTTATCGGTACAATAAGTAGATATTGACGTTACGGTTTGGGAGGAATGGGTACGCCGCCCCGGGAACCTTTATTGGATAACCAACACCTCTGCCATGGGTCACCCCAAGTGGTTCGCTACGTTTGGTGATTTAGCAGGGGTGCCCGGGTTCACGGGGGTGAGGTTTGTCTAGGTATTGGAGGCGGATGATCAGGATACACTGAAATCCAGATTCCTACCCACCCTTAAACCCTTTTCCTTCCCAGAACTCTCCAATCCTTCATTTATTTAAAAAAAAAACCCTCCTCACTGCATACCAAAAAATTACATAGGCCTTGAGAGAAATTATTTTCCTCAGGGCCTCCTATGTGAAGCTCATGAAACAAAAAAACACGTGCGTGTGTACGAGTGAAATATTTTTAAAAATAGAACTGATGCACGTAGGTACTCGTTACTCGTACGTGTTGTTTGTTGTGAAAAATAATAGTTACGGTGGTACGTCTCTGCGACTATGTGTAACTTGGGTTTATTGAACTCTAAAACTGGGATATGTTTGGTTTTCAAAATTGGAACTGATTGTGGGAATGATTCGGAAAAGCGATAAAGTAGGCACCAAAAAACAATTATAATTGTATTAGTAGATATGTGAAATGTATAGGTAGGTCTTATGTTTAAATTTTTAACAGATGTGGATTTTTTTTAAGAATGAGGCCGATATTTATAATAAATATTTACTTCTGCTTCACAAATACTACAATTAACAATTTGGGTGGTGGGTATGGGTACCACCGCCCGGGAATCATTTATTAGATAAGTAACACCCCTCCATAAGTCACCCCAAGTGGTTCGATATGTTTGGTGACTTAGCAGGGGTACCCGGGTTCATGAGTGAGGTTTGTCTAGGTCTGGCGGTGGATGAGTTTGCCCACTTACTACTTGGCAGGCCGAATCGGGAGAAACTGCCTGAGGGAGACCTTTTGATCTCTCCAGTCGGACATCCTCGACCAACCATTTTGCGCCGCAGTGAGGGGGATGGACACGTCCGTCACTCCTGGACGTATTAACCCACAGACTCCTACTGACCCCTCATATATTTTTCCTTCCCAGCATTTCCTTTTCTTCCTTTCCATAAATCCTCTCCTTCCTTTATACACGTCATCTTTAAAGACGACATAGGTCATTAGGGATCTTTTTCGTCGGGGCCTCCTCTGTGAAGCTAATGTAAAAAAATGTACCTATCAGGGTCATATTCACGGGTCTGTCTAAGTCAAATAATAAAAAAGAAACTTTTTAAATCCAGACAAGCCATAATTCACGTGAGCACCTACCTATGTAAAACATTAGTGTTTAGTCAAAACCTATTCCATATTGAAATATTTAATAACAATATTGCATTCTTCAATCCACTGTCTCGAATGTGTCGTCTGTACAACACTATTGAATGTGATCTTATAGATATCTTCGCAAACAGTCTCGCATATTTTAAAAAACAAATTAAAAATCTTCTTCCATGATATATTATGGAGCACAGTTACATAATTGCTTTATTATTGTGTCTTCTCTTTCTCTGTACACTTACTTTGTTTTATATTTAATTGTTTATATTCATTCTGATTATTATTATTTCTGTTTTATCTACTACTACCATCTCCGCCTACTAACAATTGAACCTTGATTACGCATGCTGTTAACATTTTTAATTGGAGTGTTAATGTATATGTGCACATTTCAACGCAATAACATTGATGTAATTATTATTAACACTCTGTAAATGTTTCAAACAATAAATAAATAAATAAATAAATAGTCTTTTATTTTATTATTTTGATTTTATAATTTTTTTTTATGTTTTCAAGTTTAATTTGTAGAACTCCATTTTAATTTTTATTTCTTTTATATATTCAATTATTTACGAATTATTGAATACATAAAAAATTTATAGTCAAATTATATGTTTAAAATGCTTTACATTTTATTATTTAATGGAAATCAAATTTTTCGGTTTTGGTAATTCGAGTTGCAGCCTTACTACATAAACTAAAGCACCCCTTAAGCTACAGAAACCTCAGATATTATAATTCTAATTTTGAAAGACAATGAAAATAAAAGTTTGTAAGAAAATTATATAATTGGTAGGTACTTTAGTGCTTGTGTTAATTTGTTAAAAAAATAGTTTCAATTTTGAAAATCACAGAATTCAGAGCAAATCCGAGATTTATGTACCTAGATAACAAATTGGGAGGCGGGTATGGGTACCACCGCTCCGGGAACCATTTATTAAATAACCAACACCTATGTCATAAAAATATATTATCCCAAGGGGTTCGCTATGTTTGGTGATTTACCAGGGGTGCCCGGATTCTTGGAATAAGGTTTGTCTAGGTCTTGGTGGCGAATTCGTTTCCTCACCTACTGCGTGGCGGTCCGGATCGGGAGAGACTGCTTGAGACATAAAAATACATAATCCAGACCTCTCCGGCCGGACTCTCGATGACCTGGACATATTGACCCCAGATTCCTACCCATATTTCATACCTTTATCTTTACCAGAACTTCCTCTCCTTCCGTTCCTTAAAAAGACCCCCACCACAGCATACCCAAGGATGACATAGGCCCTGAGTAATTATTTTTTTGTCAGGGCCTCCTGTGTGAAGTTATTATAAAAAAAGATCGTTGAACCGAAGTTACAGACACCTGACCAAAATTTGTATTTTTAATAATAAATTACACATTTTTTGATTCACGTTTTTTTTATGTATGTGAAATATGAACTTTTTGGGTTAATTTCGTAAAACTTATGCAATCATTATCGTAATTCATTTTGGGGTATTATGTCGTGTTGCGCTACCTCCTCCTTTAGTCAACGTTTCGGACAGCATTACAGTGTCCATCATCAGGACATATAATTGGATTACACATATGCCATGATGATGGACATTACAATACTGTTCAAAACGTTGACAACGTATAACAACCCTAATAATAAATCACGACAATTGTTTTGGCTGTGAAAATCTCAAATAATTATGCAATCAATCATATTTATTTATACTAACTATACTAGTGTCTCATCCTCAGCATTATTCAGATTTCAGCATTGTCCAGATTACAGATTATTCTTAGAAATTGTTTTAAATAAATGTAAATAGTTAACTCTTTAACTAATGAAATTCTTTGCCTAAATACAAAAACAATAACCAAACCTTTACCAAAAAACAAAAACAAAAATATGTATTATACTTAAAACTGTAAAAAAAAAATATGAATCTTATGGGGAATTTTGTCTAGGCAGAAGGGCGTAAGATGGACTGGGGCAAGAACTATAATATTTACCTCTGGATTCTAGAGTAAGACTGAGGAAAATTTTAAATGCGTGGGCAAAAAATGTAAATCAATAATACTAATACCTACTTCTGTGCAGTGCCGTAAATAACCTTTTCTGCGCCCTGTGCGAGCTTCTATAACTGCGCCCTATTTAAGTAGGCCCTTCGCCTGTTATACCACGCACTGTGTCTCACTCACTAAAACTCAAACGCAAGTTCACTAGTGCAAATGCGTTGCCCACCCTGATGCTTAAGATTTAAATTTTGGGCCACTTTGGTCTTCATATTTCTATAATAAAATACCCTGCAAAGTTTCAGTAAACTGTAAATTAATTTTAAGTACTTGGTATGACTCCAGATACTAATATCTACAGCGTGTATGCCGGACGAATATCTACAGCTCATATGTTGGACTAATATCTATGAACTTCAGAGTGAGGACTAATATCTACAGAGCTAAGGTCGGACGAATATCTATGACGGTCCGAGTGGTGACTAATATCTATGGAGAGTAGGTTGGACTAATATCTACAGAGGGCAGCTGAGCAAGAGGTTGTACGGAAAAGCATAAATTACTTCAATTACGTAATTGCTAATTACGTAAAGGCTTAAAGTTTAAAGTACGTACATGAAATTTTTGCATAATATTACGTATTTTGCTGTCTACGAGGATAATAATTTATTGAACAAACATGGAGGTCATAATACAAAGATATTTATTTATTTATTTATTTCGAAATACACGGCACCACAACCTAACCTAACTGACATAGAAATGGTCATGGTAACAGACTAAATAATTTAGAAGCACTCGAAATAAAGAAACCTCTCTCCCTTCTTCCTTGCGCTGTCCCAACTCATTGCCTAGGTAGGCTGTTGGGGTCGGCACTTCTCGTTCTCAGGTTGTAATTTCTCCTGTTTTGGGTATCGCCTTCATTCAGGCCGTTTTTCTGAAGAATTTTGGCGCATTTAGTCATCCGGGAGTTCTTCGGTCTTCCTCTGGGTGACTGTCGATGAAGCTCCATAGACATTGCCTGCCTCACTGTGTGGTCCGATGGTCTCCGTCTTAAGTGTCCATACCATCTCAACTGTCGTTCCTCCAGCTTACTATTTATGTCTGTGACACCCAGGCTACCACGAATGCGTGAACTTTTGATCTTATCTTTTAGTGATACTCCTGCCGACCGTCTAAGCATTCGCATTTCTGCTGTTTCGAGTTGCCTAGAGTAGGAGTTGTACATAGTCCAGCATTCGGAGCCATACATTATTCCGGTCCTACAATAGTCGAAATAAAGAAAGCTGTTAAAACAAAAACCCAAATCCTTAATAATAATCAGCTAAATGTGTCCAATAGGCCGATATTATGGATTTTTACATACATAAATTAAGTTTTTTAAACTGCATACGCAATATTACGTTATTCCAATATGCTATACATAATTGCAAATCCAACCTCTGCCAGTGCTGTAGATATTCGTCCTCACTTTGGTTCTCATAGATATTAGTCAGCAGTTTGAGCTGTAGATATTCGTCCTCATTTTGGTTCTCATAGATATTAGTCCGATTTGTTCTTTTTTTGGAATTCCTGTAGATATTAATAGACGCCTCCCTTGGTATGGTAGAGTTTTGAATAAGGAAGGTAGCATAGCATAATATAAATTGCGTTTAAGTAGAGCAAAACGAAAAAATAATAGTCCTGCCTAGTCTGGCCATTCTTGCGCCCCCCAGAGTCTACGCACCGGTGGCACCGCCCTATTTACGGCACTGCTTCTGTGAACAGGAGGACTCAGAGAGTAGTCAAAAAGTAAGTTTCTATTTATTCTTATTTAATAAATCAAAACCAAAATTTTCGCTGAAATCATGAAATTTTGTAAGTACCTAATTAAATTAAAATAATATATAGTATATTTGCGGCATGTTCCAGAGTGGAAGATACTATCAGTATCGCCCTGGTGTAAGACCACCATTCAGAATTGAAACGTTGCTTGAAAATGGCTTTAGCCGTGTTTGGTGACCAGATCTGAATAGCCAGGTACTTTCCAACCTTCCTCTTCCCCACCTCCTTCCCCTCCCCACTACCTTCAGCCTCACAACATACCCCAATTGGGGATGCCATAGTCTCACTGGCTCCAGACGGGAGCAGTTGAGATTCTTGTGCGGTATTCACTGTAAAAAAAAAAAAAAAAAAAATATCTACCTCCTTATTTTTTTCTTAATTTAATGAAACAAATCACTTTATAAAACACCACTAACCTAACCGAAGACATGAAGGATATAGAAGATATGGAACGACAAAGAAGAGCAATTAACATACGGGCCGGAATGCTCTCAAGGCGGTAGCGAAAATGTCAGAAAATTACTATTCAAGACATACTGTACTGCCCTGTATACGTCTGAACTGTGGACACAATACCCAGCAGCGCAATGGGACAAACTGAGGGTGTGCTACAATAATGCATATAGGCAACTTATGCAACTACCGAGGTTCTGCAGTGCCTCCACGATGTTCACCGAGGGGAGGGTGCACTCATTCCCAGCCTTACTTCGCCACCGACTAGCCAGCTTCTGGAGCAGGATACGGACTTCAACCAATATCATTGTCGTGGCTGCATCCGAGTGGCTCAGTTCCCCAATAAATGAGCGATGGATGCAGATGATGAGGCGACCTTAATGATGGACGATCCCAAAATATCTTTTTATTTTTAATTCTGTCTGCTTATTATTTATTTTAATTTTATGCTTATTTTTTGTTATTTGTATTTTTCATTTTATGTTTTAATTAGGTAGTAGGTACCTACCTAATATTTAAACATTTTTTTTCTTTTATAGTTGTTTATGTAATATGGCAGACTGGGATTGCACTACCCTCCCAGTCCTGCTGGAATAAAAACTTAAATAAATAAAAAATAAAATATTTTAATATCTGTTCTTTTTTCAATTATTTCTGGCTTTCACACTTCAAGGGTGTTCTAGGCCATCATTCAAAATTACAGAGAAAGGGAAAGATGAATTAATACATTAATTTTATTTCAATGTGCAAATACGCAAATTTTAGAATTATATGGAAGATTGGAGTCGAGTTCAGACTAACAATGGCCGTTATACACGACATCTTTATATGAAAATAGAGGTGAAAATGAAAGGTGTTGACTTTTGTGTCTAATTGGAATCGGGCTGAAAAAAGATGTCGTGTATAACCAAGGGCGGATCCAGCTTTGGCGCCAGGGGGGGGGTCACATAGTCGTGGTCAAGTCACAAGAAGTTATAATTTAATTTTGATAATAATAGATACAAGTAAAAAGTACGTCCACCTAGGTCCTGGACCCAGCCCAGGGGGGGGGTCATGACCCCCATGACCCCCCCCCTGGATCCGCCCCCCCCTGGATCCGCCCTTGTGTATAACGGCCATGAAGAGATGACATATTGAAAGGAGGGGAGAAAATTTCAGAAAACGCTTGATAGAAGAGAGGATATTTATTTAGAGAGGGACAACCAAAAAATATGTGATCTTTCTTCTGGACCACAGAATGTACAATCTGGTGAGTCAAGGACGTGAATTTTAAAAATGTTAGAATGAACGGAACATTGTCCGATTCTCATTCGAATAAGTGAGGAAATTATTAACCTTAAATATTTTACGTACATTTTTTTTTAATTTCAAATAATGTATTAAATAATTAGATTTTTAATGAAATAAAACAATTACTTTATTTGTAACCACGATTTTTTTAATACCGACCGGTTTTGCTTAACACCATCATCTTGAGGGTATAAAATTAAACTGAGTTTAAAATCAGTTTACAAAAATGAAATCGGTATTAAAAAAATCAAATAAATGAACCGTGGTTACAAAGTACGGTCAAACCACAGCAAAAAATTCTTCTCAAGTCCTCAGCCTAGAGTTTGATCATTTCTTTTTAAAATTAAAGCCATGTTAAATTAAAGCTCAGGGCATAGTAAAGTTAGCCTCCCAAAAACTGGGCGTACTGTACAGGGCCCGCAGATACTTTAATAGTACGCAACTGCTAACCCTGTACAAATCACAAGTGCGCCCCACGGTTGAATTTGGCAGCCACCTCTGGTCTGGAGCTCCAAAATACCTGAAAAATACCCTCGACTCTGTGCAGAAACGGGCGGTCCGTTTGATAGATTCTCCCATCTTAACAGACGGATTGCAATCTTTAGAGCACAGGCGTCCGGTGGGAATGCTATCCTTGTTCTACCGGTATTACAATGGAAGATGCTCCGAGGAACTAGCATCATTGATCCCTTCGGCACCGGTGCATAGTCGGGAAACACGCCAAACGCGTGCCCAACATTTGTACACGGTTGACATTTTCCACATGAGAACGGGTCGTTTCTTCGACTCGTTCTTGTATTCAACAGCTCGGCTGTGGAATGATTTGCCGGCCTCTGTGTTTCCTCCTTCCTACAACATGGGTCTCTTCAAGACCAATGTTCATTCCTTCCTCTCCTCAAAAAGACCCTCCACACAGCATCCCAGATGACATAGGCCCTGAGGGAAATTATTTTCCTCAGGGCCTCCTGTGTGGAGTTAACGTAAAAAAAAATGTTAACATAAGGAAAAAAATACTGTTATTAGTTACTTCATATATTATTACAAATGACTCCAATTCATATCGATTAAATAAATAAAGAGTGGACTTCGAAAAACAATTATATTATTCTGTAAACTCAACCATTTGTAAACGGTTTTAGTTTGCAATGGTATCACAATTCTCGTTTTCTTCTCCATAATTGTGTTCAGAATTACATATTTATGAAGAAATTAATCAGATGCGGCGTGCGGTGTTCAATTATAAAATTTTCATTATAAATATTAGTAGTCCTAAGTTATAAATTAAAATTTAAAGTATGTAGGTAAGTACTCTTCGCCTGTTTGTGGCCTTTTTTTATCTTAAATATAAAAATCTCGTGTCACGGTGTTTGTGGCCGCACTCCTCCGAAACGACTCGACCGATTTTTATGAATTTTTTTGTGTATATTTGGTAGGTATGAGAATAGGTTTTAAAGTATATTTCATACCGAGGGTGATTAGAGTGTCCCTATCCAAGAAAAAAAAACTATTTTCTTGATAATTTTTTTTTGTATTTTTTTTTATTTTTATTATTATTTTTATTTTTTTTATTTTTTATTTTTTTTTATTTTTTTATTTTTATTTTTTTATTTTATTTTTTTTTTTTTATTCAAAAAATACATATAACCCCAAATTTAACCCTCCTACCCCCACCCTCCCATTTTTTTTATCGCGATTTTAGTATTTTTGTATGGACAAATTTAACCTTCTTTCGTATTTCAAACAGAACGAAATTATCTATGTTGTTGAACGACAGATGGCGCTACGTCCGCCTCATCGTACTTTCATCCAAACATGCGCAAGACACTCACGAGAAGCGTCGCGTTATTTTAATATTTCATTCGGCATCATGTTCTCGCGTGGGCAAACCATCGAACTTATTTGTGTTGGCAAAAGACGGACTGACAAAAAATATCGTACACTCAATTGCTCTTCGAAATTCATATTGATTTTCTTTATTTCATTTTTCTACTTTAGTTGGTGTTTTTTGTTTTTATCGGCGGTCATCGTCTACAGCGCTCTATTCCTCTTTCTGTCAAAGATCCCATCCCCACACGCTTACAAAACATTCGTTATTTTTTATTTAACAACCAAAATATACACTAGAAATAATTTATATGGCAGAACAATGTTTGACGGGTCAGCTAGTATTTTTATATAAGTTCGACAGAAATTTATTAAAATCAGTCTTCGCGCGCTTTAATTAGAAAAATAATTAAGCTAGTCAACCTCCAAGCGCGGTGTCATTTATTAAATAAAAGAGTTCTATTAAATAAACACGAAAGTAGAAAAAATTATGGATAAGGTAAAATTCAACAAAAAATATAATAAAATGAAAATAAATCACTTTTTATGGACCACTTATTTAATTGAATGAAAATTGGAACAATTGATTAATTGATGGAACAATTAGTATTGACCTACCTACCTACCTACTTTTTATCTTGTTCACAGATATAAATGTCCGGGTTAAATTTTCCCCACAGGAAAAACTAAACCCTTTCACACACTTCCCCAAATGATCATCTAGTCAACCCACGCTATGCAAGTGCACTATATAAGTATTATAAATACTAAATAATACAAGAACAACATGTCAACCTACTAGAGACCAAATGGGAATATAATTCACCGACTCCAGATATTTTCATATCAGAGGGTTCGGCTCTGTGGCATTTCTAATTGAACCTATAAATCCTACTGATCCCTCAATATAAATATTTAAAAAATCTTTTGTAATCCTACATGTATTTAAAATTACTGATTTTTGCATTTTTATATACAAATTCTTTGACAAATCTAATATGCTTAAATTTTGAATCAGATTCCTAGGTATTATGCCAGTGAGTGGCCGAAATAACAAATGGTAATATTTTTATAGTCCGAGAATGCCAAATTCTTTTAATCTCATTTCCTAAATCTGTGTATTTTCTAATTTTTTCAGAAACAGTTTTTTGAATATTACAGGAATTTGGAATAGCTACATCAATGATATAAGTTATTTTTTTAAATTTTGTCATGTAAAACTATATCAGGTCTATTATGATTAATTGTCCTGTCTGTTAGTATAGTTTTATCATAACATATTTTATAAAATTCATTTTCTAAAGTGAATTTGGTTCATATTCATAATATGGTACTACATTACGGCAATCAATCAAGTTATGTTTAATTACCAAACTTTGGTGAATTATTTTTAAAACCTGATTGTGCCTAAATGTATACTCGGACGGCGCTGATATAGAACATCCCGATATAATATGTTCTATAGTTTCGGGAAAAACCAAACATTTTCTACATAAATCATCAATTTGATTTATATCTTTGATTATATGCTTCCTATAATTTTTAGTATTAATGACTCTATCTTGAATGGCAAGCATAAATCCTTCTATTTCTGCGCTCAACTCTCCAAATTGAAGTGTTTTGCGTGAATAATTTTATTTGACCAGGAATCTAATAGTTCCTGGTTAGTATTTATAAGAATGTTTGCATTCTCGTCATATAAATTTAAAGGTGTAATATTTCTATCTGCCTTGCAAATTGTTTTGTACATTTCTGAGCTATTAGCTTTCCTATGGAAAAAATTTCTAAGCATTTCTACCTGATTGTGTTTCAAAGATGTTACCATTGGTTTCGAAATACATTGATAATTTTGATTAAATAAGAAGTGCATGCACATTTGTTTTCATTTAATTAAAATTACGCTAAAAATGAATTTGCAAATATTGAAGAAACAAATTTAACTTCATGTCAACGCTCCAAATAGTTTTTAACCGATTTATTAAAAAAATGTAAATAGTTTTATTCTCTTGTGATCACATGACATGTTTTTGGCGTATTGATGTTAATTGGATAACCAACACTTCTGACATAGGCCGCCCCAAGGGTGAGGTTTGTCCGAGTCTTGTTGGCGGATGCGTCTGCCCACAAGCTGCATGACAGGCCAGATCTGGATAGAATGGTTGACGGAGTTGCTTTGACTTCTCCGGGTGTACTCTCAGTAGGAGAGATGGAATAGTACGTCCGTCACTCCTGGACACACTGACCCCCAGATTCGTACCTACCCCTCATACCCTTTTCCTTCCCAGAACTTCCTCTCCTTCTTTTCATAAAAGACCCCCCAAACAGAATCCCCAAAGATGACACAAGCCTTGAGGGGAATTATTTTCCTCGGGACTTTCTGTGTGGAGCTAATGTAAAAAAAAAATTGAGGCTTGAAAATAAAATTAGACCAGGTCAAAAAAAATACTTCTGAGAAAATCGAATTCAAAGTCTTGTCACTGTCGTTAATTTATTTTTATCTCTATTTGCAAAAATAGAAATAAATTTGCAAATAAATTAGAAATTAGATATGTTTTTGCAAATACGAGTAGATATAAAAAAAAATATTAATGATAGTGACAAGAGTTTGAAGTGGAGTGTCTCCGAAATATTTTTTTGGAACCTGGTCTACTTTTATTTTCAGGCCTCCAATTAAAAGTAAATAAAAAGAAAAGGTGTAAAATATTACAATTGATTTAAAAAAAAAACAAATCAAAATCAGTCTTAAAGAAATTAAAGAAGAGGAATTATTCAACATTTTGAAAAGGTCATAGGATCTGGAACAAACCGTATTTAAATAAAACCTAGTCCGTCTCAATACATGAACCCCTAATGAGGAGTAAGGAGTGAGGAGGACTAAAAATAATATTATGAATAAATAATTATCTTTTATCCTTAAAATTTGTTATCATAAAATAATAAAACGGATCATTTTTCACATTTTTTTTAACAAGTGTAATTATTATCACGCTTGGCAGCTGTTTCACTTACGGACAATCTATTCACAATATTTCTTCACATATTGAAAATCTTTTGACAAATTGCTATTATTTTTATTAGTGGCTTCAACACAGATTTATAATGCCATCGCTGGCGAAACAGCTATTATGATTTATAATAATAACACTGCAGAACTTGTTTATAAATATAACATTTTTTTAAATGAATAATAATAATATTAATTAATATAAAACAAATAACTTTGTAAAACACCACTATTTAATCAAAATTATCAACACGTTTCGAAAGCTAAGGTTTCTTCGTCAGGATTAGTTAGATCTTTGTCGAAACATGTTGATAATTTTGATTAAATAGTGGAGTTTTACAATTTTTTTGTGTTCATTTAATTAAAAATGACGCCACAAAATAAATTTGCAAAGATGAAGATAATAATATTATAATGAAGGTATTAATTTAAACTTAATTAAACTTGATGAAAATAAATAAAGTCACTGCTGATATCCCAAAAATAAATTAAATATTTTCGGATGTAACACCTTGTTACGTCGGAAGGTTTTAGGGAGATACGACATGCAACGCCACAAGCATTCAAAACACCGCAACATCTCACTAATCCAAAGCTCGCTGTTTAATCTGCGAGGCAGGTGTAAAGTGTGAAGTGTGAAGGCGTAAAGGTAGGTTGTGTGTCGGGGTGCGCGTGCGCCGGGCCCACTCGCCGCGGCCGTATAAAGCCCGCCGCGACGGCTGCCGACTCCAGAGTTCTTCCCATCTCTGTGGCACTCGTGATTACCAGCGACCAGCAACCAGCAACCAGCAACCAAGCTTTACTGCACCAACACTACAAGCAACCACCAACTACCGGAACTACCTCGCAGATTCGCAACTACTTCACACTTTCGAAGCATTCAACGACAAAACTAAACCAAGTAAGCTTTTTCACTATTATTTATAAAAAAGTTACTTACTAGGATTGTTTAAAAATAAAATTAACAATTCATAAAATATTTGGAGTAAATTTTCACAACTTGCATTGAGTTCTATTCATGTTCAGTTATTATATCATTATAGACCTGTTGCTTCATAAAACGGTAATAATCACACAACTTGAATAGAACTTTCACAGAATATGAAAATTAACTTCAAATATTGGATTAATTTCTAGAAACAACCCTTGTTGCATGTTGCAAGGCAAAACTGGTCCGATCTTAAATAAATAAGTGAAACATAGTTTCGAAAGTTTTTAAAATAATAAGTTTAAATACCCACAATCACACTTCAACAACTAAATATATTATAATACATAATATATTGATTTGTTTTAAACAACGTTATTGTTTAAATATAATTATCAATATTCTTGAGTAAAGATATTATTTATAATCAATAATATTCGTTTGTTTAGGTTTTTTCTACCAGGTATATAAAATGAATTTACCAAAGCAAAACCGTTTTATAAATAATATTAATTTAGTCAATATTATTTATAAAACGGTAAAAATATTATTACCCCCTTGAAACGAACATTAAAACATGTAAGCATTGTAGATTACCTTAAATTAAATATTGTTGGAACAGTGACACCCTTGTAAATTATTCTTTAGGTATATGAAATAATAATTGGAAAATCCACTTCGCCGGAAAGAAAATTGGTTGTATTTTATTCTCAAAGCGTTTCCGTATTGCTATAATTGTTCTACAATGGTCAAAAATTGTTTTAAGCCTCCCAGTTATTTATATTTAAATTGACTCCTGAATTTTCACGTTTCTGTTCAATGTCCTTTTCGGCAATTTATTCATAGTATTCATGATAATCCTTTGACAAAATTCTTCGTAATAAAAAGTTAATTATTGTATCGAAAACCATATTAACCTTTGATTCTCTGTCGGTGCGTGAAACGTAGGAAAATATTTTTTAAGGAATAAGCTTACAGGGAAAACACATTCAATGGTTTTTTTTATTCACGAATGATAAAACGTTGTAATTTCTACCTTTTAATCGTGATTTATAATATATTTGAATACAATTTCCTTAATTATTTACCAAAGTTCGCAAAATTTCATTAAACCAGGAAACCATCAACATTTCTTCAATAAATTTTTCGAATCTTAACGACTTAGTTTATATTATGATAAATATCTTTACAATATACATTGGTATCATACAATGTACATCTTTTTCCATTCAAATATTTATAAGCCTACTTATTTTTAAAGTGAAAACATCAAATGTATGTAATTGAGGTATCGTTCAACAAGTACAATAAATTCTAAAGTGAGCTTTACGTTACAACTTACATGTTTTATTGTTAAAGTTTTTTAATGCTTTTATCAATAATGGAGCATATGTTTAAAAAT
This sequence comes from Limnephilus marmoratus, assembly GCA_917880885.1. Classification (NCBI taxonomy): domain Eukaryota; kingdom Metazoa; phylum Arthropoda; class Insecta; order Trichoptera; family Limnephilidae; genus Limnephilus; species Limnephilus marmoratus. The sequence continues at coordinate 53,152,272 of OU862923.1, read as the reverse complement.
GCTGATTATGTTAAAGCATGGAAATGTATACTTCACCGTTTCCTTGCGAGTTTGATGCAAATTAATAATCCTATAAGTAATATAATATCTTTGTAAACTATTTTTAAATACGCCACTTGGCACTTATTAATTTCAATAGCAAGACGTATTAATTTTTAGAAAAGATTATGTTTTAAATATATTCATAAAAAAAAGAAATTCAAATCATTGTGTCCTATCGTGTGTACGTAGTAATAATGTCATAATTATATATATTATGAGACGTGCTCGAGCTTTTTGTGCGTATGGGGATGTTAATTTGATTTTACTTCTTTTTTTCGTTTTGGTCCTCTTGTGATTCAGGTAATATTTTCGGTTGTTTCATGGGGCGTAATTTAAAGTCTTTTAAATGTATACATTTTTAAAATCAATCTTCAAAGTTTTGATGCTTTCTGCTAAAAAAATATAACTTAATTTATTGAAAAATATTAATTTGTAATCGTATTGCCCAACATTTTTTTTTCTTATGGAGAATTTATTGACGTTTGTCTAAGAATTCTATTATTTTAAAATGGTTTAATTTTGTTTAGAATAAGTATTACACGTGTAAATTTGTAATGTTGCATCGTAGAAATTTAACACTTTTAGTTTTCAAATTTATTAAAAAGATGTTCTGATGAGTAAGCACGAGTAATGCAATATTAAAAAAAAAATTATAAATTTTTTTGCGTTGTAAAGTGATTGTGTGATTTTTTTTAAGATTTGAAGAAAGCAAAGTACCTAGTACATATATCAATCTAAAATATCTATTTATTAGTGATTTGTTAGCAATAATTTATTAAACTTCTCAGACTAATTTTCAGCGCTATGCTTAAATTACTAATCATTAACTTAAAACTAGCGAAATTATCAAAATAAATCAACATTATTTATTTAAAACGGTTAAAAGGAATTAGTGTATTATTTTTTAACTTCTTATTATGAGGGTTATTCGTGTCGTTAAATTACTAACCATTTTTTTTTTACATGAGAACCAATCATTTATTTATGAAATATATAATACAACATGATTGGAAAGAAGTTGCCATTATGGATTGGCTCAATTATAAATTGGGTAAAATCAATATCTTAAAAATTCAAAAACGCCTTACGAAGAAAACGGAACAGAAATTTATTAAAAACGTCTCCTTTTTTACGATCTACAAAATATTCTATACTCTTGCATCTTCTGAAATCTAAAATGTTAAAGCCTTCCAACGAGGATTAGCCTTTTAATGAAGTTAAGAAGCACCTAAAAAAATGTGGAAAATAAATTATTTGTAATACCTAGTTAAATGCCCTAAAATCCACTTGACTTATTTCTGAATCAAAACTAATACCCCTACTTTATTTCTACTCCTCTACAACACAAACTTTTACTACAGAAACTTACAAAAATACGTATAATACATAATTTATTATACCTTTTTATAATTGACTCTAAATAACACAATCAATAAAAATCTTGGATGGAGCTACAATATGTTGAAAATAATGAATAATTTTTAATGGATTTATTATTAAAATTTATAGGTAGGTATTAGCTACATTTGGCATGTTTTTTATGAATTTTCTTTAGGACACATTAAAATTTTCTCTATGGAGAGATAGAATTAAAAAAAAATAATCAATGTTTTCACATTTTTCTGTATCACAAAAAATTCTCCTTTATTAATTAGTGCAATGATTTTAAGACAAAGTCGAGTCATATCTTTGTCTAATTTAAAATAATCTTTTTTTTTTAAATTGTTCTTTTAGAACTTGTTTCATATCTCAAATTTCTCAAATATTTGGGACATTGTGAAAGCAGCGGAGGTTGTATCAAATTATTAATAATAATTCTCAAAGATATTGATGCTTTTGTTGAAATCATCGGCGCCCTTTTAGAAATGTCACTCAATGCCACTCACATTTAAAGAAATACATTAGCGGGTTCGAACATTCATGAACTGAATGTACCGACCAATGTATATATAATATAATAACATTTCGGATTATTATCTTTCTTTTTATCAAAAAATATAAAAATATTTCAAAACCAATGGTTTCTTCATTAGAATACTGTAGTAAAAACAATGGTTTTGAAATATGTTGACATTTTTCAGTAAATAGTCGTTAAATAAACGCAGTTGGTTATTTATTTCATTAAAATGACGCCATAAACTGATTTTGCTATTACTGAAGGAATAACATTATCGCGTTTGTACCGGTCAAATTGACTTATGTCGTATATTACGTACGCACAATATTTTCATATTTGTTTTGATTTCTTTTGTTTACCCTTTTAAAAGATCTAAATTTGAATAATGATTTTTAAAGTTTACAATGTTCATTCGAATGGTAAATTTCTAATACACAAGGATCCCGAGGCAAATATTATTTAAATAGATACTTTCAGTTTCACAAATCCTACAATAAGGAACTCCAGTGAAAAATATTGTGGCTTTAAAAAATATGTTCATATAGACCAATAAACGCTGATTCTGAATATATAACTTTTATTTCATAATATTAAACGCAGAGTTTTCAAAAAATTATTAAAAAGTGCATTTTTAAACCTCTCCTCGAAACACAGTGTCAAGTTGGCATTACTGAAATGGTGAATGGTGACGTCACGCGTCACACTCACCCACTGTCACCTGGTGATCGCGTGTATTGTATTGTATTGACATTTGAAATGACAAGAGCACATATGCAATTCAATATTTCGTGTTTTTGGTTTATTTTCATACTGTTTATAGAGATTTAGATAAATAATAGTTATTGTGTTTATTGAAACACAATTTAGGCCCTCAACAATTTACGAAAAGAGCTATATTTGCGGACAATCTGCAATAAATTTTGCCTTTGAGGTTAAAGTCGTGTCGACCATATTTGACATTTAGTTTGTATTTTCAAATTATTTTTAGTAAAGGATTTTTATACAAGTTAATGCAACACAATCGTCATGATCAGTGTATTTTAAATACTATTCTGTATGTGTTATACATAAAACACGATGTTATATGTATTTGCAATGATTGAAAATATTTACGATGATTGATTGTTTTTATATTGCACTTTGATTAAAAACAATAACAGTAGCGGTGAAATGTGGACATTTTACCAATTCTATATTAAAAGCAGTTAATCTTGAATAAAAAACGATTTCTCACACCTAAACATCACCTAAATGTCATAGTAGCCTCATGATTCCGCCATATTGTTTATCACCTAAAACAGGGATGTTCTACCCAAAAAAATTATTTCCCTAGATTTCGAAGTGAAATTTCCCTAGAATTTCACATTTACGCAATTACCTACGTAGCCACCTGATTGTGTAACACTAATCCTGTTATATGTTAATTCACCATCATCATCATCTGTGGCTCTACAACCCAGGTCGGGTCTTGGCCTCCAGCAGAGCATGCCTCCATGACTGTCGGTGTTGTGCTGCGTTGCGCCAGTTTCGGATGCCGATGGTGCTTGCATCCTTCACCACTCCATCCAGCCATCGAAGCTTTGGTCTTCCAACTCTTCTCCGACCCCCAGGTGCACCATCCATAATTCGCTTTGGAATATCTCCTTCGCTCATTCTCTGGATATGTCCAGCCCACCTGAGTCTTCCAGTTTTGATTTCCTTGGAGATATTAGGGTCCTCGTAAAGATCGTATAGCTCCTGGTTGTATCTGATACGCCATTCTCCATTATCACAGACTGGGCCGTAAATCCTTCGCAGCACCTTCCTTTCAAAACTTTCTAGGGCTCCTTCATCACCCTTACTGATTGTCCAGCATTCCGAACCATACATAAGAACAGGTCGTATAAGGGTCTTGTAAAGCAGGACTTTAGTTCTTCTGGTAAGGTGGCGAGATTTCATATGCTTCTGTAGCCCAAAGTAGTATCGATTTGCAGCTACTATTCTTCTTTTGATTTCGCTGGATACATTGTTGTCATTTGTCACCATAGTACCGAGATATACAAACTCGTTGACAGTTTCAAATGTATAATTATCTATCTGTATACTTGGTGGTTTCTGGCGTCCATGTACGGGCATATATTTTGTCTTCCCCTCGTTGATGACCAATCCCATGTTCCTTGCCGACGTAGCTAAGCTTTTAAACGCCGATTTTAGTTCATATTCTGAGCGTGCGATGATATCTATATCGTCAGCATAAGCAAGGAGCTGAACAGACTTGTTAAAAATATGGCCTGTGGTTTGTATACCTGCATTTCGGATGGCCTTTTCCAGCGCTAAATTGAATAAAATGCAGGCAAGTGCATCTCCTTGTCTTAGTCCATTGAAGGTCTTTAGGGTGTCTGACAGATCCTGTTGTATTCTGACTCGGCACTCAACATTAGACATTGTGAGCCTTACTAAGTTTACCAGTTTTCTTGGGATATTAAATTCATCCAAGGCTCTGTACAGTCTTTCTCTATTTACCGTGTCATAGGCAGCCTTAAAATCATTTCCCTAGATTTCGAAGTGAAATTTCCCTAGAATTTCACATTTACGCAATTACCTACGTAGCCACCTGATTGTGTAACACTAATCCTGTTATATGTTAATTAATATGATTAATTAATTGGAAAGATATCGGAACTTGGTAAATATACTAATAATACTGTGCTTTTCCAAATAAAGCACTTTTTGCTACGTGAAGTAACTATTTAAAAGTACGAATGCACTCACCACTGTATTAGAAACTGAATTCCAAATAAAAAAAAAAACACTTTGCAAAATAAAAATTAACCACAATCACCAAAAAAACAGAACTTAAAACATAAATTAAATTTTTTTTCAGAGGTCCCATTTATCTTTTTAGATACATATAATAACATTTTGAGTTGTCAGTGTTAAAAATAACATTGCAAGTAAGTACATGAACAATAATTAAGATTCATAAGAATTCCAAAAAATATATATGTATACGTATATAATATATATATATAAAAATAATACCAGTAATATTGTCATATGTAATAAACATTTTGCCGGAGTTCGAAATTTCCCTAGATTTTGTCCTGATTTCCCTTATCCCTAAAAAATATTTTTCTCCCCTAGATATAGGGAAATTTCCCTCGATACAACATCACTGATTCAATATGACAACTTGAAGGTAAATAAACTATCGGTGGGTGAAGACCATATCACCATATTAACAATCCACCATAGATATGGTGCTTTTCTGATGGTCTAGAAAAATTAAAACTTTGACAATTATTTTAACTATTAAAACTAACTATAAAAATAAAAATAAAAATGCAGTTATTTAAGTTTGAAGGTCTTTATTCATTAAAAAAAATAAAAAATTTGGACTGGAGTTCTCTATTGTAGTTCTATACATATTATATCGCCATTTTTCATGATTCTGCGCTAGTAGATAGACAATATGCATTATTTCCAATTAAGGTATAAATAATTTGATCACAGCTAACCTAAATAATGTTTAGATAAAACATACATATGTTACATTGTTCATACGGCTACAAGAGAGCTTTTGCTATACTACATACCATAATCTTTCACTCAAATCATTTCTTCATTCCCAGTCTCTTGACTGAGTTTGTTGTCCATCCTTTAGCAAACCTATTATTTTTTTTTATATTAGATTCACACTGGAGACCCCGAGGAAAACAATTTTCTTCGGGGTCTATGTCATCTTTGAGGATGCTTTGTGGAGAGTCTTTTTAGGAAATAAAGGAGGGGAAGTTCTGGGAAGGAAAAATATATGATGAGTCGGTGTGATCTGGGGGTCCGTGTGTCCAGGAGTGACGGATTGACGGACGTATAAATCTATCCCTTCCACTGCGGTGCAAGTCGATGTTACGTGAGAATCTGCTAGAGAGGTCAAAAGGTCTCCCTCAACCAGTCTCTCTCGACCGGCACGCCACGCAGTAGGTGGACAATCGCATCCGCCGCCAGACCTAGACAAACTTGAAACCGAGCACCTCTGCTAAATCACTGGCGGTATCCGCACCCGAATAATTACCGTTGGTCTTGTAAAACCAATCCACTCAGAGATATTGACTCTCACGTTGCCGCAGAAAGGGACTAAAACTTATGACAATTAACTAAGTACCTGAATGATAAGTTTTAAGATTTTCACAGCCAAAAGCATTTTCGTTATTTGTTTTTGGGGTGTTATGCCGTGTTGCGCATGCGATCCGGCAGATCTAGCGGATCTGCCGGATCATAACACCCCATAACACGGCATAATACCCCAAAAACAAATAACGAAAAAGTATCTGAATCTTTAAGGCGCCGCAACCGGGCTCAAAAAGAAGAAGATGGAGAGATATGAAATTACGAATGTTAGAGGAGCGCGCTAGTATTTAAAGCGACAATATCGATGCGAAAATTGTGAAAATGTTTAATAAAACACGACTCGTTTAAAATAGAGCAAAAATCTCGCGGGGGTTGTCTTAAACAACATTTAAAGAAACACCGTGAATTTTTTCATACATATAACCTGTAAAATAGCTGAAACAAACGTGTTTACAATAATTTTTGGAGCATACTTGCTTTTTTTTCTATTGAGGGAATTTATATAATTTTCATTATCTTAATAACATATATGTTTTAAGAGCTTTAAAACTTAATGTGTTCAAGGGAGATATGTAAGAAATCGGTAGAAATTCGGGTAGCGGCGGCGTAAATGTCAGTGATATGATTGTTTTCTACATTAAATTATAATCACTAAAAATTAACTGTTTTTTTCGGCCTGGAAGTTCTAGATCTAGATCATCGTAACCTTGTTGAATTGAAATTCGCAATGTCAATTCCCCCAAGGATAATGTAACTCTGAAATCTCTCTCTTTAAAGACTCTAACTGAAATCTTCATTTAAATCTTGAGGGCCAGTTTTTTCACAGAAAATCAAAGTTAACATTGTTATCAAATGGCCATTCAGCACTTTTTGTTTTTTTGACATTTGAAATGTCACCGTTAATCACTGATTCTAGGTGCTTTCAGTGTTCTTATTAATAAGCTGATAAGACAACATGGTAGTTGCCAAATTATAATAAGCTGATAAGACAACATGGTAGTTGCCCTCTTCTGCCCATCACAATTCGTTCAAAATCTAAAACGAACTAAGAATCGGCTAAATTTTAAATGTCAAAAATGTAAAATGGCGGAGAGTGGCCATTTGATGACAACGTCACATTTAAATTCTGTGAAACAACCATCCCAAGAAATGAAGAAAAAGCCAGAGAGTTTTTTACAAGCATTTTATTTGTTCAACGTGTAAAAAGGTTTCAAAGAAATGGGATTTAAACTAAGTGTTGATTACTAGTTTATATACGAGTAAGACACCAAATATTTACATAATTATTCCGGAACCCTTGACAATAATTACATTTACGATCCTTCAATTTAATTTGAAGTCGTTTAGAAAGCCTATAACTTTTTGAACAAACAAAAAGACGGACACTCTCTAATTAGTATACCTACGCGTATTACTAAGGTTATACCTATTTTGCATGGTGATATACCCACTTTTTTTAAATAAATTCTTGTCCGTCGGGCCAGAAAGAAAACCAACCGTTTTTCTAATTATAGGTACTCCTTTCTAATAATGAAAATATTAAGATAATTTCGGTTCAATCAACACCTTCAAAAGGTCCTGATGTTAAAATCAGGTTCTTGGAAACTCTGAATGTTTGGCAATAATTAAACACTTATTGTTATTTATTTTTGGGGTGTTATGCCGTGTTGCGCTACCTCCTTCTTTAGCCAATGTTTCGATTAGTGTTACATTATCATCATGCCCGTCATCAGGGCAGATGGCATCACACATCTGCCCTGGGAATGGGCACTGTGAGGCTGTCAACATACCTATAATAATTAGCGTCCGCGCGCCGTTCCTTATCACTATCACACATTGAATATGGAGGCATTACACTTTTGTAGGTACATAATTTAATATAATATTTTTCAATAAAAAACTTTGCAAAGTATCAATACTTTTAAAAAGCAGTTTAACGAAAATTACTTAATAACACGTTTTACAATAGGCTTTCAGAGTAGATGCCACCCCAGACTCAAGTTTGGAAAACCTCATTGTAATTTGACTTGCTGCCTTTTAAGATATGCTAGGGATACTTTTAAACTTAAGAGTTTTTATTCTGGAAGGTGTTAAAATAGATGTTAAAATAGATATGTTGGATTCGGTCTAGACAGCGTGGAGTTTGCGCGGCCCGTTTCAAAAAAATCTTAATTTTGGATGATTTGTGGCCAAAATAAGCAACCATACTGAAAACTTACGTTTCTAATCAGATGTCATATTAATTATACAGCCTGGATATGCGCTACTTTATTTAATTGTGTATTTAATTATAAAATATGGGTTATTAAAAATTTCAGTCTTTCATAATTTTAGGGGTAATTTTGGCAATTATTTGTGAGTAATTGATAATTATTAAAACAATCATTTTATTCTATTCATTATAAATTATACTGAAATACAAAATTAAAAAAAAATGATTAAAAAAGGTTGTAGTATATAAATTCAAATGACTACTCTGAAAACGGATTTTGTTCCTTTTAATAAAACAGTAGAAAAGACAAGATATGTTTTTAAATGATTATAATTAACACAAAAAAACCAAACCGAATACCCACAGTAAAAGCACAACAAAATACACTAATCTACTACAGCATTCATCAGCGGGACTACATTGCCCACTCTCCCATACAACGATTTCACACTATGGAAAATCAGTAGGTACTTAGGTGATGTTGATATATTTAATATGAACTTGGCGAGTTTTGTGGATCTTGTAAAAAATTTATTCCACCATTACTAAACACATCATTATTTTTGTATTTTTATGACTTATGTAGGTATATTTTTTATCTAATTTTATTTTAATTATTATTTCTTTATTTGTTATTATAAAATTATCTATCATGAATTAATTGTACCACTAAACATGTAAAAGCGCTCTGGGCGTTAAATAAAAAGTCATTTCCGGAATACTTTAATTACCTTTACATTACAATTAAAATCTCAAATAAGTAAAATAGCGCAAATCCGCACTAGATATTTAATACAACTTTTGATTAAAAACATACTTCTTCAGTTTGGTTGAGTATTTTACGTCAAATCCAAAATTAAGTTTTATTTGGAAAAGGTCACGCAACCGTTCCCTTGACAGAAAGATGGAATACGTCTTGATATTTCTATTTTTGATACTGACAATTTGTGGTGGAATAATTTGATAAAGCACATATAAATCTTATTTCCATTTAATTTATTATTGACTGGTACAAATAATTCTATATTTACAGTTTATGTACACAACATGTTGGGGAGAGGGAGGCTAATAGCCAAATAACCAAAAATCCAACGGCTACAAATATGGAAAATCCAAATAATTTATTTTTTATTTTTTTTGATCAAAAGAAAATTACATTTCCACTCATTTAACTAGAAATAATTATACACATTAAGATACACTAAATATTTCAATACAGCGCTATTCTATTTCATTATTTTGTTTATCAAGAATAAATATTAATATATTTTTTTAAAATTTACCCAGCTTCTTTTCATTTTTAATGTCGTTTGGGGGGCAATTATATAAGTTGCCCCCCTCGTAACCAATGGATTGTTTACCATAGTTAGTGTGTATGGTGTTTCAATGTATGTTATCGTGTTGCCGTGTAAAGTGTTTGTGTACTTGCGACGTTTTATTGAGTTCTTTGTTTGTGAGTACTAGTTTATTGTTTATTTTGTATATAAGGAGACATGTATTGTATTCATGTAGTTTTCTTAATGTTAATAGTTTTGTTTTCATATATAATTTTTTAAAATAATTTTTTAATTTAATACCCCCTTTTGGAATACCCCCTCCCTATCCCTCATATAGTATGTATATAAACTGCAGATTAAGAATTATTTGTACCAGTCTAAAGATGGTTTTAACAGGTCAAAAATAAATTAAATGGAATTAAGTTTAATATGTCGACCTTTAAAATAAAAAAGGTTCCATCTATCGCGATAACGTCATGCGATAAAGGGATCTACAGTAAGCTACTTTAGAGTTCATTATCGCATGACGTTACCGCGACAGATTGAACCTTCTTATTTCAAAAAGTCGACGTGTTTTATTATATTATTGTGAATAGAATTGCAATTATGCATAAAACCTGTAGCTTCTAGCGGACAATGTACGAAATAGGTTTCATTTGGATTGAAGAATCATGAAAAAATTAAAAAAATTAGAATTTGAAGAACGATTGTTCAGTGCAGCCACGCGATTAACGGTTGATCCTGGTGTTAAAACCCCGTGTCAAGTAATCAAGGATGAATATCTAATCTTCATCTTTATTACATAGTATAAAATGAAGTCGCTCAAAATGTATGTGCGCATTGATCTTTTAAACTATGCAACGGATTTTCATGCGGTTATCACCAATAGATAGAGTGATTCAAGAGGAAGGTTTATATGTATAATACATGCTAATTATAGTAGAGAAAAGTAGAGAAATTCAAATATCCAATTCAGGCAGCGGGCAGCAGGCAAGTGGTGGTGTAGATTTTATAAAGGTTGGGTAATGGCGTTGTGTTTAGTTAGCCACAGCAACGTGTGGCCGGGTCTGCTAGTAATATATAAATGAAAGTTTCTTTGTTTGCCCCTTACGCAGTCCTTGAACCATTTATCCGATAGCGATAAAACTTATTGAGTTGTGAGCACGCCCGCGATGGTTTCTATGTATAGTGGCGACCTCTGGTGTTATGAAATTATTTCCTATTCCGATTATCCGATTGGGATGAAACTTAGGGTTATGAAATTCGCATAAATATTTTGCAATAGGTGAGGCGCGACTTGTTTGAAAAAAAAAAAACGTGTGTATTTCATATAGTTTAGCGGCAGGGGGGAAGAAGGGAGGGGGAATGGAACGAAGGAGGGGGGGTGGGTTGCGGGGTATGCGAGAAGGCGGAGAAGGTGGAAATGGAACGCAGAAGGTGAAGAGAACGTGGGAGGGGAACGGGGGCGGAATCGTGGATGTTAGGGAAAGGGCAAGCAGGAAGAAACAATTTCTTTCTTTGAGAGTAGCGTTGCAATGCATGCCAGGTAATCGCTAGTATCTAATGTTTTTTTAATGCTCCATTTTATGAATAAATTAAATAAATCTACCTTTACGAGTATTTTTTACTGTTGACTTTAAGGAATTCAAGTATAAAAAGTGTTTAAAAACTTATCTGACTTACTTTTTAACCAGTGATTCCTGACATTCGAACAGTGACACCTTCACAACCCCCTGCTCTCCGACTCTAACCGTCCAGTAATACTGATTTTTTGATATATTTAGTTGAAAAAATCACCAAAAACAACCTGTATAGCACCTACCTTAGGGAGCGTACCCATACTACGTTACACGTTTAGGGGGGGGGGGGGGGGTTTCAAAATGTCACGCTCGGTACAAATGTTTATTACATTTTTGCACTCACTTCATCAGAAAAGTTTCAGAATAACAAATTTCAGAAGCCACCATTTAAAAGTTAGTAAACAGCTCATAGTCAAACAACGGCTACGTTTATTATTCAGAACTGAAAAGCCAAGAACTTTTTTCTAATCTTTTCACTCAATTTCTCCCTCTCCCTTCCCTTGTCCCATTTGATTCAACTTCTTTTTTAGACCGAAAACAATAATACTTGGCAGAATTACGACGGAATTCTCCTCTTTTAAAACTTAACTTTAACGCGTCACTACTAATTCCATTCTACTAAAACGAAACGGCAATTTAAAAGTTTCCCGATAGAATTTAGAAAAAACGCCAGTAGAGAATATTTTTTTCAATCTATCTAACTCTCTACCCTTTGGTCTCCCCATGCCACATGAATGAACAGTATGGACGATCCTGTGTCTTGAAGAGACCCATATTGATGAAGAGAGGAAACCGAAATGTCAGTAAAACATTCCGAAGTTCAATTTAGAAGATGATAATTCTAACAAACCTAAATGAAATATGAAAACGAATAAGACAGAAATTAAATAACCAACGGTCGTAATTTTAACTCGAACCCAGGATCTCTGGTCTTACAGGGACGAACGCTTTAACTAATTCGGCCACTGACAACACTTATTTTTAATATCTATGAAGCAGGTACTTTGTGATGTGACATTATAATTTAAAATAAAACAATAACTCACAAGGTGTTTACAAAGTTACTGTTTTATTTAAAAAAAACTTATTTTTGAGTCGTTTTTGTCAATCTCACATTACAAATTCAGAATTAACAATATATTGTCATTGACCACTTTTTGGTAATTTATTAACCAGAGAAAACCAAAGATATGTCATTTTTAAAACTGATTTTAGACGTATTGACTCTTTTGCACAAAAATATACAAATTGATTTCGAAAGATTGTTCTTTTATCTAGGAAAAGCATGTTTTAAATTTTGAGAAAAAATATATTTTTAGTATTATCAGGTCGTTGGCAGATTTGACAAATTTTCAAAAAAGATTTTGTATTATACAGCACCCATTTCAAACCATGTAATCATGCAGTAAAATAAATTAATACATTTTCTGGTAAACGCATGTTTCAGAATTTTAATTTTAGTTTAAATAAAATCTTTAAAAAATATATACGTACATGTGTTTCTTGACGAAAATTGGTCCGTGTGTGTATTTATTTGCGCGCTTACAAACTAATGTACTTCAGATTTTTTTACATTCTTATTTTGCTTTGACATTATTGAAAAATGATAAATACTTATGATCAAAAAATAATAACAGAAAGAACATAATTTAAATAGTTTTATCATCACGCCTTTCAGCATTTTTTGATGGAGGTACAAATTATAGCAAATTTGGAATGAAATAAAATCGATATTGAGTTATAATTTTAAAAAGCTGGTACGGAGAATAATTAATCTTTCTCATTGGAACCGCCCTGTACGATCGTACGATCATTTAAACGAAATGTGGATTTTCGGCCGTTGGCTGGTTAAGCACGCTTAATCTTAAACACTGTCCAGGTTACAAACCAGTCCTTCGAACAATTGTTTCTAGGTAAAAAGGTAGCTGCAAAAAATATGGGAATAATATGAAAACCACACAAATAAAGAATTTAATTTATTTATTTATATTTCAAACTCAATGTGTAATTTATCAACCCTGCGTTTTAAAAATACATTACATCACAAATAATGAGGTGTTAGTTGCTGCGCGGCCCTTTTCACATACGACATAATTTTGAATTTGAGGCCAAAATACTAAATTATATTAAGTATTCATGGGGTTTGTCTGAGTCAAAAAAAAATCTCTTTTCATATGGTTAGCATGAATACACATGTATTTTTTCCAGCAAGAAACTTACATCATGTAAGTTTCAAGGAAAGTATCCACTAAAGTTCTATAATAGAGTTAAATAATGCTTAAGCTCTTCGAGTGATCTACTAGTATTATTTGTTTTAAATTCCAATACGTGAGACTCATTGATCATTTTTGACGTTCCGTTTCAATATTATCAACAGGAAAATAGTATTACCAGAACCCTTCCACATTTTTCATTTAAGTAATGCTTCATAACTTATCGATATAAATTAATAAAATATTTTTCAGATATTTTTAAAAATAGAATGCTTGTGCCACAAAAAATATTTTCACTAATCACGTTAGTGTAAGTACACAAAATATTATGCCAAAGGTCATTGCCATATTTAAAAAAAATTAAAACGAAATCTTCAAGATATGACAAAGAAATCAAGGATTTTGTGAAGATTTAATTTTGCAACTCCACGATTTTAGATATTTGGCGGGTTGTGGGAGGAGAATTATTTTTAATACTTTTAAAGTGGAATAACTTAATGAGTAAAGCCTTAAAATCAAACATTATTAATAGCCTTGCGTCTGTCGTACACACTCGATTCACAAATACATACAAACGGAAGTGCTGGCATCTGTATTATTAATACGCTAAAAAAGCCACTTTTGTAATTCGGTTTCGAATTCAAGAATTCGTAAAAGGATGGCGTCACTTACGTTAGCAGGTCACACGAGAACATGCCTCACCTAGATATAAGTATCTACCTCGGAATTGTAGAATTTGAGTATCTCTCCGGATATGTAAAGATTGACGGTAATACTTAGAGTTGTGAATAATAATATCACGCGGCTGTATATTACAAATGACGTTATTGCCTGTCGCGGTTACTTTGTCCCGATGACTAGCTATAACTGGATCACAGTGGATCCGAGGAACCGGCTATTTTTGGAACCAGTTCCTATCGGATTTATAAAATGGTCACCAACACTTAAACTGGGCAAAGCCGAACCAAAAGCCGCCCATCCTTAAAAACCTGCGGAGCGGGTTTTTAGCTGCTAGTGTAATATTTAATGGTTGAAGACATTATTAACGACTTTCAAATGAAAAATAAAAATAGAGAAAAAGTTTCAGTCGCCCATAAGAATAAGGAAGTTGAGTCCATTTTAAATTTTTTCAATCAACGTTCACATTCAAACTTAAATACTCGTATTTCATAATTAAATTAATTCTCCAAGTTTAAATTAACTTTTTAATAAAGTTAACTTTTTATGCCGGGATTTGAACTCGCGACCTACAGATTCGTAACCAAGGATCGTAACCGCTCAACTTGACCTTCTTCACAAATATTCTCAACTAGTTCCGGCCTTTTGATTTCAGTCTTCAGGTCTTCCTATCCAGTTTTATACTTCTTCCATTCAGTCAGTTCCCAAACTCTTTTTTGCAGACACAAATAAGAACATGGGTAAATCATTTAAAAAAGGCTCGTATTTGTTTAGTGATTGATTCAATAATATTTATTTTTATAATAATTTTATTTAGGAAGCAAAAATAACTCAGTCCTTTGGGCATTTGCGGGTAAGAGGGGACTGTTGACGAATGTTCCAAACTAGTTCGAATTTTTTTTCAGCTTTAAAATATCGCAACTTTCTCTTTAAATACACGTGGTGACTTTGAATTGACGGCTTCTGTTGTCGAGGGTTAAGGCTCGTCTCACAATTCGAAGGTCGCGGGATCGAATCCCGGCGTGCGCAATAAATTTGATTTAAATTTGTGTTATTTCGTAATAAATTACTAAAAATAATAATAGTAATTGGCGGCACGTTCCAGAGTGGAAGATACTCTCAGAATCGCCCTGTTGTAAGACCACCATTTAGAATAGAAACGTTACTTAAAATGCCTTTAGCCGTGTTTAGTGACTAGATCTGAATAGTCAGGTACTTCCCCACCTTCCTCTTCCCCATCTCTTTCCCCTCCCCACTACCTTCAGCCTCACACCCCAATTTAGGGATGGCATAGTCTCACTGGCTCCAGACGGGAGCAGTTGGGACTCTCGTGCGGTACTCTCATAAAAAAGAATAAAAATCAAACGATATACCTACTCAATTTATTAGGTGGAAAAATGGATTATTTAAAAACGTTTGTGCATTTTAATTTTTACTAAGAATACTGCTTAGCCTTAGCCTAGAAAAAGGAAATAGCTTGTCTGAAAAAAAACAGTTCAAAAAAAATTTAGGTAGTCAACTTGGCAACACTACAGTGACCTGAAAGTTTATCCCACGACAGTTGGACCTCCGAAATTATAATAACAAAATTTATTTGGGTACGCCGGCGACCGATAGAGCCACCTTCGGCTTGCGAGTCAAGAGCCTTCATTATTGTAAAAATATAATTTTTTGTGCATTATGAATCAATTTCATATGAAAATTAAACCTTTCATAATAATTTGGCATGGATACCAAACGAATTTATTTACAGTGTCGATTTTTTGTACTTATACGCGGGTATATGCAGTATATAAACAAGTAGTTTTCCTTGATGCATTTGTATGCAACACTTTTGTTATTCGATGGTACATCCTATCTGCACATCCCTTCGGGGTATACCGTATTCTACCTAAACCGAATACATACTGTGTATAAGTATGCCGTCGGGGCAAATTTCAGGGGATCAACCGTCATGGAACCCAAATATATATTTTTAAAAATAATACTGCAACATACGAGTAGCTTCGAAAAAGGAAAAAGCTTCATTGAAAAGTCAGTTATAAAAAATTGTAAGTGGTCAACTTGGCAACACCACGTAGCAGTTTTTTCGGAAATAAAGGTTCTATCATCGGTTGTTATTGTTTCACTTAAAATTTTTAGAAAAATTCCCATAATATTCCTCAAAAATTATTGAAGAAAGAAATCAATGAAACAATATTCTCAGAACGTTACAAAATACACATCGAATAAAAAACCGTACAGAAATAGCATTACACGTTGTCACTTGACATCGAGCATACAATAAATAAATTGAAGGTTATATGGCTTGGAGCATGTTGGCACTTTTGTCTCTGATTTCGTACGAAATGATTTAATTTAGAAAAATGTAAAGAACACGCAGATCAATCGAAATCAGTATCACTTAATTTAATATTGCGTCGTCTTTTGAATTGCGCCACAAAAAGAACAACGCGACTTCTGGGTGGGTTCATCTGACGTCACAAATCTTTGAATGCCGATGAATATATTTATTATCACGTTTAATGTAATTAAATGTATGGATGCCTTTTTCAAAGTTTTCCATTTACAAGTTTGTGCAAAAAGTGTGTCGTTGCCAATAAACATAACAACCTCGGTCCTTGAAGATATGAAACAATCATTCAAATTAATATTGTCAAGGAGAAGTTTTAGTTTACCTAATAAATCTGGATTTTATTTGTTTTTCTGAATTTTATTTATTTATTTGTTGGCTCGCCAACAGAATATATCACATATAATTATTACATTAGTTAACATTTTAATATGGTTACAGTGATAATTCCAATGAATCCATTCATCACAACATTCTTACTTAGTTGTAATACATAATAATAAATTAAAGTACATACATAAAACAAGAAGGATCAATAATTACACAATATATTCACACATGAACATATACATACATTTATACACATTTTATAGCTCTAGGTGAGAAGATCATCAGGGATATGTAAGTATAATTTCCTTCTGAAAGTAGCAATTGAGTTTGAAAATACATCTAAGTCTTCAAATTTGCAATATTTATTGTATAACCGAGTCATTCTCGAGGTTGGTTTGAAGAAACTTGTATTAATACGGTAACAATCGATCCAAAAGGTTTCTCGTGAATTTCGGCCTTATATTAAGATTAATTTGATTAATTAAAAATGAATCATACATGTTCTTTATGATTTTAAACTGGGAGATCAAACCTAAAATGTGCCTTCTTTTGGCGAGTAAGACTTCTCTGAATAGGGTAAAATATTGGTATCATTGGTATCATTGGAGATTTTGTCGTCAAGTTGCTTTAAGTGATGTGTTTGTCCACCTTCTGCGTAGCGGGCCGGATCGGAAGAGACTGGTTGAGGGATATTTTTTGGCCGAACACTCCCGACCCATAGCTTTGCACCACAGTTGGAGGGTAGATTCATACGTTCTTCACTCCCGGACACGTTGACCCCCAGAATCAGTTCCTTTCATTTACTCCATACCTTTTTCCTTTCCAGAATTTCCTCTCCTTCCTTTCCACAAAAGACCCTCCACACAGCACCCCCAAAGATGACATATACCGTGAAGATATTTTTTCCTCAGGGCCCCCTATGTGGTTTTTTTATTTAGAAATACTCACGGACTTGAAATATTCCCTTCTTCAAACACAGCAAATTAATTTTGGCACCATTTTTATTAAAAATTAATAGACCAATACCGACATGTTCCGAAAACAATGCTTACTTCACCAGGGTTATTTTAAAACTTATTACAATAATAGATATATATACTTAAAGAATTATAAAATAAAAATAAAATATTAATTTCAAAAAGAGAAGATTTTTTCACGATTGTTTTCTTGGTTACTAAAAGTCGTAAAAAATTCTGTGTGTGCAAATACTAATTACTAATTTATTTAAAAAAACGTATTTAATTCCATAAACGTATTATAGAGATTTCCGTCACTTAATTTTTTCGTAACATATACAAATAATTAATAAAGCAATGGCGGTCGATGACTTTTAGAAATATATTACAATTATTTGTAAATGTCTATGGTAAAATTTTATATGCACACATAAAGTGCGGTGCTGCCCCTAAACACTGCAAAACACAAATATCACAGTAACACAAAACGAGATTTAAAGCAGAACGAATTTTATGAGTTCACCTCAGGTTGTGCCAAATCAACACAAACATTGGTAAAGTATCAACACAACACAAGTATATTGCTATCGATGTACTCGTACCGTGTACCAGAAGGCAAATGCCTAAACGGTTGCAAAAGTTTAAAAAATATTTGAAAGAATGTCGATATTATTTTGAAGACATATTTTTGAGACGAAACTGCTAACAGTCACGCTGTCGACATTCAGATAGAAGAGGTGGTCCATTTGGTGCCGGTCCTTTTTTGGAAGGATGGAAAAAACAAACGTCTTCAGTATGCCACGAAGTTGCAATTTGGATAAGAAAAACGACTAGCGGTACGACACTGACAGCCGAGTTTTCACAAATGTGGTAATTTTTGGGTATTCCAACAAGTCTTAAGTATAATTAAATAATTATGTACGTGCATTTAGTCCGATTCAGAATTAGTACTCTATTAATGGGGAGGGTGATTTGGACTCTACGGTAATTACGGCAAAATGTTGGGTAGCTACGATAATAATAATATTTTGATGATTTCTAATATTTCAATAGAGCGGTTTTTGCGAAAAATCACCTCAACAGCGCTGTTAAAATTCATAATATATTTGGTACGATTTCAGATTTTCACGGCCAGAAGTATTTTTGTTATTAGTTTTGGGATATTATGCCGTGTTGCGCTACCCCCTTCTTTAGCCAGGAGGTATAAGAAGGAGGTAGCGCAATGAGGCTAAAGAAGGAGGCATAATATCCCAAAAACTAATAACAAAAACATAATATATTTCTTCGATGTTCTATTTTACATCTAACTACGGACTAGATAAAACTATTGGCTAAAAGATTACGTCCACCGTTTCTTCAATCACTAATACAAAATTATAGTACAATGTATACGATCAATGAACGTGATATAAATAATTATTTTTTCCGTATTCCGTACGTGGCAGAAAATATACAAGACCATACTTACCTAGAAGCTCACTTCAGATTAACAACGTTTATTGTTTATTATAAAAATTTAGATACAATTTGCAGGCACATGACATATAATTAGGCACACTTGCTAATAGAAATGCTATTATTTAATCCTCGTGCATGTTTTAATAATAATACACAATATGTTCTTAAATGAACCTGCTTGAGAATGAAAAAGCCAAATTTTATGATGGACGGTATAATAGTGTATGGATTTGATTAGAATAATTATTTTCCTAAATTTGATTCGTTCCTCGGTAAGAGACAGATTGAGGTGTGTAAGGCTTCGAAAAATGTTCATACAATAAGAAAATGGTAATTCAACAAATAAATTATAGGATAGGATACTCTCAGGTAGGTAAATTTAATTTAGCGGTATGAGAGCCTAAGAAGGTAAGTTTTTAGTTTTGACCTAAATTCTGTTGGGCTTATTGTGCATATTCGAAAGCGCATTCTCCAAACATAGTGTTTGGTTAGATTTGCAGTTGTATTTGGCTAAATCCGTCGGGAATTGACTCGGAATATGGATAAACTATTAGAGAACTCAATTAACGTAAATAGGGTTTAGTCAGTGATTTGAATTAGTAGTATTGTCGATGAGACTAATGAAGGTAATCTAGGTAAGGTAGAACCGTAGCTTCACACAGCTATGATCCAACGCCACAATTATGGTCAAAACGGTGACCGGACAACTCAGAATGAACTCAACTCAACACCTCCATTGAAAAATTATTAAAAGTACGAAAAAGGGTAAATAAGGTTACGTTAGGTTAGGTAACGGGACATTTTTCAAGTATTTTTCAAAGAAGTGTTGAGTTTAGTTGATTCTGAGTTGGTATGGAACCGGTCAAAACATCCACGCGCACGAAAACACCGAGATTTGAAGCATTTGGGATGCCATTGTCTCACTGGCACCAGTCGGGAACACTTAGGAATCTTGTGTGGTATTCACATGAAAAACTTGTCAGAGGTTATTGTGGTTTACTTATAGCATATAACGTTGTCAGTTGCTAACTTTAAAATTCTTTTAATTATGATACTTCTCCGATTTATTAAATAAAATACTCGTATTTGTCCAAATACAGTCCAAAGTTATTTAAAAAAATGGTAAACTTAATACGAATATAACCACTGATTGACCACCATAACACGGGCATCAGCCTAGCATGGTGGTCGAAAAATTCACTAATTAAAAAAATAATAATAACAAAAGTTTTAAAAATAATTTTCCAATACAATTTGGCAGGTTAGGAAGGAACCGCCGACCTGGAAACAATTTATTGAACAACATCTCTGCTGTAGATCACCCCAGGTGGTTCGCTACGATTGGTCATTTAGCAGGGATGCCCGGGAGCGTATTTCCAATCCCTAACGCGGTTGAGTCACTCTAGCGACTGAGCCGCGTCAGGGATTGGAAGGCGTAAATCGCCTTACAAACAATACCGCATTTCAGTCGCGCTAGTGACTGAACCGCGTTAGGGATTGTTATGCATAAATCACCTTACAAAAGCTATACCGATTCAGTCACCTACGCGCTTCGTTGCTCTATCAGTTTCTGTGAGGGCGACGACCGTAATTATCGAGAGGTTAGCAGAGAGGAGGGACAGCGTTTTTTTAGTTAGCATTTTTTTTACATTGAAAATTTATTTTAAGTTAAAAAAAACGCGGGTTTTTTTTTTAACTGAGGGTGACGACCGTAATTATAGAAGGTAAGCAGAGGTTATTGTGGTTTACTTATAGCATATAACGTTGTCAGTTGCTAACTTTAAAATTCTTTTAATTATGATACTTCTCCGATTTATTAAATAAAATACTCGTATTTGTCCAAATACAGTCCAAAGTTATTTAAAAAAATGGTAAACTTAATACGAATATAACCACTGATTGACCACCATAACACGGGCATCAGCCTAGCATGGTGGTCGAAAAATTCACTAATTAAAAAAAATAATAATAACAAAAGTTTTAAAAATAATTTTCCAATACAATTTGGCAGGTTAGGAAGGAACCGCCGACCTGGAAACAATTTATTGAACAACATCTCTGCTGTAGATCACCCCAGGTGGTTCGCTACGATTGGTCATTTAGCAGGGATGCCCGGGAGCGTATTTCCAATCCCTAACGCGGTTGAGTCACTCTAGCGACTGAGCCGCGTCAGGGATTGGAAGGCGTAAATCGCCTTACAAACACTACCGCATTTCAGTCGCGCTAGTGACTGAACCGCGTTAGGTATTGTTATGCATAAATCACCTTACAAAAGCTATACCGATTCAGTCACCTACGCGCTTCGTTGCTCTATCAGTTTCTGTGAGGGCGACGACCGTAATTATAGAGAGGTTAGCAGAGAGGATGGACAGCGTTTTTTTAGTTAGCATTTTTTTTACATTGAAAATTTATTTTAAGTTAAAAAAAACGCGGGTTTTTTTTTTAACTGAGGGTGACGACCGTAATTATAGAAGGTAAGCAGAGGTTATTGTGGTTTACTTATAGCATATAACGTTGTCAGTTGCTAACTTTAAAATTCTTTTAATTATGATACTTCTCCGATTTATTAAATAAAATACTCGTATTTGTCCAAATACAGTCCAAAGTTATTTAAAAAAATGGTAAACTTAATACGAATATAACCACTGATTGACCACCATAACACGGGCATCAGCCTAGCATGGTGGTCGAAAAATTCACTAATTAAAAAAATAATAATAACAAAAGTTTTAAAAATAATTTTCCAATACAATTTGGCAGGTTAGGAAGGAACCGCCGACCTGGAAACAATTTATTGAACAACATCTCTGCTGTAGATCACCCCAGGTGGTTCGCTACGATTGGTCATTTAGCAGGGATGCCCGGGAGCGTATTTCCAATCCCTAACGCGGTTGAGTCACTCTAGCGACTGAGCCGCGTCAGGGATTGGAAGGCGTAAATCGCCTTACAAACACTACCGCATTTCAGTCGCGCTAGTGACTGAACCGCGTTAGGTATTGTTATGCATAAATCACCTTACAAAAGCTATACCGATTCAGTCACCTACGCGCTTCGTTGCTCTATCAGTTTCTGTGAGGGCGACGACCGTAATTATAGAGAGGTTAGCAGAGAGGATGGACAGCGTTTTTTTAGTTAGCATTTTTTTTACATTGAAAATTTATTTTAAGTAAAAAAAACGCGCGTTTTTTTTTTACTTAAAATATAAATTTTCTATGTAAAAAAAAAAATTTATATTTTAAGTAAAAAAAACGCGCGTTTTTTTTTTACTTAAAATATAAATTTTCTATGTAAAAAAAAAAATTAAGTAAAAAATTAACACGGTCCATCCTCTCTGCTTACCCTATATATTTAAAAAAAAAAATATATATATATATCAATTTTCTATGTAAAAAAAAAAAAAATTAAGCAAAAAAAACGCAGTCCATCCTCTCTGCTTACCCTTCTATAATTATGGTCGTCACCCTCAGTTAAAAAAAACCCGCGTTTTTTTAACTTAAAATAAATTTTCAATGTAAAAAAAATGCTAACTAAAAAAACGCTGTCCATCCTCTCTGCTAACCTCTCTATAATTACGGTCGTCGCCCTCACAGAAACTGATAGAGCAACGAAGCGCGTAGGTGACTGAATCGGTATAGCTTTTGTAAGGTGATTTATGCATAACAATACCTAACGCGGTTCAGTCACTAGCGCGACTGAAATGCGGTAGTGTTTGTAAGGCGATTTACCTACGCCTTCCAATCCCTAACGCGGCTCAGTCGCTAGAGTGACTCAACCGCGTTAGGGATTGGAAATACGCTGCCCGGGATCATAGGGGTGAGGTTTGTCCGGGTCTTGACGGGAAATACGTCTGCCCACCAATTGGGTAGCTGGCCGGATCGGGAGAGATTGGTTGAGGGACACTTTACTCTTTTGGTACATCGCCTTGCATCGCGATGTGAGGAATGGATTCGTAGTTCTCAGAACTTCTTCTCCTTCATTTCCTAAAAAGATCCTCCACACATCATTCTCAAAGATGACACAGGTCCTGTAGGAAATTATTTTCCTCGTGGCCTCCCTCCTGTGTGGAGACAATGTAAAAAAAAAAACATCTACAGAAAATATCAGCAAAGAAAACTTTTATTTAGGACGTAGATAATATTTCAGAAGTTATATAGAAAAAGAAAGTGGAATGATTTTGGACCTCAGCAGTGCGATATGGAAACGAATTGACACCAATGAGAATGTCTCAATCATATCCCCAACAAAAATTCATGGAAAACACACCTTGAAGAGACTAAATAAAATCAAAATATCACCGGCTCTTTTTAAAATTCTTTTCATGTGTCTATCAAAATACTAGTTGTTTTGGTACGTCATGATTGAGTTTTACCATTCTTTGCTTTGGATCTTTATTAATCCCGCCGATGAGTTCGGGGGATGAAGAAAGGAAACATTACTTTAAGTAGGGGTTTGATTTATTTATCGCTGTTACCAGTATTGTTTAGAAGTCTTTATAGTCCTCTTTGATTGATACTAGGTCGAGGGAGGGTTATTTTAGAAGGAACTTGCTGAAAATAAGTTTGGTATTTGAGAGAAATCGGAAAGCTATTTACGAGGGTCAGTCAAAAAGTAATACCTCCCACTTTTTTCGTTTAATTATCAAGAAATAAGAAAATTCAATTACAAAGGTCGAAAACCACACTATTGACAATAAATTTATCACTTTTCAATATAATCTCCGTTCATTTCCCAAGTTTTGGCTCATTTTTTAATAAGGGCATGTATCCCAAAGTGGTAAAAAGCACGGTCCTACTTCCTAAGGCCACCCCCCATAGCTTTTGTTGAACGAAAGACGTGCTTTCAGCTTTTTAAGGGTTGTAACGTATTGGACAGAATGTATTGTGTATCACTGCTCGAAAAAATCAACCATAATCAAACCCTCTGCATCCCTGAACACTGTCGACATAACTTTCCCTTCCGATCGCACAGTTTTGAATTTTTTCGTCCTCGGTGACTTTGTGTGATGCCATTCCATTGACTGCCTGTTTGAATCATGTTCCATGAAACCCATGTTTCGTCTCCGGTCACATTTTTCAAATTGAATGCGAATAGGTGTTTCACCTTCTGCATCCAAGAATTCAATCACAGAACGCTGACGATATCGGCCATTCTACAAGCGACTGCAGTGCTGCCACCTGTTGACGCAGAATTTTACTATTGCTGTAGATTTGTAGATTAAAGTTTGAGGAATAGCGCCAAATTAATTTTTTTCATTTAACTAATTTTATTTAATTAGAAAAAAGCATTATTTTTGACTGCCTTGCATATTCTGGAGCAAGTGTTTATGGGTTCCAGATCACGAAGATAGTAGGGATATTAATGTAGAACTTATGGAAAGATTTTCTGCGCTGTGGTACCGCCTTTTATAACTAGGTACAGGACAATTATTGCTTATAATAATTGTTATCCTTTGTGCTACGCTTAAAAATCTTGTCTTAAACGTTAGTTTATAAATTAAAAATAATAATTAAATTAAATATAGTTAAAAATACAATTTCAAAAGCATTCTGAAAGATTTATTCAATATTATTTTATAATTAAAATTTATAATTATAGGTCTACAAAAAAGCGAGATAAGATTTTTTGAAAAATAAAACTTTATTTTCGCTCACCCGAACAAATTACTTTTTGTCCTTCACAACATTTCAAATTTCCGTGATCGATAAGATATTCGGTCGAGTCTTTTTGGAACCCCGGTTGATTAAAGAAATGTTGTTTGGAAGTTATTGATGAGACTGATATTTTATCTGATTAACAGAAAGGAAGAAAAGTTTCTCACAGTATTCGTTAAATATTTAGTTATTTACTTTTTATTTTTAAATGTGAATGACGCACATGAGTCCCAACTGACTGTTTCCTGTTAACAGGAGCCAGTGAGACTGTGGCATCCCCAATATGGGTGTATTGTGAGACTGGAGGGTATGTGGAGGGAATGAGATGAAGTAGAAGAATTTGGGGATATACCTGGCTATAAAGATATATTTACAAAACACGCAAAAGCCATTCAAGCAATGTTTCTTTTCTAAATTGTGGTCTTTCACCAGAGAAATAATAAGAGTAATGTCCGACCGAAACGTGACTTTCTACCGAAACCGAAACCGAATGTTCGGTATTTGTCTCAGTTTCGGCCGAAACCGAAACCGAAACTTTTTTAGATATGCTGAAAATCTATTGTTTACTGAAGTTTGGCTTATTTTTTCACACTTATATAGAAAGCTAACACGTGTAAAATTAAATAAAAACAATAATTGCGGTATGTGAAAAAACATTTTTTTTATATTACTGTTATGAAACAAACAAAGATTTGACAATATTCAACACTTACATTATAAGGACGTCATTAAATAATTGAGTATTTCATTTTTAATTGATTTTACAATCACAACATTCTTTATACACGTGTTAAATAAAATAAAAAAAAACAACAATAAATGAAATAGGTATGTGAAAAAATAAATATTTATTTTTTTGATATTGCTGCAATAAAACGAATAAAAATTATAAAAATTAACAAACATCTTAATCACTATGCACGAGAAATAACACATGAACTCACAACACACCCAAAATCACGCGGACCGGCCGACGAACTCAGTTGATGGTGGCGGGTGACACACGAGCCACGAACTCACCGAGGTCAGCCGAATGACGCTCGATAATTTACGAAAGCACAGTTTCGGATTCGGTTTCAAAACGAAACCGGTAAGACTAAAGGATCTGGGCTCGAGTCTCAGTTGCCACTATTATACTTATGTTTGGTATAATGAGGCGTGGGTATGTGATGAATGACGAAAGATTTTTTTTTTTGATTTTACGGAATCTTTTTAATCCTCTTAATAGCTAGGTCTTATAATAATACCCTTTCAGGTTTCTAACTATCTAGTACTGTGGCTCATTTGGCCTTTTTACTATGACCATCTGAAGGTTGTATTTAATTGACTGAATTTATGTTACATTAATGTCATCATGAGGAAAAACTCGTTACTAGATAAAAAAATAAACCTCACGAAGAAAGAGGTGTAAGGAAAATGTATGACGTGGAAATGAATGGTTGAAGAAGTCGGGAACGCCCGAGAAAGACACCGCACGACGAAATGAATCAAATACTTGTGAAATGAAAGACGAAAGGGGTGTAATGAATAATGGAGTTTATGGAAGAAAAAGTCGAGGACGACCGAGGAAGATGTGGCACTATCGCGTAAAATAAATACGTAAAATAATTCAATTTAGTTTGAATAATATTATTTCCACATTAAAACTGCATCCAATTTTCAGGCATATCATAATTCTCAAAATCAAAACTTCACTCCAAACCATTCATAACCCCGAGCGACGCCGGGTATGGTCTGCTAGTTACCTGTAGGTAATATTGAATACTTTGAGTAAGTTTTTAATACGACTAAAAATTTATACAAAATTTGGAACAATTAAAAAGTTCATTCAAAATATCATGAGAATATTTAATATATTTATTTATGTTTCAAGACAACTCGGTGTCGTCAAAAGTCCTTTGTTGACTCCCGGTTGAAACACATTATTTGTGGAGACGTTGGTTTCAAACAGACTTAAAAGGGAATCCTTATCCTGTTCGACTGTAGAAGAATGTAATGTACAGGGAAGCCGCAAGACAGAAATGTGTATATTCTTAGTGTGTATTTCTTCACGCGAATAGGAAACAGCCATAAAAATCGCTTGGCAAACGCAGTCTTGAAACGCTCATTTTTCATGGGCAAAGTGGTCTTATGTTTTTGTAAATATTTTTATAAGAAACTTGGGAGGCGGGTATGGGTACCGCCGCCCCGGGAACTAGGTCTTGGTGGCGGATACGTTTGCCCAACCCCTGCGTGGCGGGCTGGATCGGAGGAGACTGATTGAGGGAGGCCTTTTGGCCTCTCCAGCCGGATTCTCCCGACCCTTCGCCTTGCATCGCAATGTGAGGAATAGATACATACGTCCGTCACTCCTGGCCACACTGACCCCCAGATTCCTACCCACCCCTCATGCCTTTTTCCTTCCCATATCTTCTTCTCCTTCCTTTCCCTTAAAAAACCCTCCACACACAGGGCCGGATCTACGAAATCTGGCGCCCTGTGCAGTAGGTACAGATGGCGCCCCCCCCCTCCTACATTTTTATTTTGATTGAAAATTCGTTCACCCCAATTTTTTTATTTTTTATATTTAATTATTATTTTTTTTACACTAATTTATCAAATAAAATCAAGACATATAAAGGGTGTAACTTTTCCAAGTGACCTGGCGATAGCTCTCACACTCGGTTTTTTAAAGAGAGGATCGCCAGGAGCCCTATACTCTCTGAATCTATTGGGTAAACATAAATTATGGTGCTATTTTAATTATTTTAGGAAAAACTCTTTGCAAGTTATGCTTTAAAATAATTCAACGAATTGTTTGTTTGTGCCCGTACCATGATTTAAAATATAGGATACGAGACAATGCGGGTGGTTTCGCTGAACTAGGTCCTTTAGACATTCTTGAGATTTACTGCGTTTATGTACCTGACTGTGAGCAGTGATAATAAGAATATAACCTCAAATTTGTACCTTGCATTTCCCCTGTGTTGAGCGAACAAACACTAAACACTGAAGTATGGTATCAACGGCTTAAGAACAAAAATACCGCGCTGTGATTGGTTATTGAATTTGGATCGCACCTATTCGTCGTAAAAGACGGTAAAAGATATAT
Organism: Limnephilus marmoratus; assembly: GCA_917880885.1. NCBI lineage: Eukaryota > Metazoa > Arthropoda > Insecta > Trichoptera > Limnephilidae > Limnephilus > Limnephilus marmoratus. The sequence continues at coordinate 53,124,427 of OU862923.1, read as the reverse complement.
GGAAAAATAGATCTTACGTTTAAACTATATATATGGAATTTGTAAAAAAAATCTGTAACTGACTATAAATTCGTAAGCCGTTGATACCAACCTGATGCGTGCGCGTTCTGTTTCTTTGGAAAGTGTTGCGAGAGCGTAATAATTATTTCGTACTATGGGTAATTTTTAAACGGTTCAGGGAATATTATAACTAAATTTTAATGCATTATTTATTTTCTCACGGCGCCCCTTCGGAGTTGGCACCAGGTTTTTGCACGTTTTTGAACGTATGGCAGATCCGGCGCTGTCCACACAGCATCCTCAGAGATGACATAGGCCCTTAGGGAAATTGTTTTCCTCGGTGCCTCCTGTGTGGAGCTAATGTAAAAAAAATAAGAAAGAAAAATGGATCAAATGAAACTGTCAGTCATAATAAGATAATGTAAGCCATATTTCTTTAAAGTTTTTGCGTTCATGCATTTGTAAAATCTTTTTTTTTGCACTTTATGATAATATTTTTGTGAAGTAATTAGCGAGTACCCGGCATGCGTTGCAACGCCACAAAAAATAAATTATTCATCTCTGCGTGTCCTTTCCCATACGTCCTGTTCACCTCCCTCGTTCACTTTTTCACCCCCGTTCCCCTTTCACCTTCCCCGTCTTTCACCCTCCAGAGTCCCCCGTCTCGCGAACCTCCCCTCCAACACATGTTTCCCTCCCGTTTTCCACTTCCCCTCCCTCGTTCCCCCTCCCATCAATCCTCTTGGATTCCGATCCTCTACCCTCCCTGCCGCTAAACTAGATGAAATACAAATACTTTTTATAACTCACGCGCCAACTATTGTAATTTTTTATGCTAATTTCATAACGCCAGAGCTCATGGGTTTATATAGAAACCTTCTAGGTCGTGCTCACAACAATTTAAAGTTTCATCGCAATCAAATAAATGGTGTAGAAATAATTTCATATCACCAAATCTCAACATTACATATAAAAACCTTCGCGGGCATACGTACAACAAATCACCAAAGTTTCATCGCAATCGGTAGAATGGTTTAGAAACGCATAAGGGATACACAATAAACAATCATTTTTATATATTAAGATTAACAAAAATTATTTTAACGATAGCAAAAACTTCAATTTATTCAAAAGATTTTTTTGTTATTCGTAATGTAAACGAATTCGTTGTAAAGATTAATCTCAAATAGTGATTTCAAGTTGAACTTCGTCTTGGCCAAATCGCGTGTAACAAGTGTGATGCCAATTATTTTCTGATTTATCTAGCTTGTGTTGAAAATGTTGACCAAGAAGAAATAAGCTGAAATACTAACAGTAATTTTAATCTGACATACGAGTACCTATACGTTATGGCAGACAGACAAATAGCGGGAAAATCCGGCTGCCGACCAAAATTCACAGAATTATTTCAGCTTTTAAAACTATCATACTAACAAAATAATACTCAGTTGAAATCATGTAAAACATATTTAATTATGAAACTTTGTTGAACATGAATATTCATAACTTCACAGATTGAATTTTCCATTAAAAGCAATTAATACCTGTGCCACAAAATGTTAAATATTGTGAGAATTTAAAAAACTTTTTCGATCGGCAAGAACTAAAATCATATCATATACGCGGTGACGTAATAAAGTTTTATATTATTGAGGGGATTCCCTATAATGGAAAATTTAATTTATTCGTTAGCAAAAAAGCGATATACTTAAACAGGAATCCGAAAGTCAAGAGCACATTCTGAAACAATGTGAAATAACACATTACCAGAAAGTATCAGAAATATAAATAATAGTTTAAAAGATTTTAAATTTCACATTAACGTATACAACGGGTGTTAAGGAACGTACTTGACTTTTCCTGATATTATTTGGAGTAAAAACGTAAATACAATTTTGACTTCAAGTGATTTTTTAATGTTTTTCTTTTTATTTTTTTTTTAATTCATAACCAAATTAAAAAAAAATCTTCCACGTGTCATGACTGGTCACTCAGCCGAGTATACGCCCAACTGTTCATTAGATTCTTTTTAAACCATTTTTTTTTCATCTTCCTCCTGCCAAATTTATAGCATATTATATTATATACATTTATTTATTATTTACAACTTAATCCTTTTTAAATCAGATCACTAAACTATGGTCACCCTAAAAGTCTACATGTTTACATTAATGTACTACCTAGCGCCATCAGTTTAGTAGGTACCCATAATCTCAACCTGTTAGAAATACAACAATATTGTTCTTTCAGTATCAGCATTATTTTGTGTTATTTTGAATTTGTATAATTGTTAACCTAGTGAGGTGACAAATTTATTATTTTTTTTTATGATTTAAGTTAAAAAAAAACATCAGGAGTCACCGGAGACCATAATTTTTTTTACCCCAAATAATGTTAGGAATCACTTGTTAGAGTAAGTCAAGTACGCCTTTTAAGACCCTGTATAAATAAATAACGACCATAATAACGCACCCCGTACAAGTATAGAAATACACGCAAATATTGTTTAAATTCGGTGGTACATCTTACCTATGACAATATATTTTTATAACCCTGCAATAAACATAATTATCACAATTTTGGATCCCCATGTTCAGTTTTTCTTTTTTAAAGTAAAATACGGTTAACGTATAAAGCATTAGCAGCCCAACAATATCTATGTACCTACTTTCTTTTTAATAATCAAGGCGTATCACGTAAAAGATAAGAAAAAAAAACAATAAATACATATCACGAAAAATCAAAAACTGATTAACAAAAACATCAAAGAGTCACTTTGTGACATACTCATATCTCTCGCCAACTGACACAAAATTCGTTATATATTATATTCTCTTCTACTGTATTCAGACATAAAGAGTTTTAGAATTTGAGAGAATCAAGCATTCTCTTTACATTTCAAATTTTACCACGTAGGTATACGTAAAATGTAAAGAAAAATAGTAAAACGTTGCTATTGAATGTCAACTGAGAATATTTCAAATCTGCAATCTGACAGATTTTGTATCACTATAATTCCCAAGTGGAAACCTGTAAATGGTACAATTAATGTAACTTAGATATTATTATTATGCTTTGTTTTAATGTAAACTACTGGTCTCCCAAATAAAATATAAATAAAAATTTAAAATGAAAGTAATGTTTTATGTAGGTACATTATACTGTCTAGAGCCAAAGAGTTAAATTTTAGGCTGGTATTGTTTAAGCTTACCGATGCGTTACTAATAAAGAAACTACGTGGTTATTGCTAAAAGTGACAGGATTAATATCACCAATGTTTTGACCAATACACATACACATTCTGATAATAGTTTTGAAAGTATTATGATTTTCTAAATCGAATAGAACAATCAAGCGTGTGTTTATAACTTCTGGAGACATTAATAAACCGCCGGCTTTTTACTGTTTAAGCGATCAATATAGTAAGTCCTTATTACCGGCCGCTGTCGTTCTTCGGGATTATCTCCTGTCCAATATCTCTATCAGGCGGCCGTTAATCTACTCAATTGTGGTCAACACTCGGGAAACTTCACTTCAAGGCGCATTACGGACACGGCTCCCTACCAGATTCTTATTTTTTCCTTGTCAAGAAATAATGGCCGGAGTATTCACATTGTTTATATCGTACTTTTTAAAGAGATACATCAGAGGGTTTGTAAAAATGATTTCATATATTTATTGTGCATGGACAAGGGTCGTGTAGGCGTAACAGAGCCTTAAGATTTAAATTAGAAGCCGTCATTGTTATAATCATAATGGAGAAAATCTTCCAATGTTTCATCTTACTATACTGCAGGAACAAAAACACCATTGGTACGTACCATGAAATATTATTATTAGTAGATATTTCTAGATTAACGATCATCATCCAAAACTGCTCACTTTGTAGTCTGCTGATGCAAAAAATACCACGAATATTTTATCTCAGAACCAGTAAAATTTTAATTCACTTTCTGTCACGAAAATTTTGTTTATCTCATTAGTTCGTAGCAAGTTAGAATATAATTCCATCATTTGGTCACCTCACCATAAAATTCATGTGCTACGAAAAGAGGGCGTTTATCACATGTGAATTTCGTAAGAAAATTACTTAAGTAATTTTACCATCAAATCCATCTCGCTCCATCGGCTCCATCAGGGTCAAGTTAGCCTCTAGAATAATGGGACTATAATGGGACACTACTGCTGACCATCTGGGCGGTCCGTTTGATAGATTCCCCTTTCAACAAACGGATTGCAATCTTCGAAGCCCAGTCTCCAGGTAGGTCCGCTGTCCTAAAGCTACCGGTATTAAATTGGTAGACACTCCGAGGAATTAGCGTTATTGATCCCTTCGGCACCAGTGCATAATCGGGAAAAAAAAACGCCACATTTGTGATATAAGAACGGGTCACTTCTACGAGTTTAACAATCAACGAGTTAGTTCTTGAGTTCAATTGTGGAACGATCTCTTCAAGACCCATGATCACTCCTTTCTATACTAAAAATACCCTCCACAAAGCATCCCCAAAGATGGCATAGGCCCCGAGGCTCGTGCATCTTTCACCCGGTTTAGGCGCCAGTAAAAAAGGTTAGTAATTAAAAAAATTAAAAAATTAAAATACTCTAAGTTTTTAAGGCTCTGCAACCGGGCCCGAAAAGAAGAAGATGGAGAGATACGAAATTACGAATGTTAGAGGAGAGCGCTAACATTTACAGCGACAAATCGATGCGAAAATTGCGAAAATGTTTAATAAAACACGACTCGTTAAAAATAGAGCAAAAATCTTGCGGGCATTATCTTGAACAGCATTTAAAGAAAAACTGTGAATTTTTTCATACATATAACTTGTAAGACAACTGAAACAAACGTGTTAATAATAATTTTTGGAGCATACTTTGCGATTTTTTTCTATCGAGGGAACTTTATATAATTTGCGTTTCGGCACGGGCAAAGTCTAGACATTATCTTCAAGAATAACATATATTTTTTAAGAGCTTTAAAACTTACTATGTTTAAGGGAAATATGTAATAAATATATAACATTTTATTATCAAAAAAGTAAATTAAATAATTTATACTGCGAAGTGCTCAATTGCAATTATGATTTAATTTGTTTTACAGAAACATGGTTAGATTCCACAATGTATGACCATGAAATAGTAGATGATCGTTATAATATATATAGACGTGATAGGGACATATCGAGTTCTCTTAAAAAATCAGGTGGTGGTATTCTAATAGCCATTAAGAAAGAAATGACATCTTTTTTAGTCTCAGCACACATCTCAAAATCTACTGAAGATTTATGGATTAAATTTAAATAACATGAAACATCCAGACAATCCATTAACTTATGTTTGGCGTATTTGCCTCCAGATATACCAATAGAAAATCTCATAGATTTTGTTGAAAAGTGTCAAACGACGTATAATAATTTGTCATCAGAGGATATAACAATAATAATGGGTGATTTTAATGTGCCATCTACTCAATACTCACCAACTGTCAATGTAACGCACACCAGACCAGTCTTAGATAATAGCCAAAAATCAATATCTCTACTAGACTTTCAAAATTTGACTGGACTTAATCAATTCGATCACGTCACTAACAACATAGATCGAATTTTAGATTTAGTGTTTTCTAACCATAATCTCAACATTCAAATTGCTTCACATGTGCTATCCAAAATTGACCCTTATCATCCTCCCATTGAATTCGATCTTTTGATGTCCAAATACAGACCCCTACCCACTAATCCAGATCACATCAAATATAACTTAAAAAAAACGGATTACATTAAATGCAATGAAATGTTATCACTTAATAACTGGGACGATCTTAACACGCTGAATTGTAATGACTCCCTACTACATTTTTATAACTTGTTATGGCTATCAATTGAAAAACACACTCCGCGCTTAAGAATCAGGAACAATAAGTTTCCAATTTGGTTTAGCAGTGTTCTGATCCACCAACTCAGAGAAAAAGAAAAGTTTAGAAAGAAATGGAAAAAATACAAAAATCAATGTGACTATGACAGTTTTTCTATCTTGAGGGCTAGAGTAAAAGTATCCCTACGTTCATGCCTTAAAGCCTATGTAGATTCAATAGAAAATTCTCTTCCTAACAGTATCAAAAATCTTTCAACCCTCATTAATTCGAAAAGAATTTCTAATTCTCTCCCCAAAATCATGCATCTCCATGACAAATCAGCAACAAATGGAGAAGATACATGTGAACTGTTATTGACTTACTTCTCTTCTGTTTTTAGCTCACCATCCAATTCTAAAAGTGACTCTAAATTTTCATCCCCACTCTATAATTATCCACTGTCTCATATCAAAATAACGTTAGACGAGGTCAAAGCGAAATTAAACACTGTTGATATCAATAAGGGTTCCGGCCCAGATGGAATTCCCCCACTATTTATTCGAAGTTGTGCAGATCAGCTTGCAATACCATTACACAAAATATTCATCAAAAGTCTGAACGATGGAGTATTTCCGGATCTGTTGAAGGTTGCCCACGTAATTCCGATCCACAAATCTGGCAGTAAAAATGATGTAACTAACTACCGTCCTATCAGCCTTTTATCTTGTTTTGGCAAAATATTCGAGTCCAATGTGTATAAAACCATTTTTAACCATGTTACACATATACTTAGTCCTTTCCAACATGGCTTTGTAGCTAAAAGATCCACAAATACTAATTTACTCGAGTATATGGACTTTCTGTGTAAATCAATGAATAATAAAACGCAAGTAGATGCCGTGTACACCGACTTCAGTAAGGCCTTTGACAAAGTTAGTCACTCTATCTTAATGAATAAACTCGATAAAATCGGCATTCACGGAAACCTGCTTCGTTGGTTAAAATCATATCACATAGAAGACAATTAGTTACTGTTAACGGATTTAACTCTTCCCCAATATTAGTTACGTCGGGCGTACCACAAGGATCTCACCTTGGACCCATACTTTTCTTAATCTTTATTAACGACCTTACATATAAACTCCGCTGTAATTTTTCTCTATATGATGATGACCTCAAATTATATAAAGCAATTAAATCTATGAAAGATTGTGAACTCTTACAACAAGACCTTAACGCAATATCTACCTGGTGTGTTGACAATGAAATGGAACTGAATATAGCTAAGTGCAAAGTTATAAACTTCACCAAGAACATCAATAAAATTCTCTATTCATATAGCATATGTGGTCACAATCTGGAAACAGTTGAATCAATAAAAGATTTAGGAATTATATTTGACAACAAACTAACATTCAACCAACATATTGAATACATTGTGAGTAAATCAAATAAATTACTTGGTTTTATTGTAAGATCAACCAAACTGTTTAAGAATTCTAATAGCCTAATAATTCTATTCAATTCCTTAATCCGAAGTGTTCTTGAGTATGGGTCAACAGTCTGGAATCCACATTATATTACACAGGTATCTAGACTCGAATCAGTCCAAAGTAAATTTACACGGATTTTGTCTTACCGATCAGGTGTCTATCATCTTCTAGACAGGTACGAACAAAGACTTAAATATTTCAAATAAGAGAGTCTGGTTAAAAGACGTAACATAAATGACCTCTTAATGCTTTATAAAATTGTGAATAATTGTGTAGACAGTAACTTTGTCAATCAAATCAAGTTATACGCCAGGCCCAAATCTACAAGAACTCTTTACATATTTTGGACCGAAATTTCTACCAATAATACTGGATATTTTAATCCAATGTCTAGAATGTCTCGATCATACAACGATCTTGTTAAGATACACAGTTTCATAGATATTTTTGTAAATAGTTTAACATGTTTCAAAAAATATCTCCACAATTTGAGCACTTAAAAAAAAAAAAATATAATTGTTTTATTACTTTTCAGTAAATACTTCGTTATAAATATTGTATACTTGTTATTATTGTGTATTTTAATTTTGTATTTAGGTTTTCAAGTTATGTATAAATAATACGTGCATTGTTTTTCATGAGTTTGCCTATGTTAAAATGCATATGTGATTAATGCAGACACATTAGTCTAGGGATATTTATATTTGTATTCTAATTTATTATATATTACCCACAAAAATGTTGTATAAATATCCTGTTTGTGTCTCAAATAAATAAATAAATAAATCGGTACAAATCCGGGTTGCGGGCCCTTAAGTTAAATATGAAAAACGTTCTATAATTTTAGGTAAGTAATATATTCGTAATTGTTTCCATTGGTTTTTAAACTGCACCTTTACACAGATCTATATACATAAAAATCTAAAAATGTTTGTATGTCCGCTATGCGTTGCTAAACCATTCATCCGATTGCGATGAAACTTTGGGGATTTGATGTGTGCATGCCCGCGATGGTTCCTATATACGTAATAGTGACTTCTGGCATTACGAAATTTGTATACAAAATTGCAATGGGTGGCACGCGAGCTGTTTGAAAACTGAATGTATCGGAACTAAATGTATGGAATAAGGGAGGGGGGAGGGGAACTCGGGAGGAGGTTCGCGGGACGAGGGAAGCGGGAGAAGGGAGTGAGGAGAGGAAAGGCGGAGAAGGCGGAGTGGGAACGCGAGAGGGGAAGGGGCCGCGGGAGAGGAAGGGGATGAATGGGAAAGGACACGCAGAGAGAAACGATTTCTTTATTGAGTGTCATAAATTTTGAAGACTACAGATTAACGATTTTTGGTTTCTAATGCCAGTCAGTAGATTCAGTCGCGATAACGACAATTTACATTTTAAATATATTTCTATATTGGTTATTTTTTATCACATTGCAAAAACAAAAATTGTTCTAAAATCTAGATAAAATAATCTTTCTTATGTGTATATTAAAAATTAATAATTTCATTTCAAAATATTTAAATTTTAATATTATTCCCATATATTGTAAATACACCTCTATATTAATAATTTTTTATCACTTTGCAAAAACAAAAATTGTTCTAAAATCTAGATAAAATAATCTTTCCAATGTGTATATTAGAAATTAATAATTTTATTTCTAAATATTTAAATTTTGATATTGAAATTTTAAAGCGACTGAAACGCGGTAGGGATTGTAAATACGCGACCGGGGCGGGAGTTTAAAACAGAATGAGCGGCAGATTTTTAATGCCGCGCGGAGAAAGTTCTTGTGACTTAAAAATGGATTGGATTGGCTGCTTGGGGACCAATCGAATAGCCAGCCGGCTGCGATTCCGTGTCCTTTGTTCGACCTCCACATATATATATATATATATATATAACACTGGCACATGGCACTACATGAATAAACCAAAAATAAACCATGCAATTTGTCATATTGTTCGTGTTAGCAAACTATAAAGTGATGTTTATGTATCTGTCAAAAACTACGATAACATGTAATAATATTGTTTGTTCCAGATTTAAATACAAATGTGCGAATCCAGTTAGAAAGCTACTAGATAAATATTCCATATAACAGCCAAACAAAGTTACACATTCCTCATTCTTCTCAGAAATCGGGTGGCAGTGGTAGTGACAACTTTTCAAATAAACCTTTTGGTTCGTATTTTAGTGTCCATTTGGCCTACAAAATTAAACAAATTATTATAAACAGTGGTTGCACGTTTTCTGGCAGCTGTCAAACTGGAGGAAATATTTTAAAAAGTTGATTTCAATTATTACACTACTTCGTACGAGGTTCTCCACCCGCAGGCTGTATATCCGTACTGTGTACCCATATAGCAGGATTTCCCAACCTTTATTTCGCCGAGCCTCCCCGAACCAAAAGAAATATTTTCATGCCCCCCCTTAATTAAGTTTGAACAAAAATAAGAAACATATTTTTTTATATTAACTATGGATTATTTATTATGTATCTTTAATAGAAGAGTAGGTACACTTTTTATCGTTAATTACTTTTACATTTAGATTTCTTAGTTTTCTTTTAATTATACATATTATTCTATTATTATTTTTTATTTATTGAAATTATATTTTCATAACTAGATAATATCTAACAACTTTCAAAGGAATTTTAGAACATATAAATTTAAAAAAAATTAAAGCACTAATGAGATACTTGAGCTTGCATGATCTGTACCCGTTGGTCGATTCTGGGTTCAGTCTTTGCTAGAGCTATGGATAAATCGCTATGAACGGCAAGGCCATTTCACTATTACCCCCCCCCCTGACATTTCTCGTGCCTTCGGCGTGCCCCCCTGGTTGGGAAGTCCTGCCATATAGTATACTGCACACAAATACTGATAACCATTCAGTATACTATGTACACATATACTTATAACCATACAGTGTACTATGTACCCAAACTACGTACTCGTGCAGAATACTTTATACCCATTTTGTGTACCCATACCACATATTGTACCTATGTGTATACCAAAACTGAGTACCCATGAGTGCTAATACTGTATACCCATACTGTGTACCAATACAGTATATTGTATATCCATATTTTAAAATTATTATCAAAGAAACCAAACACTTTGTGACTTGAAATTAACAGAATGAAACGAGGGAAAGAAAATTAATTTAAGGAATAGATTCAAATGGATGACTTCATTCATAATTTTAAACCGAATGAAACAAGTTCTTTGTTTAAAAAGCACTTTATTTTGATCTATATTCGTCGACCGGTTTCGGTAGAACACAACCTTCTTCAGGACAATAAACATATAAACTGATTTGATGAGTTTATAAGTTTATTGTCCTGAAGAAGGTTGTGTTCAAACGAAACCGGTCGATAAATATAAATCAAAATAAAATGGTTTTAAACTAAGAACTTGTTTCATTCGGTTTAAAATTATGAATGAAATCATCCATTTGAATCTATTCCTTAAATTAATTTTCTTTCCCTCGTTTAAAAACTACCCTCTGTACCCATGTTCGACACAAGGGTTAACATGAAAAGTGAAAAATTAATTATTGATTCCCAAACAAGATACGAAGCACTTCAAGTGTTTGAAACTGCCGGATCATCGGCTATTTCCTCGAGGGTTTCTATCAATGAACCACAAAGAGATATCATCTTTAGGGTGATTATCTCGATGATTTTTTAATATTTTTAGACGGAGTTCAGAGTTTAAAAGTGCATTTAGTAAGAATATCAAAGGGGGCGGGTATTTTAAGAATTTAATTTTCAAAGGTTTGGTTTTGAAAACATAGATAGAATACCTCACAAGAGTCCATCTGCTCCCGTCTGGAGCCAGTGATACTATGGCATCCCCAATTGGGGTATGTTGTGAGGCAGTAGGTAGTGGGGAGTGGAAGGAGATGAGAAAGAGGAAGGTAGGGAAGTACCTGGCTATTCAGATCTGGTCACCAAACACGGCAAAAGCCATTTCAAGCAACGTTTCAATTCTGAATGGTGGTCTTACTCCAGGGCGATACTGAGAGTATCATCCACTCCGGAACGTGCCACAAATACACTATATATTATTTTATGTGAATTAATTGTAAAATAACACAAATCAATCAAATAAAATTTATATTTTTGAATGTAGCTAAAACTTTGTGGTTATCCATTATAGATAAATGAAACACTTCAACTTTGTTTGAACCACTTATATAATGAGTAAATCCGACCGGTTTCAGAACAAACGTTCCTTCTTCAGGGCAAGCGTATACTAATTTGACAGTTTCAAAATATGGATGGGAACATTTTATTTTCAAATTGCTGATATATCTGGCTATGTGCGCAAGTTGCTTTTGGATTTCAGCTTTGGGCCCAGGCGGTGGACAATGTTATGTTTTGTAAGGTGATTTTTCTGTTTGATCTTACCTACCTAATCGATATTTTTCTCCCTATTTTTTTGTGATGAAGTTTTGAAGGTATTTTAATAAAAAGACAAATAAACTTAAAATACATATTCAATCAAAACATATATTTACTCATTTTTATCAATGTTTTAAATCTTTATTACGTTACATGTTGTGGAGTAAATAATTGCAAAATACTTACGTGTTGTAAAGTAAAACTTGCAAAATACTTCTTCTTTCGTATGGTGGGGGGTCAGAGGGGGACATCTAGGTCTGCGAGCCAGTTTGGGCCTCAGGCGTTGCCCTGTGGACCTCATAAATCCCGCCGGGGAATGAAAATACTGCAAAATACTTATTTCGTGTTATATAGTAAAATTTTGCAAAATACTAATTATCTGATACACAGTAAAATTTTGCTAAATACTTATTATGTTACATGTTGTAAAGTAAAAAATTGCAAAATAGCTATTACATATTATAGAGTAAAAAATTGCTATATACGAGGGTTGTCCAAGAAATAAAGAGCTTTCCTAATTTTCGGTGTTTTGGACATTATTTCTCAAAATATAACGGCACTAGCGTGTAGCTCAGACTTTCACCTAAAAATCGAGCCGTGATCGTCTTGGTACCTGCTTCAGTACGATCTTTGCGATGGATGCTCTGCTGTCTAATCCCGCCGCCCACGAGATGCGCTCAATTATTCGCTTTCTCTACTAAGTGGGAGTCCTCTCTGTTGAAGTTCATAAGCCCGTAATTTTGATCCCAGACGTCAGTAAGTCTACCACATAAACGATTTTGAAGGAAAAATGGCGTGTGCAAATTGCGTGCTCGTTGGGTTCCCAAAATTTTGAAGAGCAAGTTCACGTGGAAAGCCCTAGGAGGGTCTTTTCGAACCATTTTTCCAACAAAGGTGAGTTTTTTGGGTTGAAACATGAGTTCACCACCCAACCTTGGAGTCAAAAAGACAATCAACTACATGGTTTGCATCTTTTTATTCACCTTAAGCAACGGTTTGACCGGAAAACCTTAGGAGACGGACTAGAACGCGGATGAAGTTCTATGATAAGGTAATCGAGACCTTGTGCCACGGCTTACCAAGCGCATCGGTCGTGAAGATGTCGAAAAATAAACGGTAGACCTAAAATGTCTTACGATTTTTTGTAAATATAAATTTTTCCTAATTTTTAAAATGAGGACGGTCTTTAATTCTTGGACAACCCTCGTACTTATTATGTGTTATAGAGTAAAAATTTACCATAAACTTATTATGTGCTACAGGGTAAACATTTGCAAAATACTGATTATAATTTATTTTTTTATTTTTATTGTTATCAAGTTTAATTTGTAGAACTCCATTTTAATTTTAATTTTTTTATTATATAATCAATAATATTATTATTAAATTAATAAAAACAGTTTATTTTTAAACAAGTTCTGCTGTGTAATTATTGTTACGCGTGACAGCTGTTTCGCCTTCTGAAGGCATTATCAAACTGTCGGCGGAAAAAACGGCGAAACAGCTGTCACGCGTAACAATAATTACACAGCAGAACTTGTTTAAAAATAAACTGTTTTTATTAATTTAATAATAATATTATTGATTATATAATAAAAAAAAAAAAAAAAAAAAAAAACTGATTATAATAGTTAAGTAAAAATTTGCAAAATACTTGATGAGCTGGTTGATGCAATCTATTAGCCATTAATTGTTTTAATAGATTGTTTACAACTAGTAGAAATTAATATCTGATAGAGACTAAGCAAAAACGTGTTTTTTTCAAAACAGTATTGTACAAATCATTCATGTATATCCACACATTTTTTGGGTTTAATTTAATTCATTTAATTTAAATCTGTCTTATTATTATTAGTAACATTACATTACATTATTTCCATTTAAACCTGTCTTAGTAGTACAGCGACATTATCTCACAATGTAATGTCAATCACCCAAAATATTTTTTTCCTGATCCTTAAACGAACGAAAACTAATATCTATTAGTTAAGCAAAGATTGGTAAAACATGACCAACACTCCTTCTAAAATATAGTGATATTATTAGTAAGCCAATGTATAATGTACACACAAAATACAAATTAAGAATGTCAAATCAGTTTGAAATGGAATTCCAAGGGCTAAACTTTTGACAGGCATAAAAAATAATGCAATTTGCACAAGTCGTATTCGATTGTTAAAGTAATAATTAGGTTTAAAGTACTCCTTCAGTTAAAAACCACAAAAAAGTAAATGATTGAAATAACATCGAGTTATCACCAGTCGATTAATTTGGTACCTTGTTTCTAAAACCAGTGGAAAATGTTTTTCTTGTGCACAAAGAGTTATGTTTGTTGCTATTTTGAGGATGTTTCTTCGCTTTGGTTACCCAGGAACCTAGCTAAAGCGTACTTTTCTCTCCGCCTTTAGAATTTAGAATAATACACAAGGTAAAACTGAGGCGCTCAGCGGAATAGTGGCCCAACCGACATCAGCAAAAACATCATATTGTTATATATTTTTGTCCTAACTAGGAAGTCATAATGGCCCAATTTTCGTTTTCACTGATTTCATTAAAATTAGGCCACTGTGATTTCATAGATATGACAAATATATATAACAAATTTAATGATGTTTTCGCTGATTACGAATTTTTGTCGGTTGAGCCACTCTTCTGCAGAGTGCCTCAATTATGCTTATTCTTAGGGCCAGTTATTTCAAAGTTGATTTTCAAGTTCTGTGAATGTTCTATCCAAGTTCGCTTATTTTATCATTGTGGACTAGTTGTTCCATAGAACTGAAATAATAACAGACCTTAAATAGAACTTTGAAATTTATGAAGTGGAACAACTGGCCCTTAGTGTGCCTTAGTGTTCCGCAAACTTTTTGTGTTCAAGGTACACCTACTAAATCAAGAAATTTTAAAGGTACACCAAAGAAAAAAATATTTTTTATTTAATGTTTATTCTTAAAATCAACGTAATTTTACTGAAAAAACAGGAAAAGGAGTTCGGTTCGGCTTCGGTGTTCTTCCCTCCTTCACAAAACTTACTCAAAGGTTGCTAAATGCGCTTGAGAAACTAAATAAAACAATAAAGTTAAACTCGCACATAATTATAGTAACTCTACGACAGCGTTGAATGGACAAAGGTTGGTACAGCCGGATGTCGGACTTCCGTATCCGCTATGTGATGCCGTTTCCGATGCATATCCCACCACAACTTTGGTATGTTCACCTTCTCGTTTAACTTCTCAGGCCTCGACCATGTCCTTTCAGGTATTTCCGCTTTGCAATGGAATATTTGCAAACGTATCGAACAACAAAAATCTGTTTTTGAAAGGTGATGAAATACGCTTTTAAATTATTATATTATCGTATATATAAAAATGAATCGCAGATTGTGTTGCTAAGCGCATAACTTTAGAACGACTGCACCAAATTGGATAATTCTTTTTTTTGTGCTATTGGTGGCACGCGAGGAAGCGGCTGTTGCTATGGAAAGCGGGAGGGAGGGAGAGATGGGGGAACCAGGGAGGGGGAGGGGAACCTGGGAGGGGGGAGGGGGACCTGGGAGTGGGGAGGGGAACTCGGGAGGGGGGGTTGGCGGGACGGGGGAAGGGGGAGGGAGTAGAGTGGGGAGAGGGAAAGTGGAGGTGACGGAGTGGGAACGCGAGAGGGGAAGAGGACGCAGGAGAAGAAGGGGAGGCGGAAGGGAAACGGGACGAGTGGGAAAGGACACTCAGGGAGAAACAATTTCTTTATTAAATGGCATAGCAACGTACGCCGGGACCAGCTAGTTAGAAATAAATACATAATTTTTTTAATAAAAAATATTGTAATGCATACTTAAAAAGTTTTAAAAATGGCTCACTCACGGTTTTTCTATCTAAAATTACCGGTAACGAAAAAAATAAACAAACACATTTTATTACGCAAATGCATTATAAATGTTACCTATAAATGTTACATAAACTCACTTTTGTCGTTTCATGTAAAAAAAAATCACATAATTTTTTTTCCCAAATTGTAGTCGAAAACTGTGGTTTCATGAAGGTGCACATTTTAAATATTTTGTGGTTAACTTTCAGATTTGAATACTCGTGTATAGCCTGGTGTTTTCTCGTTCAGATCATATTTCTCACTTTGATAGTACCTAAGGGTTAAGATTTCCATTAGACTTATATGAGTTGTTGCGAAGTTGCTGAGTGATTCAATAATTTCATAACAGTGTACCGTGTACCCATACCTCAATGTTTTCCTCTTGTTTAAAATAAGATAATCTTATTATTATATTTCCGTGTTCCCATAAATTAAAATTAAATAATTAGATTAAATAAGAACTCTGCGGTTCCGTTTTAACACTGAACGACGCTGTTACCAAAAAGCCGCCAAGCCAACAAGCCAACTAACCAACTCAAAACTCAAACAGAGATATCAGCGCTTTTATGGAAAAGTTTTCAATTTGAAACGACGAATTAAAGTATGCATAAAAACATGGATCTAAAAAAAGAAACGGACTGCGAAACAATTTTTGCAACAGATATTTTCTAATTTGTCGGAATTAGATAGGTAGGTAGGTTCTTGGGGTGAGGTTGCTAAGGTCTTGGCGGCCGATGTGTCTGCCCAACTGCTGCGTGGCGGGCCGGATCAAGAGAGAAATCGAGAGAGAGATCGAGAGAGGAGGTCTTTTGATCTTTCCAGCGTCTATATTCGTACGTCCATCACTCCTGGACGCATTGACCCCTGGCCTGCATACCTACATACCCTCGAAAACTTTCTCTTCTTCCTTTCCATAAAAACACCATCCACGAAGCGTCCCCTAAGATGACACAGGCCCTAAGAAAAGTTATTTTCGTGGTGTGATGCTAACGTAAAAAAGATATAGGTAGGTACATTTATTTTTTATTTTTTTTTATTAATAAAATTCCTTTATTATTTATTTAGATTTTTTTACATTTTTAAAATAAGTCCCGTTAAACTGATTGATAGTTTGTCAACGGGTTCTTTTGACATTTACTTTTTTTAAATTGAGACAGGTACATAAAGTATGCACATTATTACATTTCATACATTAAAAAAACATGTATTTTGGAAAAAAAAATTGTTAATAAAATTTATAAGAAATACAGAACAGAGAAAGTGAAAGAAATAAAAAGAAAAGACAAGAGAAAATAATAATGGAAAAACATTAAAACGAAAAGCGGAAAAACAGAGATTAGTACAAAAAAGTTCTTTCACTTCACCATTTTTTTAGCGTACATTTCCTTCTGAAACTCATTTGACAGCTTTTTATTGCGTTGGGTAACATGTTGTAAATTATTGGAACAAAGTATTCTAGAGTTCTTTGACCGTATTTTTTTATGTATCTGGGAATTATAAGTCCATCGTTCGCAGTTAGTCTTGTATTATGAACATGAACCACTAGTTTATTATATTCAGATTGAGATGTATGCTGACTCGCAATTTTAAGCCACAATATAGCACGAAGAGATAATAAATTTACAGAATTGTATAGTAACGATTTTGGCATATCATGTCTTTGTTAGTATTCAGTTTTTTTAATAATAATTTTACCAAAGAATATTGTACGTTTTGCACTGAAAGAAGGTTTGTTTGTTTTCTTAGCATTAGCTTCACAAAGGCGGCCCTGAGAAAAAAATTCCATCAGAGACTATGTCATCTTTTTGGGATGCTGTGTGGAGGGTCGTTTTAGGGATTAGAAGGAGAGGAAGTTCTGGGAAGGTAAAAACTATGAGTAGTGGGTAAAAATCTGTGGTTAATGTCAAAGTAACGTACGTATGAATCCTTCCCAACCATTATGGTTCAGGGCGACGGTGATTGGTCGAGAGAGACCGGCTGGAGAGGTCAAAAGATTTCCCTGGGCCAGTTTCTCATGATCCGGCCTGCCACGCAGTAGGTGGGCAAACACATCCGACGCCAAGACCAAGACAAACCTCACCCCATGAACTACGTAAATAAATTTGGTTGATTGCGGTTCATTTTGTAAGGAATTTTTTTCACAATGAAATTTTTATTTCAGTACACATTAAAGGCATTATCACTGAACGTGTAGATGATTTAATATATTTTAGTAATTTAAAAAATAAAATGTTCTGTAGTGATTTTATTTTTCTTGGGAATACGCATTATTGGGAGAATAATATTTTTTTGCTTGATTTTAACATTGAGATAAGCCCCGCTAATGAAAATCCTCTGCCTACAATTGAAGCGTGGGAAGTGTTTCACACCATTATAGTAAAGCCTTCAGTAAACCTTCTTATACCACCATAATATATTATTAGGGCAATATTGATTTGGAAAATATGATGTAAGAAAACATTTATGTTTTATTTCTCAGCCAATTATTACATTACACAAAATTGTTTGTTGTTAGCGAAGCATCATTATACCTACATAAAAAGTCTATTATGTTCAATAAACTGATGTACACACTATTCTTAAATTAACTATAAGTAAAAAGGCATGTTACGCTACGAACTACATACATGTCAGAAAATGTAATTGTTATTAAAATGAATGCTGTTGAAAAACTTACAGCCTTAAAAAACGTTGTGAATATTTTATTCAATAGATAAACCACCGTGTATGTGAAAACGTACTAATTATTAGAAACTGAAAATAAATAGTTCACCCAAAGGTATATACATTGCTTATCCAGCCAAAAAAGGTTATTTATCTGTTGTATACGCTGTTATTAAAAAGCTTACCGCATACATTTTTAATCAAAGTGTAGAGAAATTAAAAAAAATACAATTAAAAACACAGTCGTTTTAGTTAAGAAATTTTTCAAGAAAATTGTCACTTCCCTTTTTCCTCGCAACACAATAAAACATTTTGAAGTTAGCAATTGAAAAACTGAACTTTCAACGCATTCCTTGCACAATTTAAAAATCTTCATTTCTTTGATAAGTTTACAAACGCATGTATTAGACATTTATGTTATAAAAAACTTCACTTTCAAGAAATTTTAATAAAGTTAAGAATATAAAAATTCAATTTGAATTTTGATGTAACATATAAAACCATTTTCCGGTATAAAATGAAAGTTAAATTTACAACATACAATTATTGTATATCTAATTTGACTAAAACTAACGAAAAATAACAGTTGTAAATATATTGAATTTTACGAACATAATAGTAAATTTAACAATTTACGAACAAAACTCGATTTATATAGAGATTTTTAGACATAAATATCTTTAACCCAACACACTGCAAATCGCTTAGAACTGTTCGGCGCGCGGTAAAAACAATTGAAATTGCGCATGCGTGATTCCATGTTGCCAGATTCAAAAAATATAGAGTTTGGAGATTTTTTTATCAATTTAAAATTGTACGGTCTTTGTACAATGTGTAACAAAAACATCGTGTAAATTTTAGAAAGTGATTTTTATGAGTAAAGCCGTTATGCGGTTTATTTAGAACGGTATGAATTCATTTTCGTCATATTTTCTTTGCAGTGCATGCCACATGAGTAAATGATTATCAATAGGTAACAATTGAAGTAGATACATTATGAATTTGGGAGGCGGGTATGGGTACCGCCCGCGAACCATTTATTGGATAACCAATCCCCCGGCCATAGACCATTCCAGGTTCGCTACGTTTGGTGCCTTAGCAGAATTAATGTATGCTTTTTCTAGGACTTGGCCCCAAGTACTTTTGCCCTATTACTGCATGGCGGGTCGGATCGGGAGAGACTGGTTGAGGTAGACCTTCCGACCGCTCTAGCCCGACGCTCTCGATCCACCGCCTTGCAGCTAGGGATGCAACGATATATTGGAAAACCGATAAATATCGATATATCGACCCCTAAAAATATCGATATATCAATATCGAAAAACTCAATATATCGTATCGAAATATCGGATGAAGATAAAGGTGAATTTGATTTTAGGAAGCACCATAAATCTTTGGCTTACACGCAAATAAAAATAAGAAAAAAAACTGATGGCGACGACGAGCTTACGTTATATCTTTCTGCTCCTGTAAATACTCTAAAAGTAAACATTCTTGAAACATGTAACATTCAAGAGATGTAAGGTGTATATCCCAATATTGTTAAGGTGGTAATGAGTCATCTACCAATTGTGGCAACAAGTGTCCCTTCTAAACGTCTTTTTTCAAAGGCAGCAGCCACTGTAACTCAAAACAGAAAAAGCTACAAGGAAGCAGACATAGTTACTATTTTAAGTGCGGTAGCTGGTATAAAATATGGAAATTAATTTTTTTTATAAATTTATGAAAAAAAAAAATATTATATACATACCTAACCAAATTTTGTGATTATTCACATAGGTAAGTATAAAAAATTATGTACGTACATAATCGATAAACGTTTGATGTAACTATAACCACATTGGAATTCTATAAACTTTAAAAAAAAGAAAAAAATATCGATATTGGATTAATTCGATTTATATCGATATCGATATATCGATATTTTTAAAAACCTTGCATCCCTACTTGCACCGCAGTAGGAGGAATGGATTAATACGTCCGTCGCTCTTGGAAACATTGACCTTCAGATTTCTATCAAATCCTCATACCTTTCTCCTTCTCAGACTACCTCTTTTTCCTAACCGTAAAATGATGCTCCACGCTGCATCCCCAAAGATAAAATTAATGTGAGGTTTGCGGAAAATCAATCAGGATGATTTCCAGGAGTAATCATTATTGCATTAGTGGAAGATACTTAGGTACCTACGTACGTACCTGTGTAACTACGTTTGTGTAAAATGTGGTTGTAAAATATTTCATCAGAAAAAAGAGTTCAATCTTGTCAACAATTTAGTTTTCCAGCATTTTACTTGCCGAGAGGCTTACCCCTCGACCACACAGGCCGTCGTAAAAACAAAATTAATAGGTGCTAGAAAGTTTGAACAACTTACTGCATTATATACCTAATGCTTGTATGAAGCGTACCGCTTAGTAACTGTTATTTCCCTTTGTCCTCAGCTCAGCGCCATGTCTCCCCGCAATCTCCTCCTCGCCCTGGGACTTGTGCTCCTGGTGACATCCTTGGCGCTGGTCTCCGCGGACTCTGACGACTCCAACATGGCTGACGCCCTCAAGATCCTTCAGCAGTTAGACCGCTACTACTCTCAAGTCGCCAGGCCGAGGTCAGTCAACCATCCATCCCCAAAACACCATCTGTTCAATAAGCCTGTTCATTCTAAGTATTACGGTGAATTAGGTATCACTTATTTTTCAGCTCCATAAAATAACGTTCGTCATTCATTTAGAAAAGGGTGACCTTTTCTACTCCATTCCGAAAAGGGTTTGGGGGCCTTTCCCTTCGATAAGAAAATTTGTGGGCAATTTACAATAATTTACGAAAAATAATTGTCTTGCTCTTCCATATTAAAAAAAGGCTTTATGTACTTACAAAATCTTATTTACGTTATAAAATTAATTGACACGCTTTTGGTTGTCGGTGTAAAGACAATACACCTTATTTTCAAAATGATGCTCCTAAATACTATAAATAAATTAAGAACATCCAATCACATGTGCCTCTGTAATTCTCAGAAAAATTCGAATTGAAATACAAACAGCTGTTTTTGTTTACGTTAGAAAGTTATGTTCTTTTTTCAAAGAATAAAATTATGATTAACAGTTATGATTTTTGTATAGTTGATATTTTAAAGAATACCAAATTCATTGTAATACAATCGAAATATATCTGATGTCATGATTACTTTAGTGTTTGTAATGAGGCGCTTGGATAACTGTAAAGAATCAGACATTGATCATTTTGATTAGATACATTTATTATCACCACATATTTTTAGATTTTACATTGACTTGAGGCATATTTGGAACATTATAAATTAATTTGTAGAGCACAGAACACATTTGCTTATTTGCCTGTTTAATGGAAAAAAAATGGTTTGGCTAATGTTACGGTAGTTACAATAAGGTGTGAATTTATTGAGAACGCAATGCTTTTAACTTTATGATTTAGATAAAACTGTGGCATGCAATGATAGTTTCACCTATACTTTGTAGGTATACTAGGTAGGTAAATTTGTATGTTTTCTGTGAACAAAAACTATGCCCACTTTAAAATTTCCAAAACATCATTTTCATCGTCGCGTCGCAAGAATATATGGATTAGATTTCCGTGTAAAATAAGTTTATTTTCGCTCGACCATTTGTACTCTTATTTATTATTTTGAAACTCCCTAAAATTCAATAACAGGTATGGTTTGAAAATTTTCAACAGTTTTGGATGTGTTTGGACAAGTTAGTTTTCCAATAGTTTGAATGGATGCCACCGCCAATGGTCCAGATATGCAAACCGTCTCTTTAATTATTTATCCAATTACTACATAAATACCGCGCCCTTGAGGTGAATTTTCACAAAAACGGCGTTCTTCAAATTATCCAATTATTACACCAACTGGAGCGTTTTTTGCCACATTTTGGCCATTTGTTGCCTATTTGAAAAGAAACTATAACATATTTTTTGTTTTTTTTTTAAAGCTCCCGCGTATTTCGATCTTTGGATAATAACAAGGTTAAATTAAAAGCTTCAAAGTTTAATAAGAGATGTCTCGCATCTTTTCTTTATTAATATTATATTATTTCTTTTCATTTCAAATAGAAAGCACACATATGGCAATTTAAAACAATTTTTACGCGGTTTATAAATTTAACGAATTTCTGTAATTTTTTTATGATACCTAAAAATATAGGAAAAATGATCAAATATAGGCGCATTCAAAAGCTCTCTAACACTTTAAACAGTTATCGATCTCTATATTAAAAATCGGAGGTACCTATGATTTTTTGAATGAAGGCGAAAAATTGCCAAAACGAACGCTTAAAAAAATTCTAACGCCCAAGGCTGAGATTGATCATATCGCAAAACACTTCAGTGGATAATAAAACATTGTTAGGAAATACATTATAATCGCATTACTACTTTTAAGGTTCAGCAAAACGCTCTCTACAATATTATATGGAGAATATAACCGAATTATGGCTTTGCCTTGAGTATCACACTTTTTGCTTTATCCACATATAAGAATTAATAAATTAATTTATGCGACCGAATGTTAAATATGAAGCAGAAAAGTTGTTAGAAAAAACTCTATAGGTGAAGCATGACGTCGTGTAACATTCGGAATCGGCCCACTGGTAAAATCAACCCTTAATTGGATGTCTCTTTTGATTTATACAAAAAAAACATCGCCAAAAAGCATATTTTCACTTCTTCTAACACAGCAAACTTATTTTGTGGCACCATTTTGATTTAAATTAATAAATTACTTCGTTTTTACCACTTTTATTGTTTACAAAACCGACATGTTTCGTCAGCAAAGCTGACTTCTTCGTCAAAACCCTGAAGAAGTCAGCTTTGCTGACGAAACATGTCGGTTTTGTAAACAATAAAAGTGGTAAAAACGAAGTAATTTATTAATTTAAAGCATATTTTATTTTATTTTGTGAAGTTCAGGCACAAATACTAAAATGTTTTTAGATCATTTTCCAAAGAACTTAATTTGACACATTATACAATAAAAGCACAACCGAAAAGCGATTCGCTAGTAGCAGATTTCGCACTTTAAAGCAGTTTTTATACTTTTTCTGGCCTTATAAAAATAATTATCCAAAAAATGCTCGATAATTTCAAAAACAAGTACTTTTTCTTCTACTCCTAGCATTTTGTTAAGATATATATTATATTTCAAAGTGATCAAATTTTCAAACCAAAACACATGATTTTGTATTACTTCGCAGAAGTAATGCTTAATAATGTTTTCAGTTCGATCCATAACTAATTATTTTCAACGTCAACCCCACAGCTTTCAATCAACCATTTATTAAAATAAGGAATTTATTGAAACATATTATTCCAAAAAACAACATTTTTGAAACAGTTCTGATAACCTTGAAAATTGTGAGAAAAAGCTTTTGAATTTAGTTATGTATTAAAATATTAATTTGTGAAAGCCCTACGGCGCGGCAGTTCAATAAATATAAAAAAAATATTTTTGTAATGAATGGGCGTATGAAAAATATTTTTTAATTAGTTGAAAGATTTTCGTGAATCCTCAAAACTGGAGAAAGTTCTTGATAATATTAATTTGTCTCGGATGGGATGACTAAAGGAGGAAAAGGTCAGAATTTAAGGAATGTACATCGTACAGTTCGTATCTTGCTTCCGACCTACCAATTATTGAAAGATGTGGCATGGCAATATATACTGATTAATTTTTAAGTAAAAATCTCTATTCCAAGCTTGTACGTAATTATTATTTGTTTAAAGTTAAAATAATTTCACTTGGAACGAGGCAAAGTTAAAGGAATTTAAAATTTAAAATAATAATTATATTCTTCTTAGAAAAAACAATAATGAAACTCAAATAGGAACTATAAAAAATATTTGTTTGTTCGTGGAAAACAGTCAGCTCAAAAAACAAATTAAAAATAATATCTTGTTACCAAATATTATGCCATCAGTAATACATCAAATTACGTAGAACCCCCAAGAGGCAAACTAGTTGAGAGATTTTATGTACTGCATCACAAAGCTTTCATAAGTTTCCTTCTTTATTTGCGCTCAGTTTCCCCATCAAAACTTTCCTAGAGTACAGCTAACTAATATATAATGTATCTTAATTGCTCTAGAAGGTACATTCTTAACTCCAGGGATTTTATAAACAAACGATGTACACATTGTACGTGTCTCTAGTAGGTATTATAATATTAGTTAAGTGTAGTATTTTTCAAGAGGTTTTTTGTAGACCACTAAATACCACCTCCGTCAGTAAATTGCAGTTAGGAAACTAAAGGATTCCGCGAAATACATCTCTGGAATAGTACTTTACTCTGTGCACATTTTATAATACCGGACAAGCCAACCGCACCTGCCGTTATCTACAGCACATCTGTTGTACGTAATGAAGAGATTTAAGGTAACTCGTTACTCCCACGACTACAGCCACATGTTATAGTTAGGGGAGGAGTTCAAAATACGCGGTATAATTTGAATCATGACACTTTGCTCATGTTAAAATAAATTACAATAATATCTCATCTCTCCATAGGTGTCTCATTTTGATGCTTTCATTAAAATTACGTGACGCTGGGGTTGGCGCCACAAGTTACAAGAACCCGCGCGAAAACTCACGCTACGATTGGAATTGTAAATTCCAATACCACAGTAAATATATTTATTTTTTGTTAAGTCAGTGTTGAAAATATTTCAACTATTTTCACAACCCAATAAAACTTACATAAAAAAACCGTTAGTAGGTACGTGTAAAAAACGCAAAATTAGTCAACCCAAATTAAAAAATCTGAAAAATTAAAAAATCGGACGTATGGGATTGCACTATCCTCCCTACACACTGGAACAAAAACATTATCATTATCAATAAAGCGTACGTAAAAAAACTACAAAACTAAATTCCCCCTTATATTGGGGTTGAAAACCTTTAAAATATTTTCACAACCCGGAAGCTTATATTAAAAAAATACGCGTAATTAATTTAAAAAAAAATGATTTGTTTAATTCTAATTAATTTAAAATATATATATTACCATTAAGTTCCGCACGAATTTTAGTTTTTAATTAGGTGTTTAGGCTTACAAGGCCATTTTCAATTTGTGGATAAACCACTTTGAGACGCCTTTTTCATATTTATAATTCTAAAATTTAATTTTGAAGATGCCTAAGATGTTTTATTTTCGGTCAAACCGATTTACTTAGAAATTAACTGTGATATAATAGACTCTTAATTTTGTGGGGTACTTGTATTCTCTCATCTGTTTTCCCCACATTAAATGTTAATGTTAATGTGTTCTTAATTGTTTAATAATATCGTGTAATTAAATGGCACAATTTTAAAAAAATATACGTGTGTATAAAATATTGCAAAAGAAATTGAAAATTATTTTCCGTTTTTACTTCTATTTTATCTTTCAATGGCATTACCGATCACTACTAACATCCGCTAACGCGTCATATATCTATACATCTGGAACTCCTTTCTCCGATCATCTGCTCTACATATTTATTGTTCGTAACTACGACCTTAATTTCCCCGTTTCTAAATTAAGTTTATTGGGCACACATCAAAACAAATAATTTTTCCGAATTTTGGATACATTGTTCCCCAACAAACTCACAGAAAGTTTTGTACTGCACTAAATACGAATATCATTAAAAAAACTAAAGAACTTCAGAAGCACGGAGCTGAAGCGGAAGCGGAAGAGCTTTCAAATAGTTTATCTAATTTAATTAAATGGTCTAACACCTTGTCTTAAATCATGGTTGTAAATTTTTAACACTCGTCGTAATAAATCAGCACCTTTCTAAAGAAGCCCAACCTTAACGTGTGGTATTGTGCGGTGCCTTTCACGTGAAGACTTCTCCCATTATCTTACCACTGTGTGCACAAAGTTAGCTGTCAGTTCCATTTATGATTTATGAAGAGAGGGTTGATTATTATTCACCGGACAAAGATTCTGGGAACCCTCCTCAGATGGTATCTTTCTTATCTGCGGGAGGTGACTCAGTTTCATCTTGTGAAATGACTTTCAACCTACGGTATGAGCTGGTTCTTACTGACCTATTTAAGACCCTCATTTAAACTAGCTGTTGCACTTACATACATAAAACATCTCATATAATATGAAAAGGATAATAATATATTTTTCTATTAACCAAACTAATTTTTTCTGAAAAAAAAAAAGAAATAATTTAACTTTGTATAAACCACTTATTTGATGCGCAAATCTGACCGGTTTCGAAACAAACGTTCCTTCGTCAGGGAAAGCTTATACTAATTTGACAGTTTCGAATATAATTAGTATAAGCTTTCCCTGACGAAGGAACGTTTGTTCCGAAACCGGTTGGATTTGCGCATCAAATAAGTGGTTTATACAAAGTTAAATTATTTAATTTTTCTATAATGGATAACCACAAAGTAATAGCTACATTCAAAAATATAATTTTTTCTGTTTTGTATGGTAATTGAACAGTAACCTCACTAAATACAGGAACGAGGAAAATATATTTATTGCCCAATAATATTTTTAGACATAATTTATGAGCACTTTGTCCCGAAAAACATTTAGATATATTTTTTATCAGTTCTTGCAAATTAATTTTTGAAAGTCTAAGTTTGCGTTTTTGGCCACATTTTGGTTAATTTGCAAACACCCTCGAGCGTTCACAGGCCAAAATGTGGCCAATTTGATGAGATATTTAAAAATATATTGGAATTAAAATTCGCAAGCGTTGTAAACCTTGATTAATCATAAATATAACTTTGTATTTTTACTTCCCGAAAAGAGATGACTCGCACATCATACATATAAAAAATGCACGTTTGAATTTAAATTTGTAATTATCAACAAAAGTGATAATTTGTAATGTTTTTCTAATAGATACCACAGGTACACCAATTTTAAAGTACAATAAAATGCAGAATTCATGCTTTTATAAATTTATTGTTTAATTTTATTTTATATATTTTTTTTATATAAGGGATATAACTAATAATTCTCTAATACTAAAAGCAGTTAATAGGTATGTCTTCATATTAAAATTCGGAGATACGATACGACGGGCGAGAAATTTCCAAATCGGACGTTAAGAAATCCGCGATTAACGCGATCGCTGAAATGGTTAGAACATGATGGAACCAGTAATTTTTTCAGTCTGTTGAATACTTGGGTATAACAGTTTGGTTTAATTTTGGAAGGCGAAACCGGTTGCATTCTTAAAGAAAGCTATAGCTAAACCTCTGCATTTTTTAAGTAAATAGTTTATTTTGTTGTTTTGAAAAGTTTTATTTCACGGTGTGCATTTATTTTAAGATTGCTAATGAATGACACGAATGTGTCGGAACCGGTAGCGGATAAATAAAATTAAATAAAAAAAAATTTACACCATGAAACAAAACTCTTCAAAACAAAATGTATAGAAATTGTTATACAGTTAATGCCCAAGAAACACAATAAATGAGTTAATTTTATATTCGTGAAGTCCGGGCTAGACGGGCTGTAAAGGTGTTTTTTTCCAAAATAAACTTTTTCAAGGTCTTCACAAAACCCAAAGACAAGCCTCTGAAAAAAATATTGATATAATATCAATATCATTTGAAACCGATTTTTGAACAATCCTGACAGATTAATTTCACACCCATTTCGAGCTAGAAAATGATTTAGGGGAATTTTCAATATTTTATCCCGCGAATACTTGATTTTGTGCACCGGCAAATATCCGACAGGACTTTTCACTCTGCGGCCTTTGTAAGGAGAACCCGGAAGGAAGCCAATGTCCCGGAATGGAGGAGCCTGAAGTGATAATATTCATTCCCGGGACAGAGTGATATACCCTTTTACTTTTTAAAACAAACAAAAGAACATACGGAATGAGTTTTGATTGCCTTTGAGTTCAGTGAGATATCCAAGAGACAATGATTCAGTAGCATTTTTTAGCATTGGTATTAGTTATTTTTTTTAAATAACAATTATTTACAAAATATGGATTAAAAATATTGGTCTCTTATTTTCCACTGGCTGATGTGTATATCGCAAAACTCCCAACACATGATTAAATTGGCGATTTCGGGGGTTACAATTACAAATAATTAATAAATGAAACAATATTTCTTTGTTAGAACCACTTATACGCATATTTTATTTACGCCGACCGGTTTCGAAACGACGCGACCGTTCCTTCCTCAGGGCAAACATATAATAACTTGACATTACAAAGTAGTAGGTGAGCACAATGTATTACTAAATGGTGTGGTAGGGGTTGGTTTTAAAACACTTACATAACTTAGATGCCTTAGAAATAAACTAAAAAAATCCTTAATTAGAATACGTCCATTATCAATAAACAAAAAATATTATCTTATAGTCCTATCTTAGACATGTTCCCTTTCACTGTCCGTTCTATCACCTCCCTCCACTCTTCACGCCACCATAGCCACGCCCCCACCACTACCACCACATTTAGTAATACAATGTGCTCACCCACCGAAACCGGTCGGCGTAAATAAAATATATAAGTTGTTTTGACAAAGAAATATTGTGTAATTTATTTATAAATGGATAACCACAAAGTTATAGCTAAATTAAAAATAACAAATAATTCAGTATCTACTTCATAGTTAATATATAGGTTCCATTATTTAATTTTTGTGCAGGTAGGTAGGTACTACCTTTATTAAAAATTGTTTCGTTGAAATCAGTCGGAGAAAATATTGTAAGCTTGCGACGGTAGCTACCTCTCGCATAACTAAATAAATGTAAAATTATAAATACCCAGATGGAGTGATTCTATCAAATTATTCTTGCACATCTTAACTATAAACAAGAAAATCTGCTTGCAATTGTTCGTATTTTTTGATCAGGTAACATTTTTCGTTAAAAGGATATTTAAATTCTGGCAGAGCGTGGTTAGTAACTATTAGCAATATATAAAAGGATAAATGTGACAGCAAGATACAAATCGATTTATAAACCTAGAATTATTTTCATATTCATAGAAGCAACGTTAACTCTGTAAAATATGATTTCATCAGCCACTCGAGGGATCTTAAGAGAGGAGCTTATTTGCTGAAAGTTGCACATAATTATAGTTCCCAGCAACTTTTAGGAAAGGTCAACATCTTACGTTAATACTCGCTGAGATAAGTGCAGAGCACCTCGGTTACAGATAGTACACTGTTTCTCTCTCTTTGAATATAAGAAGCGTAGGAAAATTTTGCATACGTAATTAAAAACAGTATGTTTGTATAAATTTAATTTGCAGAACTGTATAATGTAGTTCCGCGCCAAGTGACTGAGAATACCATTTAACCGCTCCTTGTTTGTAAGCGGTAAGCCGGGAAGCCGCGATGTCGGGATGTCGGGAACATCCCATCAGCAGAGTCCTCTCGGGAAAACCGGCATAATATACACTCTTTGTGTAATTTAAGAAATCCGCGAAGCGTCTCTTCAATTATTAACGTCATGATTCAAGTCATTACCTAATCTTGTACCGACTGGAAGCAGTGTGTGTTTTCCTTCAAACATCATCAAGGAACCATAATTTACAACGTGTCAAATGCTTAAATATTCATTACATGCTCGTAACACTAATTTATATTCTTCACCAACTTGTCCCACGCGACTGCGAGATACACATTCATTATACCTACGTTTAAAAACGTGCTACATCTTTAGCAACTGAACAATTCTCAACGTGACGCCTCATCGCTAAGGACGTGATTTTAATTAATGTCCTTGATTATTATATTCATAATAATTATTAGCCATTTTCTGAGATATATTGTTTACTTGAAAGAATCACAAAGGGGCCACGCACCTCCTTACAGATGCCCCGTAAATCTGACAATCATCTCGAGGTGATTTATTTCTTGCGCAGACATTAAATAACCGATGACTGGATCCTTTGATATCAACCACAATGATTTACCTGAATTATTTGAGTGATAAAGGTTAATAATATATCATTACGCTGAGTAAAGAACGAGTGGATCGTTACGAATGGGTTCGTAATATCTTTTTTAAACATAATTGTGAGTTAGAGATGAATGGATGTCGCGTTTAAAATCGAAAGCTCGCGGCACTTGGTTACACAATAAAAGATATAATAATATATATTGTAGGACATGTTTGTTGGATGGACGTTGTATTAAAGAAACTATAGTGGTATTATATTCTGTCTACCGGCTGCTGTTTTATTGCTGAATTTACGAGAAGTAATAGAGTCGGATTTTCGCCCGCCTGTTCTGCTATACTCCTATACTCCCGTACAATGGTTGTCAGGAATAACGTTAATCTTGTGGGATTCGGTACTATAAATGTTTAAGTATATTTTGATTCAATGAGAAATGTGCTTAAACAAAATTCTAGGCCATATTGCCAACTCTAGAAATAATTTCACAGATTTGACGACTTATATGGATATAAGTGACCTACCCCTCGGCGGAACGTAATGAAAAATGTAGAGATACCATCCCGTAAAAACATTCAACAGTCTCTCACTTGATACAAAAATGAAGAAGACAAAATAAATTCAGATGAAATTTTAAAGATTTTTTAATTTTTTATATTATTTATATTTTTAAAAATTTATTAATATTCAAACCTGCTAAACTACTTATGTAATTTGCCAGCAGCAGAGGTACATAATGACAACATTTTTGCAATAACATGGTACAATGGTTAACTTACCTTATATACATACCTTAACATTATTGTTGATGATAAATTAATAATAAAGATAAGTCGGTTAAATTAACGATTAGTATAAATATAAATATGTAAAAAGTAGTATAAGCCTCATATAACAAAAAGTACAAATGAATTTAATATGCACAAATGAATATAATTAACAAGTACTTCTGTAGTTTAATATACATAAAAGGTAATACAAATTTATAATGTTTTTCCATTTCCATGGAATGTGAATTCCAATTAGGAAAACAAGGTCTTCGGTAGGGCATCAATATAATATGTATATCTTCAGTATCTAATAGCCATTTCCTTAGATTATATTTGACTTTAGCTGAAAAAATTTTAATAGTCATTGGTAGTTTATTAAATATTCTGGATACAATATAGTTTAGGGTTCTTTCACCGTATTTATTGGTACATTTCAAAACCACCAATCCTTCATTTTGAGTGAATCTTGTATTATGTTTATGGAAAACTCTTTCCCTATACAAGGAATCAGACAATATAACATGTTGACTTACAATATTATAAAACAATAATCCTCTGACAGGTAAAACATTCAAAGACTTGTATATTAATTTAGTGTTGCTTCTGTGTGCATTGGTATATTTATGGATTAACAATTTTGTAAGGGAGGTTTGCAATGTTTGGATATAACTTATATTAGTTTTACAAGAATGTCCCCAAGAATTGATTCCATAACTGATTGTGGATTCAGCCAGAGATAGAGATAGGTAGATTAATTTTAATGTACTATTTTAGGCACGAAATATTTTATTTTATAAATTCTACTCACAATAGACCGTAGATGTTTACAAACATTAGTATGTGTACATCCCATTTCATGTAGCAGTCAACAGTAACGGATCAAAGAACAAAAACAATATTACCAAATTTTAGAACTCGAAAGAATATAGCATAAACGCGTTACATACAATCTATAATCTATAATATAAAAATGAATCGCTAAATGTGTTGGTAAGCGCAAATCTCGAGATCAGCTGAACCGATTTCGCAAATTTTTTTTTTAGAATATTCCTTGAAGTACGAGGATGGTTCTTACGGAGAGAAAAATTAAGAAAATTGCGCAGAAAATTGGATAATTTCAGAAAACATGAGCGTGTTTGACAGTTCGCGTGTTTGAGAATGACATTTTGTAAAACATTGATTGTTCAATCAGGATTCTATTTTTGAAAATCTTTAATAAATTTATTTAAAGTAGGTACTCCCCTAATAGTTTGAATCGAATCAAGAATTTTAGATATTTTAAATAGGTACCTATGTTAGGTACCAAATTTAATATACATGAAGAATGGAAATTTGAATAAACATTGTAAAAGGTGGCACACGGGCTGTTTAATAACTGAATGTACTGGGATTGAATATATGGAACGCGGGAGGAGGGTTGACGGGACGAGGGAGCGGGAAAGGGAAGAGGGAAGGCGGGGAAGGTGGAAGGGAAACGCGGGAGGGGAAGGGGACGCGTGAGGGGGGAAGGGGGTTCGTGGGACGGGGGAAGGGAGGGAGTGGAGTGGGGAGAGGGTCGGAGTGGGGAGAGGGAAGGTGGAGGTGACGGAGTGGGAACGCGAGAGGGTAAGAGGACGCAGGAGAAGAAGGGGAGGCGGAAGGGGAACGGGAAGAACGGGAAAGGACACTCAGGGAGAAACAATTTTTTTATTAAATGACCAGCTAGTACAATTATAAAATACACATCTTCACACACACAATTCATAATACTTACCGATTTTTATTTTTTTCGTTACCGACTTTACATGTTTGGTTAAAATGAATTATGTACTTCATCTTATTAAATATTTGTATTATAACATGAGTGCCTCAGGACGGGTAAGCCACCCAGGTGACAAACACGGGTGAGGCCAACATTATAAAAATCTATATTATAAAATGTAAATTATTGTATCAAAATAAAAAAAAAATAAAAATAAGTACAAAAACAATTATTGTACAATGTAGCGATCGTACAAACCCATATACATAAATGCTGGTAGGTAGAGGTATACGTTCAGTAATTCATAAAAATCTTCTGCGGGTTAGTCAAGATAATAATTGTCTATCAAAAATTAAAAGCTCATTATAATGAATAGCTATGTCACCTTTCAAACATTTTCTAGAAGCATTTGATTTTTCACTACAGAAAATTTTAAACGGTTATTGATTCTGCACGAGATCAGCCGTCTGTTAAATTACATACTGTCTAAAAATGTATTTTAAGAACCTCTCTAGCTAAATGCAAAGTAAAACAGAACTGGGGCTCAAAAGAGGTAAATTTTTCTAAAAAAATAACGAATGGAATTTACGACTTTCATAAAATGCCCCAAAAATGCGAGAGAAAAGTTTTCAAAAGTCTACAAAGGCAGACAATTTATTGTTGGTTCTAATTGCTTACGTATACATGTAAAATATTACAATTCTTTCACGAAGCAAACATTTTGCAAGTTTTTTAAAATAAAATAAATACTGATACTTTTAAATACCTCATGCAAACAGCTACTAAAAGGCAATTATTGCAAACCGTGTGTACCTTATACTGTTTAGAAAACAACCATCAACACAGTGTGATTTTAACGGATCTAGTTTCTGAGTATTCTCATTTATGAAACAAGTGTTTAGCTTGCTGTACCACAGTGGCTGCTGTAACTACCTGATCAATTCTTTACGGGTGTCAAATTACGAGTCAGATTAGTGAAATAATTCCCTTCACGTGTCATTTAAAGTAAGTTTGACATTAGTTACACCTGTTCTTCACACGTTTGGCTTTAAAAGCTTTAGAATATTTCTCGCCTGATAAATCATGTCGTAAATGTTCATAATAAATATTGTGTATCTCGTAATATAGTGAAACCTTTGTAAAGGTTAAACATTATGGAAAATATTTTACTTCAAGGCTTTGTTATTTATTTTGAAATAATTTATCAAAAAATAAGTTTTATTACCTTAGCAGTAGTTTTATTTAAATCTTATCAGATATTACCCTCTTTATCAATCTCCATCTCAAATAAATATATAACTAACTAACCGTCACGCCGTTCCCCCGCAAGGGTAGGTAGTGAGGACGGACCGCTAAACGACTCTTCTATTATTCTGACTCTTGACATGGCCCGACTCAAGTATCTGATTCACTTGATCGTGCCCTCTTCGGAAATCCCCGACTTCTTCGACCATTCACATTTGCGTCATATATTCTTAATTTTCGAAATACAAAATTTTTGCGTGCAAACAGAAAAAAGTTTAAAAAATGGTTCACATCACGTTTTTTTGACTAAACTTACTGATAACGAAAAAAAATACATACATATTTTATTAGACAAATGTATTATAAACGTCACCTCAGTAACCTCACTTTTTTGTCTTTTCATATGAAAAAAAATATTGAAAAATTCTCAGTTTCTATTTTCTTTTTCAAAATGCGATTCAAAACTTTGATTTCATAAAGGTGTACATTTTACTTTTTTGGTTGTTAGATTTGACTATAAAGCGGGGTGTTTTGCCATTCTAACACCGTTTAAAACATGTTTCTCACTCTGATAGTAAGGGAGTTACAGCGTTTTATACGAAACATACATGAGCTGGGACAAATTTGGTCTCCTGCAATTCAACGGGTTAGTCGCCATTCGTCTGAAAAGTTAGATAAAGTAGTTCACAGTTCGTAGCTATGAAGGGAGTAGTAGTTATACCTTATTATTCTTACTGTGCCTTCTCATATTAAAAGTTGGTTACGATCGAGGAAAATTATTGATTTTCCACCAAACATCATCATTCAACATTTTCATCGTATCTTATTTAAAAAATAAATAATACAAGATTGACAGTTAATAAACAAATTCAAAAGGAATCCATGAAGGTATTGTGAGAAAGAATGAAAAAACCTTGACATTATGTCTCTTGCTAACTGCATTTTTAATGAATGATTTATAAATAGCCATATTTATATAATATTGTTCTTTCCAAAATCAACGGTGAAGTAACGTGATTGTTCGAAATGAAATATTGATGCAATGCAAATAAAAATAAATTCTCATGAAAACAATTATTTAAATTCATGTTAAAAATAGTATCAAGGTAGTATCTTTGTGCACCCAATATTGTAGTATAATGGTAAATAGTATCAAGGTAGTATCTTTGTGCACCCAATATTGTAGTATAATGGTAAATAGTATCAAGGTAGTATCTTTGTGCACCCAATATTGTAGTATAATGGTAAATAGTATCGAGGTAGTATCTTTGTGCACCCAATATTGTAGTATAATGGTAAATAGTATCGAGGTAGTATCTTTGTGCACCCAATATTGTAGTATAATGGTAAATATAACAAGCTAACTAACATCACAGCGTTTGAAAAAAAAGCAGGGGTAGGCTGAGAGGACGGACCGCCAAACACCTCGGTCTTGGCATACACTCTTTGTTTCACTCACATTCATACATCGTCTCATACATACTCTTCTATTGTTCTGACTTTTGACATGGCCCGACTGAAGTATCTGATTCACTTGATCATGCCATGTCTTCCTCGGACGTCCCCGACTTCTTCTACTATTCACATTTGCATCATATAACACTACTTTCTTCGTTCATTTGCTATACATGCTCTAACAATCTGAGGGTCTTCGTCTTAATCTTACTCATTGTCATAAATATAACCTACTAATAAGAAGAGGGTGTGATAATTTTATATTATAATTTTTACCTTAACTCGACACACAGGACGCCCTGAGGACAATAATTTCCCGCAGGGCCTATCTCGTCTCACAACCAACTGTGACGGGGGTATTTTAAGTAAAGGAAAAGAGGGAGTTCTGGAAAGGAAAAGGGTATGAGGGGAGGATAGGAATCTTAGAGTCAGGGTGTCCAGGAGAGACGTTTGAGTCCATCCTTCCCACTGCGGTGGTCCCTCAACCGGCCTTTCCCGATCTGGCCTACCACGCAGCTGGTAGGCAGACGAATCCGCCACCAAGAACTGCTCAATCCTCACCCCATGAATCCGGATTGAGAACCCGGTATATTAAATACAAGAATTAATACACAATTCACCAACATTGTCCACCACAAACAAACAATGCCGTTCGAACTTAATTGCAGAGTAGAGCAAACCCGTGAAAAATCACGGGATATTATAAATGTAGGTTATGTAAAGCAGTTTTAAAAAATTATCTTCCGAATGAATTCCTTTAGAATGAACTTTAAGTATCATCAGTTATTAAAATTAATATATGTCGATCTATTAAAAAAAGCCAATCCAAGTGGTCTTATTATTTAAAAAAAATAATTTTACTACCTGTGTAATTTATCGCTCGGATTCCACAATCAGTTCCAATTTTTACAAATGAAAGTTTAATGAACGAAAATAGTTTTACGTATTACAGAATGCAGGAATATTTTACTTCTTGCATATCATCACAGAAAACCAAATTTTGGAGAGCAGTGAACCTTGTCGTAAGGTGACAACACATATTAATGTGGGTTGCACCAACAAATGATAACTTTATTTATAGGTACAGTCCATTTATTTTTAAATTATGACATTATTAAATGCCGTGTGGGTGTATTTGACTTCACAATTTAATTTCATACAAATAATACGTAACTAATAAATGAAATAATAAAATCATTTTGAGTGTGATTCAGGGAGACTTTCTAAGTGTTATGGTCGTAATGAGAAATGTAGACACATTGGTGCTTTGTAAGTACCGTACAAATTGCTACACTCCAAATTAAAACATTGTTCCGAAAATTCCTATTTATATAAGTTTAACTCTTGCATAAGTCTAACATTTTCATTTACACAGAATCCCCAAAGATGCTGCGGGCATTGCAGGCCTTAAGGTTTTTTTCCCTCAGGGCCTCCTTGTGGAACAACTGAAAACGTTGTTTTTTTTTAATAATCTTTACTGAACCACAAAAAGACCATCACATTGAACTGCAAACTGAATGTACAATAGGGTGGGTCACGACTGTATGGGAAAGAAATTTTCTTGTTTTGATTTGCGTAATGGTGATAAAAGGGTGTTAAATGGAGATATAAAATCACACAATTTTTAAAAAAATATTTGGATAACATCTTTTTCCTCCGTATTGACTTTGAAATTTCACATAATAGAGAAAAACACACCGTTGTTAAATCTTAAAAAAATGTTAGATAAACCAATAAAAATTAACTATTTTCAATAAAACATGAAATAGAGGGAATATTTTGGTTTATTTATTAAAAAAATATATGAATATAATTCGAATTATCTCTTGGCAGTGTATTCAAATACCAGCAAAATCCTTCTTACTCTCAAATTTCGGCATTATTTTGCGAGACTCAATCTTAGGACTTTTTGTAAATGATTTCGTATAAATTGTTAGCATCGGCGCTACTTGCGGCCAACGCCAAACCCAAAACCTGGAAAGGACATGCAATAAACAAGCCGGCGGCTAGCTCTGCACAGCCGGCGCGAGCAAGGTCCCTCTTAAACCCAGGGCGAGTGTTTGTGGTTCGCTTGTAAATTCCTACTCCCCTTCCTTTCCTCAAAATCTCCAGGTCTCCTTCCTCAATCAGAACACAGTAGTTATGCACGAAAAAGGGTTTTATTCATTTAAAGGTGAACAGGGTTCTACAAAAGGCCAGCATCGGCACTACACACATGAGTATTTGGCTATCTCTAATTAATTCTATCATAACGGGGGAGCTTCTCTCAACTCTCTCTACACGTGTTTAGTGAATTTAAATGTCAGTTCTTAGCACACAGAGGGGTAGCAAGGTTCATTGGTACTCACAAGCAGGAGATAGGCGGTCGGCAGACAGGTACTGAGGAGGCGGGAGCCTCTGGAGCACAATGCACAATTAAAGTCAACATCGCGAGCGTTTACGGGGAGCGCAATCACGGGGACACAGTTGTTATGCCGAAGGTCGGCCGAGGAATGAATGCCGGGAGCCGCTCGGCGCTTGACTACTTGTGTCGAGCGGTGCGGGGAAAGGGGGGCGGAGGGCCTGTGTAAGGGGTCAATTCGCTATTAGCTCGCACGGGAATCAATTCCGTAACGTAACACTTCCCCCCTCGCCGCAAAAAAGGCGACGTGGTAATGGAGCAGTAGAGCTAAGAAATCCTCTTACCCTTCTAGCACTTGTGCCAAAAAAAAAAACATTTTAAGAGAAAAAGGAGAGAGAGAGAGAAAAAGAAAGAGAAAAAGTTGCTAGCTATAAAATAGTAGAAACAAAAACAAAAGAGAAAAAAAAGCATGGTGAACAAAGAATTATACATGAATGTACATGAAAGAGCAGTGGCATACATAAATATAAACAAGGACCTGCTGGAGAAAGGTACAAGGGTTATGCAGTGATAGAAAAAAAATGACTCTAAATTGTATCATTGGTCTGTGAGCTAAGTTTGCGTAGCGTGGTTTGCGTAGGATGTTTGGGGTGTTTGAACGTTGCACTGAAGTTACAAGGTTACTTTGTCACAGTAACCTGGCCCGTTTGAGATTACACTCAAGGAAAACTAGGGCCTTAAAGAAAACACGAAGACGAGAACGCAGGATGAGGCTTCTTGGTGGTGGAGAGGGTTCTACCTGTCACAGAGGTCAAAAAGGTAGCTGCTTCCGGATCCTGTGGGTGGGCCAGTATGACATCATTGAGGTACTGGAGAGTGGAATTGTAATTGGTGGTTGGTCCTTTATAGAGGAGGTGGTTTGTGTGCATGACAGCCGTTGTTGTGATGGTGGTTGGTACACTGGTTTGTATACAGTGGGATTGTTGTATGAACAATTGTTGGTATTGTTATTTGCGCAAGGGCACAGGAGCATTGGCATGATGGCAACAGAGCAATTTGCAAGGTGCAGCTGGAACATTTGCAAGATGCAGCAGGAACATTTGTACAATGGCAACAGGAACATTTGCGAGATGCCGCAGGAACATTTGTACAATGGCAACAGGAACATTTGCGAGATGCCGCAGGAACATTTGCACGATGGCAACAGGAACATGAACCAACTTAGAGCTGACGTGCTCGGGTTTGTTTGAGTGATGGTTTTGTGATGATACAATTCGCAACTACACGCACGACTCACACTAGGTTATGTTAGGTGTGGTCGGGTGCTTTTGGTACGTAGGGTTTGAAGGCATGGGACCTCCGTGACGGTAGTGAAGGCAGCATGAAGAGAGGCGCAGGTGTAGATGGGGTGAAGAGCTGCTGGTCTTCTTATTAATCCGGCGAAAAAATTATTATTAGAACAAAATTCTTGAAGTTTACCTGCCTGGTAGACCAATGATGAAAAGGTTTGGAGAGAACCAAGGTGTGCATATTGAGAAAGATTGGATTTGTTTGACGTGTAGAGAGAGAGAGAAAAAGAAAGAGAGTTAACTAAATGCAACTACAGACTTATACATATTACAAAGGTACGTATTCAAGGAAGGTTCTGTTTAACCCATTTAGTTTTTTGTCCCATTTGACAAACGAAACGCCAAGTGCGTAACGCATATATCCCCATTCACGGATAATTTCGAGGAAGGGAAAGGGTGACAATTGGGAACATTTGAACGAAGAAAACTGCTGAGGACTCGGCTATTTCCGAAATTCGACCTCTGAGTGGAAGGTGAAACAAGGTCTACAGCAGTTATCCTGGCACATTACAATACCATTTGGTAGTGTGGGACAAAAGGAATACACTGACATAAAAGAGTCTAATCCTCCACGTGTATTGGGTAGAAGATTAGAGGGTCGTTTTATTCTCCTACTTGTTTGCGAGAAATGACAGACCCTTGCTCAAATCTCACAAACCTGGGGGGTTTTCTTGTTCGTCTCCCAGACAACGAGTTAGGTGTTTTGTGTGTCCATCAACAAGACATAAGTATATATCAACACAGTAAGTAATAAGTATATATCATACAAGTATTTATCAACAGAGTACACGTCAAAAATCGCTCCGTAAAAATATCTAAAATCTATTGATTATAATTCCTAATTACCATTCAATTTATCGTTAAATGTGTCCCTAAAGAACACTCTAGAAAAATATCGAATTTTTGTGAAATCTATAAGGCCTCATTTACAGTTTTAAGTGTTTTAAATCAATAGTGAAGTGACAGAGTGTTGTTAACAAAAAATCAACCTGCTGTTAATGTTATTACATTGTGTGGTACGGCAATTCGCAGTATATAAGAGTGAAATTCGCCGCTCTACAGAAGGGAGTCGTAGCAACGAGGATAAACAGGCAGCTGTCACGCCGCCGGCCGCTGTTCGATCCTCACACCGGCAAAAAAATTATACTTGTTTTCTTTTTTTTTTCTTAAATAATAATCCTACACCATCTATCTTAAGAAATAAGAACTAAATATCGTCAACATCACTTTTAGTCAAAATCACAACCGGGCATAATGGCAACTACGAATAAAGTCCAAACACGGTCAAAACAAACCGAAACTGATGCCGGTGCAGAGCTTTTTGATAAATTTATAAAGTATGTCGATAAAATGATGGAGGATTTAAAGCAACAACTGTTCAAAAAAATTGAAGATGAGACACTAAACGTAAGGAAAAATTTAGAATTTGATCTATCAGATATGAAAAAAAGTGTTGACCTTAGCCGTCAATATCTCATAAACATGACAGAAAAAATTGATGAAGCAAGCAAATCTCTGGAATTCGATGATAAACAACATTTCAAAGAAAAACTAAAGAAACACGAACCAATTGTTATAATTAAACCTAAAAATCAGGAACAAAAAAACACAAAGACACAAGAAGACATAAAGAACAACATAGATCCAGTTGATGTGGGCGTGGCCGGAATCAAGAATTTCAAAAAAGGATCAGTTATAATAGAATTAAAGAACACAGAGGCAACAAAAAAAATCCAAAAGGAAGTCATCACTAAGCTTGGGGATAGGTATGATGTTGATATTCCTAAACCCAAGAATCCAACAGTAAAAGTGATAGGAATTACGGATAAATATACCGCCGAAGAAATTGAAATTAAAATAAGGATGCAAAATGAATATATAGACAAGGAAAATTCAAAAATATCAGTGAAATTTATAAAAGAAAATAAAAAAAGTAATGGATATAATAACTTTACTGCATTCATAGAAGTAGATGGAAAAACACACTCTAAAATGTTAGAGGAAATGAAGATAAATATTGGATGGAATAGATGTGCTGTATACGATCATCTCTCAGTTTTGAGATGTTTCAATTGCAACGGATATAGACATAAAGCAAGTGATTGTAAAAATAAAAAATCTTGCGGAAGATGTTCTAACGCACACGATACGTCAGACTGCAAGGAAAATATTGAAAATATCAAGTGTGTGAATTGCAAACTCACAAATGATAAACTTTCTTTAAACTTAAATGATAACCACCATGCATGGAGCAAGGAGTGTCCTATTTACAAAAGAAATATAGAATCGGAGAAGAGAAAAATTGATTTTTTAGGATAAAAAGAAAAGCGATTATATACTACTTAAACATTTCAAGTCTTTTGGCTCATGTAAATGAAATTGAAGTATTATTACAAGAACTCAAACCAGAAATTTTAATGTTAAGTGAAACATGTATAACTAGTGACATTTACGATTCTGAAGTATCATTTATAGGATATTCAACTGTAAGATGCGATTCATTTAGTCGGCATACGGGAGGAGTTGTTATGATTATTAAAAATAGTATATCTTTTAAAATAATATCTAATGAAGTGTTTGATGAAAAAAATACATGGATACTGGCAGTACAAATCAGAAAAAACTTGATTGCTCCCATGCCAAACCTTTATGAGTATCAGAATGTCACGGGTTTATTTTCAAATAACAAGTCGAATTCTTATCTGCTCCAGATATATTTAAGATTCGGTAAATTACATTACGACAATAAAATTTAAACCGCGGGTAGAACTATGAAGATAGTAACCTTCGCACACAGCAGCCGGAACAAACGAATAATCGAGAATGATCTTCGATAAATTTACTAATCTGACAGCGACCGGTAGAATGCGCTGGAATGTCAGTGTTGCCATTCTATAATAATATTTTTATGGCTGTTGGCTGCTGTGCCTAGGTACTACCCACATACTTCCCCCCCAGTCGACAGACGATAGAAAGAAGATAAATACTTAAATGTATAAACAGGAATTGTTTTTAG
The DNA here is from genome assembly GCA_917880885.1 of Limnephilus marmoratus. NCBI lineage: Eukaryota > Metazoa > Arthropoda > Insecta > Trichoptera > Limnephilidae > Limnephilus > Limnephilus marmoratus. Next base: position 53,082,309 of record OU862923.1, on the reverse strand, counting down.
AATTTTTAAAACAAATTAAAATTATCTTCAATTGTTTACTGGAGCGCTCATTTATTAACTCAACATGTTTATGGAGTTTTATTGTAATTAAAGAAAACTAGACTGGGTATAGTTATCATCCAGAGTGAACCTATTATTTTTATTTTAAAGTTATTGCAAATAATTATTAAATGACTAATAACATTTATATGCTTCAGTAAACACTTGGAAAGAATTATGATATTATAAGTATTAAAGTTTGAACAACATGTTCTTGCAGTGCCAGTTGAAAACGATAGCAGGTTTATTAAATATTTATAAAAAATTATTAACTTAACTATGTGTACAAGTTTTATTAAAATCTAAATATTTGAAATGACTTGACAAAAACAATAAAAGATTCCTAACTAGGAGCATGCTTCAACTAGTTGTTAATAGGTGAGTATACATCATTGGCAAAAAAAATTTTTTTTTTTTGGTTATTTACAAAAGTTTTTGTTTGAATTTTTATAATAATGGTAGTTATGAAACCAAAATGCATGTTATAATATCTAAGTTTCCTATAAGCTAATTAATATATTAAAGTTATTTAAAAACAAAAGAAATATGTATGTGTACATTATACTATTAGCCATGTATTTAATATAGTATAGAAATATGTTGAACTGATTATGTAGTGAAGTCATTGTAGGTACCAAAGTAATACTTCATATTTCTATATTATAATAAATATGTTACATCACATTTGTGATACAAAAGAATACCTCACATCACTCTGAATGTGGAAAATTTTCAGTAAAATTTTTAACTATTATTTATAATAAAGTAAGTACTTGTAAGAATTTACACTTATGTTTTTAATCAGTCGCTGTTATAAGTATCACAGGCGACCAGTTGTTTATTGGAGCATTTCTGCATCGACAATAATGCTTTGGATATTTCTTGTTAGTTGAAGATTTGATTTATTTTCTTTCAGTTTTCTAAAGCTAACATCTATAATAATAATATATTATACCGTAAACGTTGTAGTACGCTATAGTATATTATCCTGCATTAGGTTATTATTCTAAATACATACTTAATTACTTAACATAGGTACATTAGATACAATATTTTGCATAAGTTGCGAAAGTTAGTTTGACACTAAACGTCGAAATAATGTTTTCATTATTCCACGTACTCATGACTCTGTGTCATAAAAATATGAAAGTAATAACTAAAGTGTCAAGTTATATACTGGCATGGTCATACCAAAAATTAAAAAATATACACATTAATCTATGTTTACTGAAGCACACATAGTAATCATCTGTTATGTTTGGTATGTTTTCATATTGTAAATAATTCATTGATTTAACAACATATAAAAACAGATGTGCTTCAGTATACACTACATAGTTATAAAAAATTTCAATACTTGCTACATCAAGTGATGTCTGAGTCGATGTAGCAATATTGGGCAGGTATATTCATTTACATAATCATTTTTACCTAAATTATTGTTTCTATACAATAAGCGCTGAATAAAGTATCTTGCGTAGAGCAAATTAAATGGGAAATATTTTCTTATGCCATATCAGATATTTTGAAATTTTATCAAGTGATACTGTGTTATTTGAGTTTATACTATTCTTTACTGCGCAGACAACCATTCATATTTTTATCATTATATAAATTCTTAATAAATAAAAATCATTTTCAAATGTTTACTGATTCTCGATTATTACTTACTCCATATACTATGAAGCCTTTTATTATATTATATATTATTGTTTTTATTATGTTATTGCGATTAACTATCAATTAGTCTTAAAATATACTCGCTTTCGTAAACATTTGAAAATAATTATAATTTAATATTTAAGTGACAGTTTCAACAACATGCCTGTTCAGATGTGTATTTATAAGTACATCTGAGTAGTCATAGTTGGAATTATTAAAAACAAAAAGTAATGTTAGATATTTTTTGTATGAATGTCGATATAAGCTATATTGACTACGTATCCAATATAGAATACATTGAGATTCACGCTATCAGAGTTATACACATATGAAAGGTTATTTATATCATAATAATTACAAGTGTTGTGAAAAGCGATTATAGCTACACATTAATAATATACATTGTTTTAAATTTGCTTAAATTAATTGCATGTAAGTACATGTTTTTAAAAGATGAAATTTTTCATCAATTTATAAGGCATCATTTCTCTGACAATGAATTGCCTATATTGTATTGTAATTATGTTGTTTGTAAAAATATTAAATTATGAATTATGATAAACAATAAAGCTCAAAATTTGTGTGAATTATTGTAGACTTTGTTATTTTTATTCTTTGTAATTTTTTTTAAAAATAGTAATACCTTTGAGAGTAATTAAATATTATTTTACATAAATTTTGTTGTAAAAATTATAAAAGATCACGAAATTATATCATTGGTGAAATAAGTAGAATACATCAACGCAAGATTTACTTAAATAGTTTAGTTAATTTAATTTATTATGCCTTTAGGGTATTGCCAAGTTATCATCGTAATTTGGGTAGGTTGATAGACTAGTCGAGATCGGAGTCATCTTTTGCCTTATAGATATCGTCGTTTTGACTCTGCGCTTTTCTCGTGCGTCTGTAGTATAAAGCAGTAGGGCTGTTTGTCTCTTCTGTATGAGACAGCGTGTCTGCTAGTATATAAAGATATTCGGAGATGTCGGAGATGTACCTGGTGCCTGTGTTGAATTGGGCGATAAAATCGAGTTGTCTCTCTTGAATGCGAGATAGTAGCTATTCAGTTGTCCGTTGGTATTCCTGTTTCCAGTTGCCTGTTGCCTGTTGGCTGGAGCGTGTCCAGTCGCCTATTGGCTGGAGCGTGTCCAGTTGCCTGTTTCCTGTTTGCTGGTGATGTCAGTTGCCTGTTGCCTGTTGGCTGGAGCGTGTCCAGTCGCCTATTGGCTGGAGCGTGTCCAGTTGCCTGTTTCCTGTTTGCTGAGATGTCAGTTGCCTGTTTGCTGAAGCGTGTCCAGTTGCTTGGTTGCTGGAGCGTGTTCAGTTGCCTGTTTGCTGTTGTTTGTTGTTGCTACAAGTGTTTTTATGTTACTTGAGCTTGATGGAAGGGACTGCTACTGATGACGAAATCACACATCCTTACTGTGTGGCGCCGCCGTTGTTTTTTCGATTTGTCGCTTTTGTATGTGCACAGTTGTTGGCATTTGAAAAGCTTTTTCTCCGAATTTGTTGTGAAAATGGCAATATCTGGTTGAATGATTTTATTATTATTACTGCGTGACCTTGATCGTGGTTTTCATGAGAAATTTTGAGAAGAAGACTATGTTTGCCTCCATTCACGGCCGGTACTATAATTGCGGCGTTTTGTGGAGTGATGTGCCCGTCCATTGCTGCCGTTTTGGATCATCTTCAATTGTTTGACCTCCCGTGTCAGTGTGGCGATTTGTTCGTGTAGATTTTGGAGTACTGAACAGATGTTGGGGTCTTGATTGTAATCGTAATTCGTGAAAAATTGCGTTCTCCGCCGGAGCGGGACCAGCGAGTTCCATTGTGGGTGGATTGTTTCCATTGTTGGAAGTTGATTGATCATCCGTTGGGTTCATGTTTATTATGATGATATGGCAAGAAATAGGCAGCAAGGAACAATAATATGTTTGTGAAAAAAATATAGTGTAGGGCAAAAATATTAAAAAAAAAAAATTTTTTTTAATAAAAGTTGATTGATGTCTTCCAATTATTTTCTAAAATCCCTTACAAGAATCAATGTTGAATATGCTATACTTATGCTATGCTATGAAAGTAAATGACAATTGCAACCATGCATTGTATTATTGTTAAGATTCCTCATTTTAAGAACATTTATTTTTCAAATCATGAAAATGGTACTATTATTGACCTCTGTGTTTTAAAATTTTTAATTATTTGCATAATCCAAGACTCAAACCATTATTATTGTAGTTTTCTATCATGTTGCAATCAACGAAATGTAAATTCTAGGTAGATGTTGACTTTCAATATCTGTAAGAATTTTTAAAATTTTTTTTGCAATCTCATCGTGATTTTGTAACATCTTATTGCACGGTAGGTATAAATGCATGCAAAAATTGGCACATTCCTGGAAAATATTAAATGTATTAGATTGAACGTTACGTCTTATGCTTCTTGTCACTCGCTGGTATTCCATCGATGCCTGGCTGTCAGCTCTGCTTCCCTGGTGACGGGTAGACTGCCCAGGTGGAAGACAGGTGCTCTGGTTGAAGTCCGCTGCTCTGGTGAAAGTCAGCTGCTCTGGTGAAAGCTGATGGTGGGCTCGGGAATAGGCTGCCAACTGCTTTCACTCTGCTCATGAAGATCTGTTCGCTCGGATGTCCTTTGGCCGTCGACTCTGAAATTGATTTCTTTCGCAGTTAATGGTCGTTATAATCACGATTATTTTAAAAAACATTAGTTGGGATAATAATCATTAAGATATCAGGTAGGTATATATCATATCCGCAGATATGAGTTTATGGATTAACAGATTACTTCAATTTCGGTAACTCCGATGCAATCGAAATCGCAAAGGATGTACTACGTACATATTATATTAAAATTACTGAGAGCATTTAATTTCTAGACTACTGCAATGTAAATTTGAGAAAGGGTTTTTAAAATTGAAATTTAACTTACGTTTGCTGTCTCAGGACTCTTGATTAGCCGTTGGATCCGGCTGGCTGGTGTGCAGGATTGTGACATTTTTTTTAGAAATTTAAATCGTGTAAAGTCGGGTCACCATTTATAAAGGGTGAATGAGAGATTGTATGCTCCCATGCCAAACCTTTATGAGTATCAGAATGTCACGGGTTTATTTTCAAATAACAAGTCGAATTCTTATCTGCTCCAGATATATTTAAGATTCGGTAAATTACATTACGACAATAAAATTTAAACCGCGGGTAGAACTATGAAGATAGTAACCTTCGCACACCGCAGCCGGAACAAACGAATAATCGAGAATGATCTTCGATAAATTTACTAATCTGACAGCGACCGGTAGAATGCGCTGGAATGTCAGTGTTGCCATTCTATAATAATATTTTTATGGCTGTTGGCTGCTGTGCCTAGGTACTACCCACAAAAGGGACATACGCTGTACTATATCACTCACCAAACCAAAGCCATTCTAAATTTTTGGATTTCTTCGAAAGTTGGTGTACTAAAAACATGAAAAATCAAGATATGTTTTATGTAACCGGTGACTTTAACATTGACATGAAAGCCAAAAATACATGCAGTAAAAGACTCCAAAGTTTAGTGAATAATCTAGGACTGAAACAACTTGTGACCAAACCAACTAGAATATCAAATACATCAGCAACCATTATTGATTTAGTTATAACAAATAATTTTTACCTGAATGTTAATGTTGTGGATACTCCAAAAATATCAGACCACGAAAATATTTCAACAACATTTGAAACGAGTGTAATTAAAAATGAATCAAGGGAAATCACATATAGAGATAAAAGGAAATATGATGAAAAAATTTTTTGTGAAACTCTACAAAATAGTATTTGTCGAGTTACCGAATCAAATCACCTAAATGACAAAGCAGAGAACTTCGTTAATATTTTGACTACAGCAGTCAATGAAAGTATGCCAATGAAAAGGATTAAGTTTAAAAATACGAATAAATGGTACTCTAAACCATTACACAATCTTCAGCAACAAAGAGATAATGCATACAAATCGGCAAAATTGGAACCATCAGAAGAAAAATGGAATGCATATAAAAAATTTCGTAATATTTATTCCAAACAAATTAAACAACAAAAATGCGATTATTATAAGCAAAAATTAGAAACACAACAGAATGAACCAAGAAAACTTTGGATAACACTTAAAGAAATCATAAAGGGCAAACAAAAAGAAATTGTGAAGTCACTTGATTTTCCAGATGGAACTGAAGAAGAAGTAGAGAAGATAGCCACTAAATTTAACAAGCATTTTATTTCGAGCATAGATCTTATAATTCAAAGTATTCCACAAGATCCAGAGAACCAACTAGACGAACCTATATGCACCGATGAAGAATTTAAGTTTAAAAATATAGATTTACCGTACTTGAAGAGGGTGCTGAGTAATATGAAGTCGAAGGAATCACCAGATGGTATTACAATAAATATAATCAAAGACTCTATAAATATTATTGGCGAATCGATGGTTCAAATTATCAATGAATCTTTGAATAGTGGAGTATTCCCCAAAACTTGGAAGACATCTGTAATAACTCCCATCCCAAAAATTGATAACCCAAAAAAATTTGACGACTTTAGGCCGATCAATTGTTTACCCAAATATGAACAAATACTGGAATACATAGTAAAGGAGCAATTAACTGAATATATTGAGGCCAAACAGATATTAGTTCGACAACAATCTGGTTTTAGAAATAAATGTTCTTGTGAAACTGCTATTAACTATGTAATAGATGAGTGGAAAAATTTTAGAGATAAAAAAAGTAAAATTATTGCAGTATTTCTAGACTTAAAGCGGGCATTTGAAACAATCGACAGAGATAGATTAATAAAAAAATTAAGTAATATTGGAATTAATGGTAAAGAAAATAAGTGGTTTGTTGATTACCTATCAGAAAGAACACAAGTAACAAAATATGGGGGTATAACATCTGAACCACATAGTACTAACAAAGGCGTTCCGCAGGGTTCTGTCTTAGGTCCATTGCTGTTCATTATATACATGAATGATATTATCAAAGTGTTAAAACATTGTGCAATTAAACTATTTGCTGATGATACATTGTTATACATAGCCAGTAAAAATTTACAGGACGCCATTGAAAAAATGCAAATTGATTTAAATAATGTAACGCTGTGGCTAAACCAAATCAAACTCAAATTGAATGTTACGAAAACTAAGTTTTTAATTGTGGATAACTTAGGTGGAAACGAGCAGGCAACACTAAAAATTGATAACGAAAGCATAGAAAGGGTTAGAAGTATTAAATATCTGGGTGTGATATTGGATGATAAATTAAAATTCGACGAACACTTAGAATACATAACAAAAAAAATTGCTAAAAAAGTTGGATTCCTAAAAAGGATCAGAAATAACTTGGATCTCAAGACAACGCGCCTTGTCTACAATTCTATTGTAACTCCGCATTTAAATTATTGTTCTAGTGTATTATTCCTATGTAACGAATCCCAAAATAATAAACTACAGGTTATACAAAATAGGGGGATGAGGATGATTTTAAAATGCAACATTTTTACAAGAGTTAAAATTATGTTACAAAATTTAAATATGATGACAATCAAACAACGTATAATATATAATACATTAACAATGATTTATAAACTTAAAAATAATATGCTCCCAAATTATCTGAAGAGTACTATTATGTTTCAAGAAAATGTTCACAATTATCCTACGAGAAGACGCGGAGACTTTAGGCTTCCCAAAACTAAACTTTCGTGCACACAAAATAGCGCATTTTATAAAGGGCAAAAACTCTATAACAGTCTGCCAAATGCAGTAAAGGAAGCCTCAAGTCTCAGCAATTTTCGTAGGATGTGTGCATTATATGTAAAAAATATTTTTTGATTACTCACCAATGTTATTCTCAGGTCTTGTTCTTTTATAATGTATTTTTGTATAGTTATCTTTTTTATTTAGTATTCTTTTTTTAAATGTAGTTGTGAATATTCCTGTACCTACTTCGTAAATTGTATTTTTTATATTTTCCTACTAGATGTATGAAAATATTTACATACATATAAATAAAAAATTCAAAAACAAAAAACAAAAACTTAACTCCTACGACACGATGCCCCATAATCATGAGTGAAGCGTATGATTAGTCCTTTTGAGATAGTGGATAGTTCCTGGGTTCTTGTGACAGGAAGTCCACGGGCATGTTAATGAGTACTCTGCTGCAAAAGCAATAATTTTCTGATAACAGAAAATAAAAGGCGTGTGATCTACACTTGGTAGGTCACACAAACATGGGGTAGATATTATTTCGTTCGCACGACTCATGGTGAGTATTGTAACGTCTTCACGTTTGGTGCACAGATTATATAAGTACACAGTTATAACAAAGTGGTTCTCATGCCAAAAGACACATGACCAAAAAGGGGCGGTTCTCATGCCAAAAGACACACGACCAACTCAATAAAATTTAGTTAAGAGTATAAAGTAATTATAACGAACTTCTCGTATCATGGCGGATGTTTTGAGGATCTCTCCTATGATGGTAGATATTGTCACGTTTTCACGTCTCACGTGAAAGGAATGAACGATTTACAACAAATTTTGCCCAGTATTGAAAGACAGTAACCCAATAGGTATTTAAAACAATTTAATGAGATAAATCACCCTCTCGATCAACAACCCTGTGTTGACGAGCAAACAATGAGTAGTTATGACGGACTCCCCGTGACGTGTAAAAACACAAAGATATTATGAGATTCGCATCTATAGCAGTGGATATTGTAAGGTTCACACCTATAATAGTAGATATTGTAAGGCTCGCGCCTATAATGTTACAAAAGTTTACGTTCGAAAATGTGGGTCCCCATTCAATACAGACGGCGGTTTGCAATGATGTAATTAATACGGCACTGCTGTAGCTTAATAATTTCATATTAGCATACGTTACAAGACTTGCCAAAAGGCGATAAACACAAATTTTATTGAAGATCTGGCCAAGATTTTAAACTTCAAACAAAAATAATGGTACAATAAAGGACAAAAGAAACTGATGTCATGATAAAATATTGTACCTCATAATGAAGTTGTATATGTACAAAGAACAATGTTAATGAAGGGACGAAACGTATTGTCACTTTTATAACAAATATTTTTCTCAGAATCCGACAAAATACGATTCTGGAAAAAAATAGAGCAATTGGGTTGAGCGCCATTCTAATTTTTGGAAAAAGAAGAAAAACCACTAGTAGCAACAAGGTTGCCCTTGAATTGTTTCGAATCCAGCGAATGTGACCTGATAGGTGTGTACATTTGGTGTATTCGAAACGATCCCCAATATACAACATTACTATGAATGTGTTAGGATGGGGTGAAGAGGAAAAAGAAAAAAGAAAAAACGGGAGGATTTCCTATTATAACGGAAATCGTCGCGACATTCTTACAATATGGTGCTGTGACCATAGTAGTGAGCTGCGGCAATGGTCTGAAACCAATGGTTATTATACAGACTTGCACTTAAGATTTTATATTTACAACATTAGGGTAGGGACGTACTGGTACGACAAAAACCCGACACAAAACAATTAAAAAAAGGTGATATGACAAGATGAGGCGATGAGGTGAGAAAAAAAACGCGCGGATGCTGCAAGAATTGTGAAAAGGAAAGCGACGTCTTGGAGCAAGAGTTTTCCGGAACCGTTGATGGTAGGAGGAAAAGGAGGCCCTTTCCCGAAGTGATCAATTTCAGGAAAAGGATGCATACAAGTATGAAAACGGTGCCCCAAGAGGTGCTCTTGTGGTACAGCAGGCAAGGCACGCAGGATGTACAAGAACATATAAAATTATGCAAAAAGAAAAAGAATGTACAGGAGTTAGGCTACCGTTGACATTAATGTGCCTTCGGGTGTAAGGATTACCTTACGAATGCCCATATGGGTGATTATTTACATTTAATATTTACAAGTAACTCACGTCATTTATGACAAGAATTATAAGACTTTTAAAGAGACCGCATCGCACTGATTGACGACTGGCCAAGAGAGGTCAGGGGCGTAATGATGATCAGGGTTAACAAGATGCATGTTTTGCCAATTTGATAACGCCTGAGAACTTGATGTGATGGAATTTACTGATTCCGTCACAGTAAGGCATTTTGGATTTATTCTTAGGAGAAATCTTTCTATTTCTCAGGGCCTGTAGTAATTCTTCCTTTCTTGAAGTGAAAATGTGCGGTATTATACCCAGCGTAACTTCCATGGTGTATAAGATCGTATCAGAGTAACCTTATGTTGGAAAAAGTGAGAACTAGACTCGCAATTGGAAAGAAATTGGGCAGAGATTGACCACTGGGGACGTATTTTTACAAAAAGTTTTTGAAAAAAAACGCGTTTTTTATAAGTGTTTGGTTTATTTGAAAATGTGATTTTGTGAAAAAATCCAGATGTTTTGGAAATTTGTTGAAAATTTTTTAAGTCCAAAAACGAGAAAAATTTGGGCAGCGGTTTCCCTTAAAAAACGTGATTTTGTGAAAAAATCCAGATGTTTTGGAAATTTGTTGAATATTTTCCAAGTCCGGATATGAAAATTTCACAGGCCGGGATTCATCTTAATGGAACACGTTTTTAGAATTTATTCCGATGTTTTTGAAAAAGGTTTGCAAATTTGCAAAAGTCCGGAAAAGAAAAAAATAAAAAAAACGGAAACGAGGTTCGCCTCAAACGAGCATGTTTTTGAATATTTCCATTAGCTTTCCAAAGGGGAATTCTAAAGAAAGGAAAGAAATATTTTTCTTTTATACGAGTTTTCGTGGAAGTATTTGTTTGAAAATTCAACAATGTCTTGGGGAATAGTTTTTTATTTACGTGGCTAGGCTGTAGCCTGATTTGAGCATCACCAATTATTGGTATTTACCCGCCGACTTCCTTTTGTCATAACAAGTTATATGCAGAAATGTGCATACGGATATAATGCCTGACTCGAGGAATCGACGTCAACGCGAACTAGGCATTTTTCGAATTATGTCGTCTGTTTCTTTATGAAAGATGATAGGTGCGCAAGAAAAAGGGAGAAACGGACGACAGAAGTACAAAAAAAATGCCCAATTGTCAAAAGGTAGAAAGAATTTAATCCACTTGTTTCCCTTAAGCTGCAAAATATGCCGTTATATATACAGGCCAGTATTTTGCGAAATAGTCCCCTACCCACAGAATATGTCGATATCAAATACAGACCAGCACTCTGCGGAATAAGTTTATTAATAAAAACTGGTTAATTAACTTTCGGGAAACGAAGCGGGTAATTGGTTTATCATATACAGGATTTTAATTGTTGAATAACTTTGTTTTAAATATTTGTGTACATTTCCACTATTAATCTTGTATTTGAAACTAGCAAATTTAGTCGGTCGACACTTGTAAACACTATATTATTCACGACGGCAACTTTCTTGGTTGAGCACTTTACGTAGGAATACCGGTGATAATGTTTTGTCGAGTGACGACTCGAAAATGAAGGAATCGTGCCCGTGATAATTTAAATTGCAATTCGAAGTTACAATCGCGCCGGGGTTCTTGATGGAAATGCTAGACAAATTGGGGATAACGAGACAAAACATTATACATTATAAAGTTTAAACAATTGCTGATTGAAGAACGAGACTGTGGGACCGTGAAGAGGGAGGGAAAAAAATTGCCCCTAAGTTGGAAACCAGTGTTGGCATTGGGGAGGTGAGGAAAAAAAATTGCCACACGTTGGGCGACAGTGTTAGCATCGGCGCTACTTGCGGCCAACGCCAAACCCAAAACCTGGAAAGGACATGCAATAAACAAGCCGGCGGCTAGCTCTGCACAGCCGGCGCGAGCAAGGTCCCTCTTAAACCTAGGGCGAGTGTTTGTGGTTCGCTTGTAAATTCCTACTCCCCTTCCTTTCCTCAAAATCTCCAGGTCTCCTTCCTCAATCAGAACACAGTAGTTATGCACGAAAAAGGGTTTTATTTATTTAAAGGTGAACAGGGTTCTACAAAAGGCCAGCATCGGCACTACACACATGAGTATTTGGCTATCTCTAATTAATTCTATCATAACGGGGGAGCTTCTCTCAACTCTCTCTACACGTGTTTAGTGAATTTAAATGTCAGTTCTTAGCACACAGAGGGGTAGCAAGGTTCATTGGTACTCACAAGCAGGAGATAGGCGGTCGGCAGACAGGTACTGAGGAGGCGGGAGCCTCTGGAGCACAATGCACAATTAAAGTCAACATCGCGAGCGTTTACGGGGAGCGCAATCACGGGGACACAGTTGTTATGCCGAAGGTCGGCCGAGGAATGAATGCCGGGAGCCGCTCGGCGCTTGGCTACTTGTGTCGAGCGGTGCGGGGAAAGGGGGGCGGAGGGCCTGTGTAAGGGGTCAATTCGCTATTAGCTCGCAAGGGAATCAATTCCGTAACGTAACAAAATATTTCGTAAATTTCGTATTTGCTGTGGAAGATTACAAAAAATATGATATAAAGGATTCATAGTAACTTTTATATACACTAAAAATAACCTCTTATATTGAAAATTTTCAAAACTTTGAAGGGAATCCGGAGGAAGAAGATCGTATCAGAAAATTTAAAAAATTTTAGACACGTCGTTTTGAACCCATTTGGCACCCTTTTATCGCTCATAGAATTAATAAATAACATTTTTTTAAATGACCCACCTTAATGTACAAACAAATTTATATACAGAAGAAATGCAAAATGGTCGAGTTAAAAAAGGGCTTCGTTACGTTCAGTCAATAATAAAAACCAATCCAAAAATTATGAAATATTTTCCTTCAACTTCTAATTACAAGTACAGCTTCACCTTCACCCATAATTATTTGACTGTCCCAAAACGGGATAATACTAGTAGTTGAGCAGTCAAAATTTAATAAATAATGTATTTAAATGTATAATATTTTGCTAAATAAACAAAAATAAACAAACAAACAAATAAACAAACCTTCGGTAATGCATTGTTTGTTTATATAGGAATATGCTCCCAAAGCCCGCATATCATGGAATTTAATTAGGATGCACATAGCTGTATACTGTGCAGTTTACATACACCATGCACTTTGTACTGAGCAGTGAGCAGGTCGGTGCACGGAATTCAACCCTCCTGGAGGGGCAGCAACTTCCAATACTGTTTGTGTTTAATATTGAATAGTGACTTTAGTCAAATAAATCAATTTCCTGCTCACGGCACTTAGAATAGATATGCAACTAGAGAATATTACATTATACAGGGATATAATTTGATAACAGGGATATAATGGAAAACTTCTTTAGCACCGTTATGATTTGAAAGTCGACGATTTAGCCTGCGAGAGAATGAGATAGAATAATCGGTCTCCTCTTTGTTTTGGGTCTTCCCAGGACTTCAGGAACACATCCAAAGTAATGGCCGGTTTCAATTAAATGTTTGGCAATTGTGGATTTGTCAGGGTGTCAGAGTTTATAACGTTTTGGAGATAGCCCGTTCTGTCTGGCCTATATAAACCTTAACACAGCCGGAACAGTCGTTTTTATCATCTTTTTTATTACTGAACACACGTAGTGACTGTTTCTCGTAAGTATTGAATTGAAACTAAATTAATGGAGTATCGAGAAACTAAACGAACGTTCTTTATCACAATAATATCTACTGCATTTCTTTCTTATACTCTAAATAATAGTGAGACGTATGACTGTTCCTTCAAAGGAGAAATTCAATCGTTATCATACATCTCTCCCAGTCGTATTAAAGAAATGAGTCACCGCGCGCAGTGGCCGTGGGTATTTTAAAAGCAGCCAAATAGTTAATATTTTGTTCCGTGAATAAGTGGTGACAGAAATCTAAAATAAAGTTTTGCCACCATTTATGGCAAGCTTTCAAATTTACCAATATTCACTGTTTGTGACTAATAGCCATAGTATGGCAATTGTGTTGTGAAAACAGCTCGCTGATCCGTTTGTAAGTTATGTATTATTCAAGAGGGTGCATACTACCCAAAGAGGCTTCAGATTATTCGAATCGAAGTCATTTATTCAAGAACAAATTTAAGAGAATCGTATTTTATATAGTGTCACGGCTTCGGTACTAAAAAGAAGTGTACATGAGCTCTGAGCTCTGAGAACAATTTATCACAAGAAAACGTCATTTCGAACATAATACATTTTACATAATCGTTTAAATTAACAAACATAATATATCAGTTCCTTCGATGTTGGCATTAAAATATTTGTAGCTTTCTTTATAAAACGTTATTTATAAATTTATGTTTGACTTTTGACGGCTCCGCCAATGTTCCGCCAATCGACCACCATAACACGGGCATCAGCCTAGCATGGTGGTCAAAAAATCCACAAATAATGTAACCATAATATGCAATGAATAAAGAAAAGTTTAAAAAAATGTCAAAAAATGATGTTAAACCTGCGTATGTATGTACGCATTATCTACGTTAAATCAACCGGTAACTACTAAATATAATATATTCCACAAATAAGACATTTCAAAGAAACATATCATAGGTACCCACTTTGAAATATTATATAATGTCTGTAAATTGTTTCATCACTGTAATCAATGTTTCATTAAATATAATGCGTGGGACACGCAATTATTGCAAGCCACAAAATGTTGTTAATTTATAAAGGCATTACGTCGTGGAATTCTTCATCAATAATAATTTATCCAGGATATTTTTGTATTACTTTAGTGATGGTAATGCAGTAAACCGCGATAACTGGAGCTATACTCGTATTATAATCAATTTTACCCTTGAGCACTTTCACGTTTTTTAGCACTCGATTTGGAAATTACCCACCCTCTTTCAAAAAATCATGCCCTCTAATTTTAAACGGCTTATAGTGTTTTCATCCATATTTGTATAATTTCATGTTTTAAAATATGCCTTCAAAATTGGCCACATTTTGGCAAGCGGCGGCTCCAGGGTGTTTGCAAATTGACCAAAATATTTCGAACAGAGAAACGCTAAAAACATACAATACTGAACAAAAGGTATAACGCAATTAATGCAGTATTTATTAATTAACAATATCTGCCTAGGTGCACATCGTACTACGTGATAGTCTGTGATACAAATTGTAAATGACATAATTGTATAATAATTGCTTTTGTTTGTGGTTTAAATTAAACTTAAAAGGCGCACGTTTGTGTAGTACGCAGTTGCACATAATATATCCTTATTTATGGGCGTATTTTGATAGGATGATGATAAGCTCTCAGATGCGTAAAGCATTAGGCGATGCCGCTGATGATTACATTTAATCGGAGAAAAAGATTGATCTCTTTGAAAATATGGTGGTAAATGCATGTTCCCGGATAAATGTTAATGCATTTTCCCAATGTGTGACTGATGTAATTAGTTTACCAGCATTCTGCAAAAAAAACTTATCTCCTTTCAAATAAGCCGGCATTAATCTCGCATAATCAAGCCGTAAGCCGCAAATTTGGGAATCGTTTCGCTAATCCGCTCATTGAGAGATTGTGTCCATTCATCATAGATTGTACCTGAGCCGTTTATCCTATTACCCGTTATTAGCATATTCACTTATTGACAAGTGTGACCCTTCTAAACCAATCAATCAGTGGAAAGTGCAATTTGCAGAGTGCTCGTACAACAAGTAAACCAAATAGATACTTGCAAATATCGGATTCCTGATGGTAAGATAAGATTTTAATTAAACGGATCAACACTGCAACTCATGTAAATGGAATTAACTCTGAAATTTTTAGTATTGATGAGTTTACTATTGTGATTTAAAATCGGCTAATAAAATGCAAGAAAATTTTTCTAACACAAATATTTTATCGAGGCATCCGAGGGGTGGTCGGCCGTGGTCGAGGAAGGTCAAGGACCTTAACTATGAATCCAAAGTAAATAAATATTTTATTAAACTCTCATAGGAAGCACAATCTACAAAACAACGCTTTCTTTTTAGAAAAATTTCAATTGACACTGTGGAATTAAAAAATTGGAGGTATATTTCTTAAAACAACAAATTATTTTGAGAACTTTTGTGCCTTTTGTCTTTTTTCGATTTTCGATTAGTTTAATTCTTAGGAAATGTAAAATGTTTAGTTCTTCTCTTGCCCAGCGCAAGAGATTCAGAATAATTAAAGTTTTGTATTATCTTAATGTAATTTTATGCATCCTTAAATAATTTTTATAATTAATTTTATATAACTGTACTTAATGAGATTTTTAAGTAATTAATCTCCTTTTTAATATTTGGTCTTTGTTCTTATTTTATATATACGTGCTTGTCATTTATTTTTACATTAACAACTTATTTTGATGAAGAAAATATTGTTATTGAAACATGCCAATATTGTTAATAATATAATGGTGAAAACTAAGTTATTTGTTTTCATTATATCAATAATGACGCCACAAGGTATTTTTGAAAAGCTTGAAAAAATTTTATCTATTAAAAAATCATGAAATCCTGAAATTTCATTAGTGTTTTGGAATTTATATACTAGCTGTACCTAGTCTCCGGCGTCGTCCGGGCCGCACACAGATACGTAAAGATAAAAATATTCGTAAAAATAATATACAAAGATAATAGTTGGATGTTTATATCTATAACTATTGGTGAGCCGATTATGGAATGGCTATGGTTTAGTGTGACTGAAACCTCATGAATGGAGTACGAATAGGCTATGGGCACCCCTCTTCTACAGCTTTTACAATAAAACGAGTAATATCGTCATATTTAATGGAGGTCCCATGGAAAAGAGAATCTAACAGAACTGAGCGAATCCTCTCTCTATTGGACTCCTCCGTCTTATTTTAACCTTTAATTTTAAATAAAATCTTCGCCCTTTCAGTCAGAAAGCTATTCATCACACAACGTTTTAATATCAAACATTCTTAATAAAATTATTCCCCTTACATCTTTTCACGGTGACTTCACACATGTTATTAATGTTCCAAACGTGGTAACGACATACTAATTTAATGATTCACAAAATTTTGACTTGACTGTAATGACTACAAACTATTATCACTAATTACCTTTACAAAGATGAATAATTTTATTAATTACTGTACATTTATAAATTTCAGTTAACGTGTACCTAATTTTGGATACCCTCATGGCCATATTTATGTTATATACATACGATAATCAAGCCAAAATCGTTGAGAATATGAATTATTATACTTATAAAATGAATTCTTGAAATAATATTTCATGTTAACACCGTTCGCAAGCCTGATGATAAAATCCCAAATTTGGATCACAGGAGACGAAATTTGTCCCAGATTTCATCGGTTTCATATAAATCGGTGTAGGTATCTCCTTTACTGTCATTGAGAGAAATATGATCTAAACGGTGTCAGAAAGAAAAAACTCTACACCTTATATTTGTATCTAAAATTTAACCATTACCGGAAAAATTAAATGTGCAGCTCCATGGAACCAAAGTTTCAGACGGCAAAAAAAATGAAAGAATGAGAATTTTTTACTCATACTTTTCACTTTAAACGACAAATAGTGACGGTAACGTTTGTAATACAATTGTCTGATAAAATATGTGTGGGTGTGTTTTTTTTTGTTATCAGTAATTTTAGTTAGGAAAAACGCAAGGTGTGCTTTTTAAAGCTTTTTTATGTTTGCATTCAAAAATTTTATGTACTTAACCAAAATTACATGAGTATTTCGATTTATAAAATTTGAAAGCATATTTCAACGTCTTTCAAAAACAATTTTTAATTTTTGGGTACGTTCGGGAATATTTTTTTGGATTTTATTGTAAAGCGGAAATATTTTAACTAAACACGGTCGAGGCCTGAGGGGTTAAGGTAGTGGCTCTATATTTTATTTTTAGTGTACCACTCAGAAGAAATATCAACATTATTATAAAAATGAACCGTTCTAAATATAAGGTTTGGACCAAATAAATATTTGATAAATAGTTAAAAAATAGTTCACGCAGTTCATCCTAGCCATCTAAAAGGAACCTCCTTCTTACGATTAGTAAAATCATTAATAAAATAAATTGAGGTAGGTTAGGTATCTATATAAATGAAGCGGTTTTGTGTAAAAAGTCTTGAAACTTCGAGCTGTTGACAATCACAAGGTGTATTTATACACCGCAAACTTTTTTAATAACTGGTTGTTCGCAAAACAACGCACATTTTCACGAATGAAAATTTATATTTCATTATTTATGACCTACATTAATTTGTTTTTACCGAGCATTTTCAAAACAATTCGTCGTATTTGATCTGTGAAATCTGTCATTGAATATTACAATTTTGCCATGAAAGGCGAATAACAATTTTATTATTATTCTTCTCGTACCTGAGAAGTATTAAATAAGCCATTTTTGTTCAATTGCTCTCCGTAATTCAGTTTTCCAATTGGACTTTTGCGCAACGTACTAATATTATATACATACATTTAATCGCCACAAGATGTTTCATTATAAAGCAAACATAGAAATTAATATTACAGAGCCATCGGACGTATTAGTTCACGACACGTGTCATATTTTAGTACACCTGTAGCCTGTAGCCTGTAGCCTGTAGCCTGTAGCCTGTAGCCTGTAGCCTGTAGCCTGTAGCCTGTAGCCGTGGCCTGTAGCTTGTAGATTATGAGTTAAACACGGTGTTAACGTGCCACGGTGAAGTGGCACCATATTGCAGACTCTAATTAAATACTTGTAAAGCTATTGGAGCGGAGACAAGGCCGATTACAGTTGAATTCCAACCACACAAGTCAACAACGTGTGTGTCAATATTTTGGTGAGAGACAATTTTTAATCAAAACTTTCGTAGTAATTCTATTCGAGCGTAGTTTTTCAAACTGTTTAGTATTCCGAATCCTTAAGCCAAAAACAAATTAAAAACCTCACGACCTCCTCAGTCGGTATGCCTATATTTTGACAATCATTAAAGTTTTACATTATTAAAGTGAAAGATCATTGTCCATGATGTCTTTACATAAATTCCTTTACACAAAGCGACATGTTTAAACCACAAGGCATGCCATGGATTCCACATCATTTTTGTTTCGAAATTTTTTTTTCAGATAAAAATAACACACTTTCAGAGTTCTCATATGATACGGCCTTACTTGGGTGATATATTTTCACATTTCAATGACTTTAATACGAGTTCAATATAAATGTATTTTTAAAATCATTTATTAACCAACGTTATATATCTAATACGAATACTTTACTAGGCCGCATTATAAACCAACTTACTAGCTTCTGAGGGGGCAGGAATTTAATCTAATTTTTATATCTTAAGGAAACGAGAAGAAAAAATAGATAAATAGAAATGAAAAAATAAATAAAAAATAAAAGAAATGGTAGATATAGACAAATTGTAGAAAAGCAACAAAACAAAGAAATAAATGAGAAGAAAATACAAAAATACAGACGCAGAGTGTGTTGTCATAATATTGTAGAAGTTATCTGTCCGCAGTACATAATGACTTTATTGACCATCCATGTGTGAATTTTGTATTTTAGATTTACATTTTTTATCAGGTGAGGTCTTTAATGTCTTTTTCAATTATATACATTGATCACATTTGCCACTTGTGTAAAAAGGCTTGTCGTCTATGGTTGTTTTAAAAACTAAATACAGAAATCGTCTATTATCTCTTGATAATAAATAACAAACGAACCCAACCGTCGTATTAGTGAATTAACGCATCTTTAATTACAAGATTATTAGGAAGAAGGTAGGTATGTGAAACATTTGTTTAAATTTTAAAATTCATTATAAAATGAAAGAATTCATTCATTATAAATTCATTATATAATGACCCCCAGGTTGAGAAATGTCGCATAAGAGTTACTAAATGGTAGCTTCAAAAATATAACCAATGACTAACTAAACAACAAACCAAAACGCTATTTCCCCGATGGGTTGGGCAATAGGCAAGTGTCTTGTAACCCAACTCTTTGTTTTATGTACATACACTCATTGTTTAATGTTTCGTATATTATTATTTTCGCAGGGATTCCTGATATATCCCCAACTTTGTCCATCCACATGCAAGTCGAAAAACATTCTTTTTACAAGTCTCCTCACTCGTAATACGGTCGGACAAGGATATACCACAGGTAAATTCGTGTAATGGATCTCACGATTTAACCTATTTAAACTTGATCCGAATCATGATATTCATCAATCATTTCTAAGATAACATATAAACAAATGATATTAAATAACTTTGTTTAAACTACTATTTTAATTAAAAAAAAAAAATACCTATGTATTTTAGAATCAACGGTTTCTTCATAAACTTTGAAGAAAATTTCTTGATACCATTGAAGAAACCATTAGTTACGAAACATGTTGACGGCTATTACCTTCTTCTTCTTCTTTCGTTTCTTACGGCTATTACCAAAATAGTGGTTTTAAAGAGTCGGTTCCTTAGTTTGTCAAGCAATGTATCCAAAGTATCTTTATAAGATACGTTGTAGGCAGATAGATAGTTGAAAGCCTATTGTGGATGCCTAACTCTTCCAGGATGGATCCATTTGTGCATCTGGCTGTTCATGGAATCCTGAGCATATTTCTCCAACACCACTTTCTTTCGCTGTACACAGATATGGTGAAAAACCAACGCACGGACGAGTGGTAAAGAATAATGCTCTATGATTATTTAATTAAAATGACATCACAAAATTACTTAAAAAGCTCCGAAGAAGTTAACTTATAAACAATCGACCTAGCCTAAAACAGGTTCACTTTATCTTTATCTCTGACCTCACCTTAACCTTCTTAACATAAATTTACCCGTTTCATCTAGAATTAGTATTTAAAGGACACGGCCTTAAGCTATATATTAACATATTTCCGAATTCCACGTATAATGTGAAAATTAATTTAGAATGGCCTTAAATTAAACGGTTTTCAATAGGCACAGTTTTCAAGAGTTTTGTGAAGCACATTAAAGATTTATTATTTATTAATACATTTTCCTTCGCATATCTGTTTCAAAAACATCAAAATCGTGCTAAAAAAACATCAGACATTATCTGTACGTTTACGGGAAAGATTAACATTAAACATCATACTGGATTACCGAGATGGCAGAAATACCGAAATGACAGAAATAAATAAATTATCATAATTTACGTACTTAGTGCACAGGAATTCAACGACAAAAGTCTTCGTAGTCTCACCACTCTTGTCTACTTTAGTTTTCTTGGTTTCACTTCTACTGCGTGTGAATTGCAAACTCTGATTTTTTTTAGAAATAAATTTCCTTCTCATAACCAGAATTTTTTTTTAATATTAAAATATTTTTAACATATTTTTGAACTCCTATTCTAACCAAAGCGCCCGCGCCACACAGGTAAATTTTCAGTGAATCCCAAATCAGAGGTGAAAAGCAAAGTAAAGCCAAAATAATTCATAGGCAATAAAATTGGAAAGCTTATAAAATATGCACCGGCGGAACAGAAGTGCTTTAGAGCTTTTTGGTGGTTGAAACAAAATTACTTCCGTCTGCTAGTTATGTTTTTTAGTATATTTAAAGCCCAATCTACGTAGGCACAGAAACAGGAGATTTTAAATGAAATTAATTTTTACTTATTTTTTACATTTTTTTTTAAATTTAAATTATTTTTTTTTACTGTCATAATAATGCTAGCGTGCTGTGAGCAGTGAGTTTTCTTTCGTGTTACACATAGATTTAAAAAAAAGGTTTTTGGTTTAAATTTTTATTGCCGAAAAAATTAATATGCATTGACAAAAGATTTTATAATAATAAATAAAGAGGGTGTAATAATACTAATAAAAATATTTTAATAATTTGTATAGCGTTGTTTTTGTTAAAAATCACCACAAGGTTGCAACATTATTTCGGATGAGGTAGCTACGCTAAGATTGACTTTAATTCTAGCTATTGATTCAGCTGTGAACTCGAACTGAAATTAAAAAAAAATATGTATTACTTTTTGGTAATCATCAATCCTAATGTTTTGAAATGATTTTAGCCGTGATTGGTAACTAGATCTCGTCTTCCCCATCTCCTTCCCCTCCCCACTATCTTCAGCTCCGCAACATACACAAATTATGGATGCCATAGTTTCATTGGCTCTAGACCAGTGGTTCTTAATCTTGTTGTAGGTACTGACTCCCGCCAGTTTCATAATATGTGCCTTTTACCGAACCCTTCTTTATTGGAAAAATAAAATACGTGTAGGTCTATGTGTAAAATAAGGGCCTCCTAAATGACCTCCGCCGAACCCGGGGGACTGACTCCAGGTTAAGAACCACTGCAAATCTACATTTTCTACCAACGCATTACATCGAGAATAATAATAATTGCAAGTCCCAGTGCATTTTGCGTAGTGATGTAGAGTTGAGTGCTGTGAGTATAGGAATGGTAGAGTCGCATGAATTGTGTAGTGTATAGATAATAGAAACAAAGGAGATGTATCATGAACCATTATTATTATGACATCGCACGTACAACGCGTGTCGTCAACAACGTTCATAAATATTACTGCAAATCAATTTGGGAGGCGGGTTAGGCTACTGCCGCCCAGGGAACCAATTTATTGGACAACCAAAACCTTTGCCGTAGGTTACCCCAGTGGTTTACCACGTTTGGTAACTTAATAGCAAGGGTCCATTGGGGTGAGGTTTGTCAAGGTCTGGCCGGTTGAGGGGGGCCGTTGTTCTTCTCCAGCCTGACTTCCTCACCTTATCACCACAGTGGGGGGATTGATTCATACATATTCATCACTCCAAAAATATTGACCCCAAGATTCCTGTTTACCACTCATACCTTTTTTCCGTCCCAGAACTCCTCTCCATCATTTCTTTAAAATAGCTTCCAGACGGATCCCCAATGCTCCTTAAGTGTCGGCAACCTTCCATGGAATATCACCCTTTGTTTATATTATGTATGGTGTAGCGCGTAGCGAGTAGCATGGTGTAGTGTGTTGACGGGGCTGATGGGCTGATGGTGGGTGATGTGTGCTAGGCCTGCGCGCAGCGAGGCGGTGGCGGGGGCGGGGGGCGAGGAAGGGGGCGACGGGGGCCCACAGCCCCAGGCCCTGTCGCAGGTGCAGGCCCCCAACTTGGCGCGCGCCGTCAGACTCCTGCAACTCCACTCCCTCGACAAGTTTTACTCCCTTCACACGAGGCCAAGGTAGAACCCAAAAAACTTACTAAGTCCCCATTTCATTTCTTCATCAAACGCAATCAATCTCTGTCGATTCTCTTTCTAAGCCTTTTATTTTTTTCAACTTATTTTCTTCAAGCAATACTATCTCATGTTGTTTGATTCTTGGGGTGAAACCGTGTTGCGCTTCCTTCTCCCACTTGTGCCTACTTGTCACAACTTCCTACTTGTGAATAGTCTTGCAGCTTCCACGATCAGGTTAGGAGCCACATATCATGATGACATAGAAGGACACAAGAAATGCGAAGCGGACCTGTTTCGTAATCCAAATGTTTGCTTATATTTCAATCGAGGAGCGTTTTCACAAGGAGAAATATCTACCCTAAACGGTTTTTTCTTATTCTCTATACAGGTGTCTACGAAATGGCTAATCCAGATTTTGAAAAAATCAATGTATTTACCTGCTTTATCTGTAATAGAAAATGATAAATTTCCACGATCTTAAATATGCAAATGAAATCACTAGGTAGCAGTGGTGGTCCGTGAGTTTTAGTGAGCTAGAGTGCTAAGATTGAAAAATACGACATTACTGATGTTGTTGCCGCTGAAAATATTTTTTTTATTATTTTTATTTCAACCTTTTGTATGAAGATCTTTCAGTATGTGGACGCGGCGTATCCATTGACTGAAAGGAACCTAAAGTTCTTCATACAAAAAGTTGAAATTTTGAGAAAAAATTAAAATTCATTTTCAGCTACAACAACGTCAATAATGTCATATTTTTCAATCTTAGAGCTCTAGCTCAATGAAAACTCACGGACCGCCACTGCTAGGTAGTATATAAAGTAAAAGATCCATTATTGTCATACTTCAATTTATTTGAGTAGCCTCCTGGTAACATAAAAAAACTTTTTTCTCATTCCCTACAATATTTTTGGTATTCAATTTCAATTTACACATTTATTGTAGGGGTGCATCATGTTTAAAGTTTTATTTGCAAATACTGGTTATATTTTTAGGTATGGTAAGCACCTGCCATAAATGATAAAGAAAGCAACTCTTCTTATTTTTATAAAAAAAAACTATTTACTTTCTTGGAACTAAAATGAAAAAGATATTTCGCCTTTTGAAAACGGTTTTTTACAAAGTTGTAAATATTTCTCTGTTGTTCGCAATTTACGACTTTTTTGTAAATCTCCGTCTTTTTCACAAATGAATTAAGTTTTCTTATATATATCTAATAGTTAAGTTAATTGAATGTGCACTTAAAGATTATCCATTCCCTTAAAACTAAAACGAAAAAAAAAATTGTTGACATTTCTCTTTGTGAAAAAGCTCCTCAATTACAGAAATTCGTTACGTCATTTCATGATTATGAAATTTTCATTAATATCAAATGAAATGGCGAGGTAGTGCAAAAGAGACAGAGCGCGTGCTTAATAAGCTAGAACCAAAAGATACTAAGTCATAAAACGCATTTCTAGTGTGCTTAATCTTCTCAGTGACAGATGATCTGTTGATGGACCCTGCAAGACTTAACTTTTGCTCAAAAAAGAGGAGAAAGTGGAGGTAAGACAATCTTACCACTACTCTCAATTCAATCAAAAGGATTTACTTTCTTAAACTCCAATGATTTTTCGTAAATCTCTTCACTTCTATGCTTAACTTTTGTTTGTTTTCTAATTCTCTCCGTGCTATTCTTTGGGTAGACAATACATCGATTTTTTTCAAATATGCCTTTCGATGAAAATCTAAATATTATCAACTAACAAGCCACTAACGCCCCATCTGCCCAGAGCTACGACACTTTACTGATCTCTCTTATTTGCCTGAAAACCAAACATACATATATATCTTTTATATCTGCATGTTTCTTTACTTACCAATTATATATCTAACTCTTGCTGCAAGTTTTCTGCCTCTGTCTTGAATTTTCTACTATGGTTTGTTTCTTGAGCATGTTAAAATTATAAATGTATTACTTGATTCATCACTTTATTATTATGTGTTCATTCATCACCATAAATTATCATTAAAACATAATTCATGAGCAATGAAAATTGTGTGAACATAGTTTTCATTACCTCGTAAATAAATGTTATACGGAATAAAATTTTGTAGTGATGCTAACAAATTATAATATGGAATCATAGCTATCCTAAATCTCATAACAATGTAAGATTTATTATTCAATATAATTTTAATGGTTTCAACCTTGTGTAAATAAATTTACAAATTCCCATAAAAGTATATTCCCATAAAGATTGTAAGACATTTTAATATTTTTGAATATTAAGATTGAAAAGACTTTCCATGTGGATGATTTAGTTTCAGCAAATAAATTTTATTTCGTGTAATATTATTTTTATTTCTATCTAGAATATATTTTTTAAGTATGGAAGAAATGATTTTCTTTCCAAAAAAAAACATTAGATGTGGTAATAGTCACAAAGGTCAATAATTCTCGTTTGGAATTGCAGTTTTCTCAAAACGCAATCCTCTAATTTTTTATAATCTTACTTTTGCAAAAGATTACAAAAAATTTTACCATTTTTTGACTTATCTTCCTTTACTCTCCAATTATCAGGTATTTTAAAAATGTGATTAATGCCCATGATTAAGTAATTACCATTGGAATCGGCTTTCCTTCGTCGACTCCTTAAATTACTAAATGCGTAAATGGTGATTAAATACATTAAGTACATTTTATCTTTATTTTATCACTGGAAGGATTGTGATAAAATTGAACGAAAGAACTTTCCATGTATTTCATTTTTTAAATAACTAACAGTGATTTGATTGTATTCTTTTGATTATACTGTTGGGTTGATGCTAAAGTTCGAAGTGATTTTTAATATTTCCCTGAAGAGTTCACCTGCCTTTTAACGATTGATTCTCAACGTTCATCCTTCAATAAGAATTTTTCGAATCTTATCCTGAAAAAAACCGGTGGTTTGAAGTAAAGAAGTTGTCAAACACACTTTGGAGAACAACTGCTTCATTTAAGGAAATTTCTCGGAAATTGTTGGATAGACAGTGGAAAATATGAAAATTTGAGTGAGAATATCTGGAATTACTCCCAACCAATCTGTCTGGCTTGTGATGTCGCAAATCATTTGTTTAACTCAAAACATTGGAGATTTTCTGTAGTTGACCTAGCCAACAAGGAACGCAACTTTGTTGAAATTTCATAATTTTTCATTTTCAATATTTAAGTTTTTTTAAAAGTGGCATGTTAATTTAGTTCTGTGTTTCAGGTTTGGTAAGAGGGCCAGCATGCACGCGGCCTGGGAGAGAGATAACCCCGTAAGTATATTTTCTTTTGCTAACTCCTCGGACTAATTTCGGAACAGCTCATGTAGATTTCACAGAAATCTTTTTATTTCCATTAATAAAGCATAATCTAAATGGTATTAAAAAGAGAAAATACCACGCTACGTATTCAAATCTACAAGTTAACCACAAAATGCACGCCTTTGTGAAACCGAAGTTTCGACACCAATTAGAAAAAAAAAAAAACTTTGTGAATTTTCAAATTTAAATAATGAAATGATATAAAGTGAGTTGATAATATCGTTTATAATACATTATTTAATAAAACATGTGCGTTTTTTTATTTTTTTTATTGTCAGAAACTTTAGTTGGAAAAAAGCATAAGGATTGCAATTTTTAAAACTTTTAAAGTTTGCATGAAAAAAAATTGTATTTCAAAGATTATATATATTTACTAGCTTTTGCCCCCAGCTTCGCTCGCGTAGTATTAGGTGGGTTTCCACTACGTCTCCTCCATCTTCCCCCCCCCCCACTCCACCCTACCTCCACTCCACCCCCTCTTCTCCCCCCCTCACCAACATACCCGTTACATTCATTCACAACTCGTGTACCACCTATTGCAATTTTTTAATACAAATTTCATAATGCCAAGGCTCTGAGCTATAGCCTACATCTTATTCTGATGTGTGAGCTATATTTTTTGCAAAGTTTCATTAAAATCCTTTCAGTAGTTTTGCGTGAAAGAGTAACAAACATACAAACATACACACATCCATACATCCAAACAAACTTTCGCCTTTATAATATTAGTAGGATTTGTAATTATAAAATTTGAAAGCGTATTTTATCACCTTTAAAAATTTCGGATGCGTTCAGAAACATTCCATTAATTTGAATTTTATTGCAAAGCGATGGGATGGGGTGAGATGAGATGGCGAGGCAGTGCAAGAGAGATAGAGCGCGTTCTTCTAGAACTTCAATATCTTTGGCTAGTACCAAAAGGTACTAAGTCATGGAAAGGCATATCTGGTGTGCGTTAATATCTAGTGTAAATTCCAAACCATCAACATATTGGTACATAGTTCCGATAATATCTTCCGCAATAACGGTTTCTTTATAACAAGGCACTTTGTGATATTTTATCCTGATTTACGCTTTTTACACAAATTAAAGCGGAATGGTGTCAAATCCTAAAATGAAAAATTATAATAATTATCTTTTGTCTACTTCGAAATAAATTATTTTATTCTTCGATGTACGTAGATAATAATTATTGTTATAAAGTTTGATTTGTAGAACTCCATTTTCATTGTAAGTTTTTTCTTTTATATATTCAATGATATTGTTATTCAATATACAAAAAACAGCTTATTTATAAACA
Organism: Limnephilus marmoratus; assembly: GCA_917880885.1. Lineage (NCBI taxonomy): Eukaryota > Metazoa > Arthropoda > Insecta > Trichoptera > Limnephilidae > Limnephilus > Limnephilus marmoratus. Next base: position 53,054,825 of record OU862923.1, on the reverse strand, counting down.
AGTTCAGTTGTGTAATTATTTTTACGTATGACAATTGTTTTGCCATCTGAAGATATTATCAAACTGGAAATCAAAAAGGCCATGAATAACAAAAATAAAAGCAATTTTATTTTCATTATTAGCAAGGAATAATATAAATATAACGCCTGTAAGTGGCATCACCACAGTTTGATAATGCCTTCAGAAGGTGAAACACCCATCTCGCATAATAATAATTACACAGCAAAACGTTTTTATAAATGAGGGGTTTTTAATGATTTTATTGAATATACAAAAGAAAAACCTAAAACGTACACAGATATGCAACTGACTAAAAAATAAAAATAAAATAATTTGAGTAGGGTTTTCGAATTTCTTTTTTTTTTTCAATTTTTTTTGTTCAATTTCTCAAGACTTTGAAGAAATAATTAATTGAAGTACCTAGTTATGTAGGCACCTACTAAAAAGTAGCTTAACTCCATTCCGGTCTTTTGTCGAGACGGACTCCAATTCGATTTGTTTTTCACCGAGCCAAGTCTACATTTTACAACTATGTCAACAGCTCGAAATTTTAATTAACTGAACAGTAATATTTTTTGTTTTAATTCCACATCGATCAAAATTTCGTTGATTGGAATTTTTTTATCAAGTACCTACCTATCTAAAAATATACTTTCTGATAATATTAGATCTTAGGCTGTCTCTGTCTGCGAGAATAAAATGTCTCATCTCAAAAATAAAGTGAATGTTTCTGAGATGAACCTTTTTGTTGAAATACTTCACGGGATTAATTTTAACCATAAACCAGAAAAATTGTTTGCCAGCAACCGTCATTTCCATGGACCGAGACAGAACTAGGTCTTGGCAAACACTCCTTGCCTCATTCACATTCATTCATGGTTTTACACAAATGATGTGTGTCTCATCGATATTTGTTTGAATGTCTCAATAAAAACTCACTTCGGCGTCATTAAGTTTGTAGATAAAGCCAATGCAGAATTTTTTAATGGAAAATGTCATCTCTATGTATTATAACGTTTTGAAATGTCCGTTTAATTTTTCAAAAATCAGACAAAACAATTCTGTTCTAATCAGACAAAACAATTCTGTTCTAATTCGACAAAAAAATCAATTCTAATCAGACAAAACCCATATCTAAACCTGTCTATACTCTTAGACAAAATGATTCTATGATAATGATTTTAAGCTAATTTTTGGTAATTTTTAGATAAGTATTAAAACGTGCTTAAATGTTTTGTTCTTGAAAATAATTGTATATTTTAAAATACAATAATGTTGAATTCATTATCACCTACTAGTAACACGAGTTAATAATAAGTTTTTTAAACGATCTTTTTGCTCTCTTGTAAAGCTATCCTTTTGTACTTATGTTAATAAGTTTTCCTACCTTATTCATAGAATTATTCTAAGATAAAAGAAGTGTGTCGAAACTCGGCTAAGCCGACAGTAAACTCTTCAATTAAGTTCAACATCTAGCAACCCCTTTTCCAGGGAGAGCCAATCTTTAAAAAAGTACAACTAGGTACTATGTAATATATATATTTTTTATTCTTTCTTATAACAGGTGGATCCCGACCGTCCCGAGAACTGGCTGACCTTCCCCCGCCGGAGATGAGCGCCCCCTGCTCCCGCTCCTCCCACCCTTCCCCACACTGAACGGAAGTGACGATGGAAACGCCAACTACCGGATCAACTGAGCAGTTCTTCAAAGATCACGCCTATTCATTACTAATTGTCGGTTCTTAATTCATTCAGACTTTCCCATTTCCACACCATTTTTTTCGACAAAGCTAAATAAAACTATAATTTACAGAATTCGTATAATGTTATTCTATCTGAAAAAATCGGAAAAAATGTAAAAAAAATTCAATTTCAATGATAAACAAAAAACATTCCCTTTTACAGCAGATTTTCATTTAACTGCAACAATTGGTAAAGCTTCTTATATTTCTTGGAATCCCCCAAGGTACCTTTTTCGTACCCATGTTAATTATATTACAGCTTGTTTCAATGTTTGTGGTCTGAATAATAAAAACATAAATTTTAGGCGTGTAATTTAAGTAATAATAATATATATTTACTAAAATTAAAAAAAGCAACTGCAATTATTGCAATATTGAAATAATAGTATTATACTTTGTTATATTTCTTCCCCTTTGAAGCTAGTCAATGTCTCCCCATTTCGTCTTCTTTTATATCTATTAAACTTTTGCTTCATTATGAAGTGATCTCAATATCTTTTTTCAACTGCACAGCATTTTAGCGCAATGCATCGCAATTTCTTCGTTATTTAGAATAGGTACTACAATAGGTGATAAGTTACTCTTTATCTGTAAAAAACATATCTTTCTCACTAAAAAGCATGTATATACAATATACTTACTTGTAATATTCTCAACATTTAATGGTTATGTACATTTAAAAATATTTTTTTAAATATTAAACTCCGATGAAAAAAATAGTGATCCGTCTTTGAATTTGTTTAGTATCTTTATCCCTTTAAAAAAAAGAAATATAAACAATGTAATATTTTTAGGTTGTAGAAATTGGTTAGATAGTATTGAATAAAGTGTTATCTTGTAACCAAATATATTATTTTTAATATGTTTAACATTTTAAGAGTTTATCGATGTGAAGATTTTATTGATGTTTGTAAAGGTTAATATAAAATAGTATCGTTTAAATAAAGTGTACCAATTATATTCAAGTACTAATTACTGCATTATATTATGTTTATTTTCTATTTTACCTTTAAATATAATATTCTGTTCCTATATTTCAAATTTGGCTCAAACGCCTTATAGTCACCCAACTTAACTTTTGAATTTATCAGCAATTCGCCTTTACTTATATCTATTCGTTTCCTGGAACATCTTGGGAATAATAGAAAAATTGCTGGAAACCCAATATAATACTTATAAATATTATATTGGGTTATAATAAATATATTATAACCCAAAAGTATTAAATATCTCGCATCGAAATTGACGACAAACTTCACTGGGTTTCAAATATTGATCGAACCTCAAAAAAGCCAAATCCCATTTACTTCGAAAAATTACGAAACATCTTGTCAACTTGGGATTTAAAGAGTATTATGTTTTATGCCATTCTCATTTGGAATATGGAAAAATAGGATGGGGCTTAAATTGCATCATAAAGACCATACTAAAGGTCCCGACAACAACAATTTGATATTACAAGTATATAAAAAAACTATCCCAAAAACATTCTGGTTCATCACCTCAAAAAGACACAGAGGCAAACACCTCATACACTCATTTAACCCGAGCCAAACAAACAGATCTGATATACTAATATACCAACGTTTAATTTTAACTTTGGACGAAGAAGTTCGGAATTTTTAGAAGTAGAGGTATGTATAAACTCCCACACAGTATCAAATAAATTTAAATAAAAAATAACTACGTTAAGGACATTAAATCTTGGCTTTAGGAACTATCAGAAAAAGAACTTACTAGTAAATATAAAAAAAAACATCGTCGTAGAAGGTTCTGGAAAAACTTTACCAAAGATTGTGGAAGTCGCTGAAAACCAATCCAAAACATGGTCCCCCTCAGTACAGGATCTCTTAGTGAGGAGGACTATGAATGTAATCTGCATCTTTTTTATGTATGCATTTAATATGTAGATATCTTCTATGCATGTACAAATTAAAATGTAATCACTTAATAAAAAAATAAAATAAAAATTTTACATAATTTATAATCTGTCAACAAAGAAGGGATTCCGTTATATTTAATTAGAAAGCTTTTAAAACTCTTAAAAACATGCAGGCAATAACATTTTTTTTTAAATAGGCCTTGAGAAAAATTATTTTCCTCATGGCCTATGTCATCTGAGAAGCTGTGTGGAGGATCTTTAAGGAGAAGAAGGAATGATCATTGGTCTTGAAGAGACCCATGTTGAGGAAGGAGGAAATACAGAGGTCGGCAAATCGTTCCACAGCCGAGTAGTTGAACTCTAGAACGAGTCGAAGAAGCGACCCATTCTCATGTGACAAAAATGTCAACCACGTACAAACGTTGGGCGCGCGTTTGGCCCGACCATGCACCGACCATGCACCGGTGCCGAATGGATCAATGACGCTAGTTCCTCGGAGCTAACTAACTGTTATGCACTGAGATGGCACTGTAATTCTGAATCTGAGCAGAAAGTTTGTAATTATAAATGTATGATTGGGAAAGAAAATGGAATAATGGACAGCCATAAGAAAAATATGTAGCAGCCAGCCTCTGCTACCTGATGTTTTAGATTGTTTTCAAAAAGTAGTGATCTTTCCAGAAGCTTACAGCTACAAATACAATGGACCTTATAATTGCTATTATGCCTATTATACAGTTTCATATGGTATGTTTATTTATTGATTTATTATTTAAACGCCCTTACATAGGGCTATTACATACATAATACAGGTGTATCGAACATTTACAAACATTATATATATATATAGAATAACATACAGTACATACATATGATGCATATTAGTAGAACAAATATTTATCATTTTACAAACATATCAGTTACATAAATAATTAGTTATTTTTGCTTTGATGCAAGACGGTGAGGTTTTGAATATATCGAAAAGGTCTGTATACGTATTGGCAGTTCGGTGAAAACGCACAAGTGGTGAATAATAGGAATAGTTAGTGCTATGATTGTCACTGTGGAAAAGGTGGTGGAGTCGAGTTGATTTAACAGGGACACGAATATTTATAACACTTAACATTTGAGGGCAGTCTATGAGATTGTTCAGTAATTTAAAAAGTATAAGAATGTCATTAATAGTACGCCGCGCCGGGTAGAAAGTAGTGGTAGGTTTAGATCAGACATTAATTAATGTAGCGGATTTCAATTACAGGCTGTCTCAATTTAAATTGAACGTATCGAAGAAATTTTCTTTGTACTCTCTCCAAACGGTGTAAGTTACAGGTATAAATCGGAGACCATACAGGAGATGCATATTCCAGCTGCAATCTTACAAGAGAGCAGTAAAGTAGCTTAATTGACTCAATATTTTGAAAAGTCCTTGTGTTACGTATTACAAAACCTAGAATTTGCATGGCCTTATTGGACATTGTTTCACAGTGACGATCAAATGTAAGTTTCCGGTCAAAAATAACACCAAGGTCTTTGATAAATGGTACTAATGCAATTTCATTATTGTTAATTAAATACGATGTAGATATTGGAATCCGTGAACGGTAAAAACACATGTGGAAACATTTTTTTATGTTTAGGAATAATTTATTTATTTCACACCAGCTAGCAAGTCTATCGAAATTTTGCTGATGGATAAGTGCATCATTTAAACATTTTATAATCTTAAAAAGCTTTAGGTCATCTGCGAATAGAATGAATTTGACATTATCGAGACATAAAGATAGATCATTTATAAATAAAATGAAGAGAAGTGGGCCCAGATGAGAGCCTTGAGGAACTCCCGAAGTTACTTTAAATTTATACGAAAATTTATTATTTAATTTTACCATGAGTTCACGGTTACAGAGGTAACTATTCAACCATTTTAGGAATGATCCATGTATACTAAGGGCTTGCAGTTTCGCGAGAAGGATATTAATATTTACTTTATCAAAGGCTTTTGAAAAGTCAGTATATATTGAATCTACTTGTGCACGAGACGTGAAAGCTTCACAGATATAGTGTTCATATAATAGAAGATTGGTTGTGGTTGACCGACCGGTTACAAAACCATGCTGTTCTGGAGTAATAATATGCCTAAACTTATCAGCAATCTTATCTAAGACAATACTTTCAAACATTTTCGGGATGGTAGACAGTATGCAAATTGGTCTATAATTTAAAACACAATTTGTATCACCTGATTTAAATACAGGTGTCAAGTGATTAAGTTTCCAAGGACCAGGAAATATTCCAGTTCGGAGTGACAGATTAAATATGTGTTGAAGAGGAGCTGATATAAACTGAGCGCATTCCTTTATGAATAGGTACCGGTGGAATTTTGCCAGAACCTGACCCCTTCTTACAATCTAGAGATCTTATCTTTTTATTAACATCATCCAGGGAAATGTGGCATGTTGAAATATCAGTTACATTGGTGTATTTAAATTCAGGTAAAGTCACATTATCATTATTGTGTTCATAAACATTTGAGAAATAATCAGCAAGGAGATCAACTATTTCTTGATCATTGTCAGCATGTTTGCGCCCTGAATACATTGATCTAGGACAGCCGTTATTGTCTTTAAGAGACTTCACATAATTCCAGAAATGTTTTGGATTTGACTTGATAGTCTGCTCTACATCTGTTATATAATCTGAATAGCATTTTTTAGATAGACTTTTACATCTATTTCGTAAATCAGAAAAAAATTTATAGCAGTCAATAGAGTTATTGGATTTATAGTTAATGTGAGCAATTTTTTTACATTGAATGAGTTTTTTTAGTTCAGTACTAACCCATTTTGGGTAACAATCGTTTCGTTTTACAATAGATGTTGGTATGCAATTTTCAATGGTATTATAAAGGATTGAATTAAACACATTTGTTGCTTCTTCTACGTTTGTTGACATAAAAATGGGGGACCAATTGAGTGAAGACAGATATAATCGCACTTGTTTATAATCAGCTTTCTTGTAGTTTGGTGTGTGAATAGGAGATTGGGGGGTAAGGAGTTCAATGGGGGCCAAATAAATGATCGCTTGTAATGGGGGATGATGAGAGTCAATGGATACTATTTATTCTTGCGATTCGCTGACATTACTATTATTAATGTTTGATATGACAAGATCAAGAATTCTATCATTTATATTTTTAACATGATTTAATTGTTTAAGATTGATAAAGTTAATGGTATCAATGATTAATTGGGCTTTGGCAGAAATGGGATTTGAAGATTCAGTGGGTTGTGCCCAGTTTACATTTGGAAGATTAAAATCCCCAAAAATTATCAATTTTGCATCAGGATATTTCATTTTTAATGATTCAATTTCATCACAATGTTTACAATACACATCAACACTAGCTTGGGGGGGGGGGATGTATGCACACACAATAATTATTTTTGTCGTTTTTAGTTTCGCTAATATAGCTATTTGTTCAATGTTTTTATTTTTTATTTTTAATAGTTTTGAATGGAACAACTTTCTGATCGATATTAAAACCCCTCCGCCAATAATATTTTCACGATCCAGCCGGTAAATATCGTAGTTAGTGAAGCCTAATTCAGGGGAAGATATTTTTTCATGAAGCCAGGTTTCTGTTAGGCAGTACAAATCGTTGTTTAACGTTGGAATATTACATCTTAGGGTGTTGAGCTTGGTGCGTAAACCTCTAACATTTTGGTAGTAGAGTGTTAGTTTTGTGGGGAGTTTTTTGAATGAGCCTTAACGATTTTGGGTTTATCATTAATATATTTGATTAGTATATCTGTTTCTCCCTTTTTCTTTCGCTCCTCTATTTTGATCCACAAATCTGTTAATTGCTGTCTCTGCTGGAGCGTCCTATCAGGTTTAAGTCGAATGCCATTTGGTAATCTGGTTTTATTAAATATAAACTGTTTAGCTTGCATGGTGTCTTTTAGTTCGATTTTTATAGGTCTCACGTTATCCAATATTTTTCTGCCAATTCTATAGATCTTCATTTCATCAAAGTTAATCTCTGCATTCATCAAACTTAATGTAGACATGACTTGTTTTTTATCGTCAGTAATGCATTCTGCAGTCGAATTTGAGTTGCATTCCGGGACATTTAGTAGGATCACATTCTTGGAACCTACCTCACGTTCCTCCATTTCAGCTAACATATCACAAAGAGGAGTTATCTGGGGTGATTGTTGTGCTATCTTTCGTAAGTCATTAATTTACCTTCAAGGATTCCAACTTTTATTCCAACGTCAACCATAACCCCAGAAAGATTGGATAATTTACCCAGAAGTCTTGCCATCTGATCTTTTGTTAGTTTTAGAGATGGATCCGTTATGGCATTATGGATGCCTTCCAATAGCTCTTTTGCCATATTTATTGACGAGAGAGCATTAGCATTTGAATTCATTTTCGAGTAAATAACCGTGACAGCTCTATACACAAATAACCACTGGAGTTCGCAACAACTGTCACTTGATCGAAATAACTTGAAATCACTTGAATTTGTGCACTTTTCCGAAGATTTGATACTTTGAACACTTATATTATTATTGAAATTAATGAATTACTTCGTTTTTACCACTTTTATTGTTTATAAAACCGACATGTTTCGTCAGCAAAGCTGACTTCTTCAGGGTTTTGACAGACAGGGTTCTGTCAAAACCCTGAAGAAGTCAGCTTTGCTGACGAAACATGTCGGTTTTATAAACAATAAACGTGGTAAAAACGAAGTAATTCATTAATTTCAATCATAATGGTGCCACAAAATAAGTTTGCTGTGTTAGAAGAAGAACTTATATTATTAATTTTACGGAAGCAAAACCAAAACATACACCTGTCACTTTGAGGTATTATTGTTATCAAAATAACAAAGACAAAACATTAATAGTGGTAGGTACCTAAGTAAATATTAATAATTAAAAACCAAACTAACTACTCAATTATTTGCCTTTAAAAATACGTATTTTTTGTGAATACCACACAAAAGTCCCAACTGCATGCATCCATGCAAGACCATGGCATCCTCATTTGGGATTAGTTGTAAAGCTAAAGGGACCGGGGATGGGAAAGCTATTGGAAGGAGTTATTATTTAAAAACGCAATTCTGATGTCGGAGAGAAATGAATGAATTTATTGTTGGTTCAAACCAACATTTTGAAAGGCATGAACTGACAGGTAAAGGTAAGAAAAACAGCCTGGCTACGAAGCAATCTTAATTAAGAAAGCAGAAGACACACTTAATAGGATTAAAAAATGGCTAGACTACCATTCACTTACACTTAATGCTAATAAAACCAAATTCATTACTTTCAAAATAAAAAATAAGAAAAACTCTGAAGAAAACCTGAACTTGAAAATTCATAGCCCGCATCACTTAAATGAGAATTGTAATTGTCCATCATTAGAAAACGTTGACCATATAACGTATCTGGGTCTAAAAATTGACCAAAACTTAAAATGGACCGAACACATTACCTATTTAAATAATAAAATTAAAAAACTAAGTTATTTTTTCAAATCTATCAGGAATGTCCTCATTAAAAAAGACTTAATCAAGATTTACATGGCTCTCTGCCAATCACTGTTAGAATACGGTATTATCGGATGGGGCAGTGCAAATAAAAACATACTAAATCCACTAATTAAAACTCAAAAAGCCACAATGAAAATTATACTGAAAGTTCCTGTAAAAACTAGCACTGACGAAATCTTCAACAATCTTAACATAATGTCAATTAAACAACTATATTCTAAAACTATACTCATTTACATTCATAAGTACAAAACCCAAGAAATAACAACTGACACGTACATTAGAAACACTAGATCTCATGGTCAAAAACATATCCAACAAGTAACTGCTAACACAACATTTGGGCAAAAAAGCTTCTTATATTATGGCATTAAACTCTACACTAAAATACCACTCTCACTCAAAAACCTCAACATTATAACATTTAAATTTCAAATAAAAAACTGGATACTAAATATAGGGGGATCAGAAATAGAAAATATACTGAAATCAAATACAGACTAAAACCGAATCTAATGAACTGAATTATAAAAAAACACTATCTTATTTACTTTATAATTATAAAAAAAAATACTACATGATACATTATGTTATGTCGAATTCATATTATTCTTATAATTAAATTATAAAATGTAAATGAAATCCTCAGCACGGGAGATCCCAGTGAGGATATCATTATCTCTATTTGTTATTAAGAAATGAAGACAATAAATCATTATTATTATTATTATTATAATTAAACAAGAAGGAGCGATATAGTTCTTTAGATAAAGAATTCTTTAAACAGGAGTCTGTTACCATTAACTGTCAATTTTTTTTTAATTCCTCCTGTTACCGTTATAAACGTAAAATGTTGGTTGTGCAATAATTTTATTGATTGAGCTTTTTTTAATTTTCTAGATTCTTATATGCCTTGAAGAGGTGAATCATTTATATTTACTGAATTTAAAACTACTATTCTTTATACAAATAGAACGGCATCCGAAAAAGATGGGAGAATAAAACATTCTTATAAGGGTACAAAATTTCTCAGTTCATAATCTTTTGTACCATTTTAGACCAACACTGACACCCCTTGACAGAATATGAAAGCTTTCTTTGAGAAAATTCATTACCGTTTTCAAGAAAATTAATTTATTTCCTTATTCAATAATGCCATCTCTCTAATGTTTACGAAAGTGAAAAATGTATCGTTATCGTAACCGTATCCCAAACGTTTTTCTTTACAAATATGTAATACACATACATAGGTACATTAGTGATTGCCCATTTCCCTGTTAAACAAATTTGATTTTCCTTTTCTCACTAACGTATGTAAATATTTCATCGAAATCTTAACAGATGTCTCTATTAGTACAATGTGAATCGAAAGACTGCTACATCGGCAAAGACTGCTACATCGGCAACGACTGCCAATTTTAAGAAAAGTGAAATCAAGAAAATTCTTTGTGAAGAGTGTCGAAGTTTTTCAAATTTTGCAGGAATTTCTTATTTTATCCTAATGCTTTGCCTATTAGACTGAGAGCTACTGAACCCTTTGGGTAACGGTATGCCTGTATGGCTAGAAATTATTTTAGTGATGAGTCATAGCATGATAAGCATGACAACATTGATAACCATCACCTGGCAGGCATCGGTGAGGTATATCATCAACCCCTATATTTTTGAAAGTGCAAAAACATAATTAAAAAAACTTGATTCAGTTCCTTCATTATAAAGTTAAAAAAAAAACAGGCGATTTAGATGAGCACAAGTACCTGAAAGTGAATCGAAAAGTGAGCAGTATATACAATTCAACTTATTATAGTATATATGGATTTGACTAAGCGGTATAAAGAAAGTGTATGTTAGGCGTTTCCGAGTGCGTGCAAGAGGCGTAACTTGAACTCAGTGCGTGGTGCGAGTGAGATCTGTATGACGCGTCACTAAAAGAATTTCTAGCCATTTAGCTCTCGGACTATATATTCTACGAATATAAAACTAAATAAATAAGTGAATATTTTAATCAAATCACTGCCATTAATGTGAGAATCACTGTGAATAATTTGGGCAATGACTAAATTTAGCTATATTGTTCATTTTAAATTTCGTCATTTAATTATAATTTATAATGTAGTAGGTATATAATCGATTGCAGGTTTTGTTAGGTAATTAATGAAATACTGTGCAACTATTTATTGTTTTGTAATATTGCGGGCGGGATCTAACCCAACTTTCCGCTGGCAACCATTACCTATTTTTAGACATCGGATTATATGCACTAACAAAGTGCCAAAATATGCATGCAAATATGCACTAAAAAAGGCCGAAATATGCACTAAAAACTCTTGATTTGCCCAAAATATGCACAATGCAAAATCAAAAAACCATTTATATTTTTATTAAAGACCGTACAAAAACAGCGAAATATCCAATATTCGAAATATTCTTAATTATGCATAGTTTTTGTGATAATATACAACTAAGTATTTTTCCAAATTTTCGAGCTCAAATTTGTGACGTTTGTCACCCAATATTAATTTGTACGCCGAAAACGACCTCTCTACGTCAACTGACGTCATTGGACAAAATTTAAAATTTGGCGCCATTTCTGGAGATACCTGTTTAGGCAGTTGCAGTTTAGGCTGTTTAGACAATTTAGGAGGCGGGAATGGGTACCGCCGCCCCGGGAACCTTTATTGGATAACCAACACCTCTGCCATAGGTCACCCCAAGTGGTTCACTACGTTTGGTGATTTAGCAGGGATGCCCGGGTTCATCTGGTAACTTGTGGAAATGTGTTGAGATGAGGTCGATATTCTGTTTAATGGATGCGTCTTCAAATGCTAGCTTGCTTGAATGAATTGCAATGGCTTCAGAACTGTCAAATTGCCCAACTACTTGTTTTACGGCCTCAAAATTTTCAGCATAGAATAATAATACTGCATTTAGTCAAGTGTTAGATTTGGCAATTGCTCTTTATAAGACTGCACACGCGACGGTGCTTTTAAAAACACTTTTTTTTTAGAGGAAATCAATTTATTAACATTCCCATACTCTAGCCGTATCTCTTCTACAAGGCGATGAAACCCGTGAGCTAAGCAGGCAATGTGTAGTAAATTTGGATAAGAAGTTTGCAAGGCTTGGCCAGCTTTCACCATGTATGGCGCAGCATCAGAAACAAACATGCAGATTTTTTCATCCATAGAAGAATCGGGAAACAAGGATCTTATGGAATCATTTATGAAACGAGCAACAGTTGAATGATTTGTTTTTTCTAGGATTTTACACCTAGCTCCCTTTACGTAGATGATACCTCCCGCTATTAAACGAAATATGCACGATTTGGGAAAAAAGGCTGAAATATGCATTAACGTCATAATTAGAGAGTTATATGCATTTGCATATGCCAATATGCAAATGCATATAATCCGATGTCTACCTATTTTACTCACATCCTACGATAGTTTTTCTCGGCAATATTTTGGTAAATAAAGATTTACCACCTCGGAGCTTTATCACACAGTGAATATTTTGGTGACCTGACAGCTAATCCGCCGATAGTTGATCCGCCGACAGTTGGCCCCCCGAAATGATATATTTACCATAAAATTATAATTTTTTGCGCATTGTTTACCAATTTCAAACGTAAAAATACCCTCAATAATAAGTTTATATGAATATCAAACGAATTTATACAGAGTGTCGATTTGTGGACTTATACGCTGTTATACATTGTAAGACATTTTATATTGTACTATGTTTTTGTTCACACTATTTTCCTGCCGACAAGCTACTTGCATTTGCAGGTATAATGTAAACAAGAAAAAAAACCTATTTTCTGTAATAAAAAAAAAATAATGAAGAGTCGGAATAATAGAAGAGCATGTAAGAGACGATGTATGAATGTGAACAAAGCAAGGAGGTCCGTCCTCTCTGCCTACCCCTGCGGGGAAACGGCGTGGTGGTTAGTTAGTTAAAAAAATATAGAGAGGCAGATTTTTCCTTGATACATTTGCATGAAAATAAGTTTTATGCTTTTGTCATTCGGCGGTACATCCTCTCTGCACATCCCTTCGGGGCACTTAGTTATATTTTGTATTATTAGGTATACCGTATTTTCCCTAAACCGATTGCACATTGTATATAAGTACGCCGGGGGGCCAATTGTCGGCGGATAAACTGTCATGGAACCAATTTTTTTCTATTGTTGGGAGGCGTTAATAAAACACTGGTGAAATATTTTTAATTTGTGTTATTTTGGAATGGAGTGTGCTTTAAACATGTAAGTTTCGGTAGAACATGCATAGCGTTTATATTATATTATCTATATTAACAATAGGTTCACAATTAAAATATTTACTTGGTGCTCAAAATATAACAGTCGAATTGTCGACCGCTTCTCTGAACAATTGACACATTCATTTAATACACATTTATATTTTAATTCAGCAATAGCGATTATTATTATTCTAAACATACATAGGTAGGTAGGTACATATCAAATTTACAACATTATTAAATAGTGAATATCTAAAAGAAAAAGAAAAATATTTTCAACGAGTCTTTTTCCTATATTCTAGTAATAAACAAAGTCAGAAAAAAGAGTTATTTTTGGAATGATGATACCTGAAGTGAGGGAGTGAAAATGGGTGACTTTAATTAATAATAGTCTCTTATTAAATATTAATTAAATTTGGCACTTTACATTTGGATTTGACGCATAAACCTGTAGCATATTCTACAAAGTATTCTATCCATAATGGTAACAGTTCATTATAATAATCTTTTTCAACTAATCACAAATATAAAGATCCTAACTAGTAGCCAAGGAATAGTTTTAAAAGTGTATACCTAGGTACTCATTAAAAAATACGTTTTTATTTTGGTGGTAAATTTTCTCTGGAGGTCTTGCACGGACGATCGATAAAACCTTTATTATGTCATTATGATGTTTACTAAATCCATCATCTACGGTCAGTTATTAATATTTCCAATTGATACGAGATGTTCCTCATGAGTGTCAGATAAGCTGTCAATAAACAAAACATTTTTAATAATGCCGCTCGTTATGCAAAATAACTGGCTTATTTATGAATGGAGGTGAACTGACGAAGCTCTTAGAAATGAAAGAAAGCACATTTGCGATCTTTAGACTTAATAATTCATCTAAGATGCGATCAAATTATTCTGTTTGATCTTGGAGAAACGAAAGTGGTTGAAATATGACTAAAGACCTCATGAACTAATTAACTCCCATTTATTCTAAAAAAATACACGCGAAGAGCAATGTAACTTTAATAAGTTAGTATTTCAATTCGAAAATGTCAATTTATTGGTATTTTTAATTTTTACGAAGTCTTTGACATTTATGAATACCACAGATAGATCCGCCAGGGCTTTTTTTTTACATTAACTCCGTACAGGAGGTCCTGAGGAAAATAATTTCCGTCAGGGCCTATGTCATCTTTGAAGATGCTGTGTGGAGGGTATTTTTGAAGAGATGAAGGAGTCTTGAAGAGACTCATGTTGTAGAAGGGAGGAAACACAAAGGTCGGCAAATCGTTCCACAGCCGAGCTGTATTAGCATCGTATATCGATTTTTTATTTATTCCATATCAATTTCGGTCAGGCTATCAACACTGCGGCCGTGCTCGGGTAAACGGTATAAAACCATTACGCTTATCGATTCGATATTGTAAATTTATCGATTTCCTTACACTAGACCCTCAGGTCGATTATATAAATTTCAGAACAGGTGTAATTTTCACAACCAAGAAGAAAACCTTTCCTTCTAATAAAAAGCCATCATAATATAAAACAAATTATTGTTCAAAAAACCTTCAGATTATTTCCAACTAATATTTCAGAAAATTGAAAAAAAAATTCTTAGATATATTAGTTGATAATTTTACAAGTCTATTCACAAGTTCTATTTACACCTTTGAAAAGTTAGTTTATTTTACTAATATTTACCTTTAAATTTTATGACGTGGATTTTTTTTTATTAAAGTAAATTTTACTTATCTAAAAAAAATATTTCTCATTTTAATTACAATTCGGAATGAAAAGATTCAAAAAATTACAAAACGCTTAATTACGTGAATAATGGAATACTTAATATTATGAATTCTATGGAATCGGATATAAACAAGAAAAATCAGAGGTAAAATTAACATCTACGTTAAATAACACATTATGTTAGAAGTACATACAAAAGTACATATAACTACATTCACTAAACAGATTTTTATATAATGCAAAGTCGCGTTGAGAAATAACTTTGATAGCAAGTCTAAAAATCCTACAGCCAAAACAATAATTTAGTGACAACTACTAGAATAGATATAAGTATAGAGAGGAAGTATACATTAAGATATAAATATTATAAATCGGATGGAAGTTCTGGGGCATTAGCTTTAACAAATCTTTCGAGACATTCATCGTTCTACAATCCAACCAACTACAAGATAAGTCTTCTAATAGAATCTACAGCCTTAGAGAATATTCCTACATAATACTACATACATATCATATTTCTATAGAAGTAAGCTACTAACTGAAGACTGAGAGAAAAAAGATAGCCTTCAATTAATCTTATAGAAAATGTGTGAACGTCAAGCACTGAGGTACAGTTAAAAGTAATATATAGTAATATAGCGCTTTTATTATTATCGTTTACGGTACCGCGACGGCATAAAAAGGCAATACACATACGTTCTTTATCGCTATAATGCTGCAACTCTTTCTTTCACATTCAATAATGGTGAGACAAAAGACGATACACTCAAATACGTGCCTGTTTCCTCCAAAGTACAATTTTTTTCCTTTGGAGGAAAAAGATATATCTTATTACCGCCCGGTTACGACGACGGGTATTGCGTTTCATTTTATTTATACGTGTGAGGGAGATATATGATAATGATTGTATGTTTCCTTTGGGGGGTGCAGACATACGTTCATCGTTTGACTCTTTTTCGACTATTGTTATTTAGTATGTGAGAAAGAACTGCAGTATTATACGTGAATGAAAGCAAAAACGTCAGCGCACTGACGTTTGACGTTTTTGAATTTTTGGAATAAATTCACACTTCAATATTATCCTTGTGACTATATTCCATATTTTCAAAATTATCGTCACGGTTAGAGGTATTGTAGGGATCTGCGGAAACGTCACGGTGTGTGAGAGGGATGCAAGAAAATATTTTTTTTTCCTTTGAAGGAAACTGACGTACGTACATTGTGTGTTTCATCGTTTGAAAGAGCTGTAGCATCATTGTGATAAGGAACGTATGTTTATTGCCTTTTTTTAAAGCCGTTACGGTACCATAATCGTGGATCGTCACGGTAATAAAAAAAGCGCTCATTGGCTTAAGAAAAGAAAGCAAAATTGGTGAAAATTTACGTTTTGACTCTTAAGTACTAATTTCATTATCTATGATCATTTTTGACTATAAAATTCCTTTGAACGTGATTAAAAAATCTAATTTTGTTTGTAGGTCTGTCGCTCCGTAAGTGATTGTTGTTCGATGAGCTCGGATTTGTTCTAAATTTTGGTGTAATTTAAAAAATGTCACTTTTCAAGCGATAAAGAACCTACAATATTTAAACAAAAAATTATTTTATTTGTTATTTTAAAAATTGGAACTAATTTGTCAAGAATTAAGATTTCCCGTGATTTTTCAAGAGTTAATAAATTAGGATGAAAAAGGAATTGAATTAACATTAAAATTTTTCTTCACAACTTTACAAGAAGCCTTAAAACACATATCCTTTTTTTTAATGTATTTACATCTTAATCAAAATTTAGTCTTGCTTTCTATACAACTTACTGTAAAGTTACAACTAATTGAGCTTTGCTTCAAGTATGAACAAACCAATTGTTGTTAAAACGTGAGGATAAATTTTGGAATTATTTTCATGTTTTTTGACATGTCATTTGTGACTAGAACATTTATTTAATCAAAACTATTTATTTTTGTGGAGTTGAACTAAACATTTCATCAAAATTGAGTTTAATAATAACTTAAATGAGCTTGTGTGTGCAAAAATATATGCTTTCCTAAGTCATCGAAAATATTTTTTAACATCGACAAAATATCGCTTACGCGCATAGTTAAATATATTTTTATTTTAATACTCGTTTTATGTGTTATTTTTACTTACTAATATAAGTTTTTTTTTTCACTTGAATGTCATTTTATTTTTTGTATATCACTAATTATTATTTTCGATTTCACACGAAAGTTAAAATATGTCATATTTTGGGGTAATTGAAATATTCAAACTGGTTAATAATATTTCTCATAACACCACTCACAAGTTTATAAAGTTTCCAAATAAAGTCTAAGCCAGTTTTGATTCTGTTTCTCTGTTAGCGGCAGCACTAGATTCTGTTTCTCTGTTAGCGGCAGCACTAGATTCTGTTTCTCTGTTAGCGGCAGCACTAGATTCTGTTTCTCTGTTAGCGGCAGCACTAGATTCTGTTTCTCTGTCAGCGGCAGCACTAGATTCTGTTTCTCTGTTAGCGGCAGCACTAGATTCTGTTTCTCTGTTAGCGGCAGCACTAGATTCTGTTTCTCTGTCAGCGGCAGCACTAGATTCTGTTTCTCTGTTAGCGGCAGCACTAGATTCGGCTTCTATTTTCTCTTGGTTTTTGTCCATTTCTATCCTCACGACTTCCTTTAAAAGTCCCCATAGGGCGTTCTTGTCTATAACGAACAATTGATCATTCTTGTTGGGCAGGAAATTTGCCGGTGGCATCTCGGAAACTAGCCCAAGGGTCGTCTCCGAAATGGGGATCAGAGGAAGATGCTGCTTTTCACGGTTTATAGACTTGGGAATTTGGAGCGTCGAAAGTTTTGTAGGAACAGGCAAACTTTGATCGATCTCACTCACCGAGTTGGACAAATGATCGCTTTCGTCGGGTGTTTTCTTCTTAAAGAAATCTTTCTTTTTCAAATAGGTGTTCTTGAAAATAGAAACAACGTTTGACATGTGAGTCTGAGGAGCGACGGTGTCAAAGTTAGATGTATTATTTAATCCCGTTGTCGTTAGTTTCAACTCTGATATTGCTGTTGTTGTTGGGGTGTCGGTAGTGGGCGTAAAATCGTCTACTGAAGTCGATAATTTTAAATTGGCTTCTTCCAATGTTACTGCCACAACTGTTGAAGATTCGGTTCTCATCATTTCCGTGGTGGCTTGTGTGACTGCGGTATTTGTCTCGAATGGTAATATCGAAACTGATACATCTGGATTGTGTACAGCTTTAATGCTTTTCTTCAACATTTCATGATTTTCTCCGTACGTGTGCTTGAGCGTTCCTTTCTTCCTTAGCATTGGCTGTTTCTTTTGATATGGCTGCTTCTTAGCTACATCGAAAAGCATCTTGGCCGGGTTGGATTTCCTCACGGGAACTTGCTCTTGTTGGACAACGATTTCATCTCCTACTGGTTTATTAATAGTCGCATTGGTCACTGTTGGTACAATATCATTGTCTTTTGTAACTTCAATGGAAGGAACAATTATTGGTGAATCCTTTGACACGTTATCCACAGCAACAAGATTTACAATAATCTTCGCAACTCTTGTCACATCAAAGTTTGTCAGATTGTTTTGGGAATGTTCAAAATTATCAACAGTTTTGGGTTGCTGAAGATCGCCAACACTTTTTTGATCCCCTCGTTGAGGCATTTCTGTTTGGAAAGTTGTAGTTGGAGTATCCGTTGTGAGTTGATGAATTGTTTCCTTACATGTTTTTCCACATTCGCAGATATTTGGAATATCTTGGCCCACTTTAGGTACACCAGCGTCTGTTTTGCCAAACCAGGTGATGAGGTCGTCCTCCGTAATTCCCTTTAAAAGAGGACTTCCAGGTTTGGTGTGGAAGAAAATCTCAGCAGCTAGATCAGGTCTGGTCGCAGGATATATTGAAGCGAAGGCAGGCCGCAAAGAGCTGAGTACAAACATAGATCTAGCTTGGTAGTTGATGCAGACGGGGCAAGCCGAGCTTATCTGAAAACAATTTGAACATCATGAATAAACGGTTTAATAAATTTAATTTTAATGAACGTACATGTAATAAAGTTCGAAGAAAATACTAACATTTGCAAAAGCGAACCAAATGAAGTTGTTTTTTGAGCCATGCTGAAGATCAGCAAAGTTGCCATCATCAACCACTACTGGATTGATAGAGACGAGTTCATATCCCGAGAAGAGAGATATTTCTAGACGCAGCACTCCTGAAAGTTCCTTGCTCTTCCACCTGAAATATAAAGAAGGGCTTTGATCAATGGAAGTACATACATAAAATTGAACCTAAGAATAATGAAAAAGACCTATTAAATACTTCTTAAGACCTTTGAAAAATATTTTTTAAATCAGCGCTGCTTATTTTAATATAGTTAATTACTTGAAGCACGTCTTGATGTTCAGCGTTGGTAGTTTTCCTTGCAGTTCCTCCAAAGAGCTTCGTTCAGGCCTGATCTCTTCAATGACGGCTGACCACAGGGTGAGGAGAGCATTGTCTGATGCGGGGGTATAGGTGGAGTATGTAATGCGACCCTGTTATTGATAAGAAAATGTATCATTATTATTTTTAACAAAAATCGCCTGAGAAGAACTTCATCAAAAATGGCTAACAAGAAGGAAATTGTAAATGCAAAAGTAACCTCTTACGTTTTGGTTACGTAATATTGATTTTCATCTTAATTGCTTTATTGTTCACTCCACATAATATCCATTTCTTTTCCCTGCTTTGTTACAGCATGGTTGACATTCTATTACATCATTAGTAATGCTAGAAGTGTCTATGTCAAATTAGTGAATTGCTCAGGAATGAACATTGTTTATTGATTTCTTGGCGTAAAAAAGTTTGATACAATATTTTGATTTCTACATTAGATTACGTTATTGTAGAACACCTGAAAAAATATTAATTCCATTCAAATAAACGATATTGTAGAGTACTTTCTGGTACCTAAATCAAATTTCCAAAAATTGAAATAGGCACTTCTAGAATTAACCCCAGATATAAATATTATTATTTCAATACATATTTAGTATTTTAGGGTTTTACCTGCACCGTGGCGCACCCAGCCCCAGTGGCATACACGAAGACCTTGGTGGGCAGCGAGGGCAGGTGCAGATGTCTGGGCGGATGGTGCGCCTTTAGCTCCACGGTGTCCGTCAGTTCCATGCCAGCAGTGGCCAGCGACACTGTCAGGGAGCGATGGCTGCAAGGTTAAGAAAGGACGATGTTCATTTCTGAAGACGGTTCTTCGTGATAGTGTTTATCCACCTAAGCGTTCCGTTATACAATCAATTTCAGCCTTGAGAACTCGAAAACTTTTAAGCTTTCGGTTTGGAATTTTCCCGCCCTCTCTAAAAAAATCGTACCTGGTATGGGGTACGGAGACGTATAAACTGCTTATAGTGTTGGAGAGTCATTGAATACACCCTATAATAACCCTTAAATAATTTTAATTTATATCGCCTGAATTCTGCGATTGATTACTTTAAAATTACCTACTTAGAGCAATACTAAATGTTATGTCTTCTGTGTATTGTCTAGGCCTAGTTGATAATTACAGATATAAATTTACTTAAATTCAAACGCACATTTTTTAACGTGTAAACAAATTTAACGCGTAAACAAATAAGAAAAAATATTTCAATAATTTCCGTTGGCGGAATGTCAATAATATATAATTCAGAAGGGATGCGAGACATCTCTTGTTAAAGTGTGAAACTAGTTAGTTAGTTTTGCGACTAATCGACGATTCCAACGCGCGGAAACTTTTGAAATAATTCAAATAAATGTTTTAAAAAATTGGCCATATTTTGATCACCGGATGCTCACTGGTGTTTGCAAATTGACCAAAATGTGCCGAAAAATGCTCCAGCGATTATTGAATACAGATGCATGATGATTTGATTGGAATAAAAAATTCAGTTTAGTAATTCTTGAAGAGTATGATGTACTAACCGATCGTAAGCTAATGCGGAGAATGCAGTGAAGGCCTTGACCGCGTGGTACAGCAGTTCGGTATGTGTGTCTAGCAGGTGAGATCGGTAGAACAGGTAGCGGGCCACGGGCTCTGCACTACGCAGGTCGCCCAAGGAGGTGTGGATCATCAACGTGCTAAGGGAGGCCTTGAAGTCCTCTAGGCTTGCTGAAATTGTTATAAAACAAATGTTCAGAAACGATTTTGAAGGATTCAAGATATTGTTAAATAAGAGCTTTGGAAAAATGCTAACAATGCGATTTTTGCAGGAATTGTATATTGCAAGAAACTTACTCAGAAGTGGTGGATTCACTCGTCTTGTGGAGTCTTCTTCGTAAAGCCAGTCGACCTCTCTCCGTGGCAGGGGGTGTGGCCAACCAAAGTCTCCCTCTTCCGTAGTGGACGCATTGCACAAGCGTTCAAGGGCTTCAGGAATCATGGAGCTCCTGAAAATATTAACAATAATTGTTTGCACATTATCCCCAAAGCAGAGGTTGGCTCTGATGGAAGTTATGACGTTCAGGGCCTCTTGAATGGAGCACATACATACTTAAAAATGTCATTTAAAACAGCGCAGAAGTTCACATGAGTCGGTTATTAGCGCGACTCAACTCAACTCAACTTAAAAACTTATTTTAAAAAGTATTTCTATGAAGTCTCTGGCTCGTTCAGCTACTTGCGAATATTTTCTTAAATACTTCTGATATATCTATTTTCGTCTTTTCCCTTGTAAAAAGCTTATGGTATAAACTAAAACACGTTGCAATTAACGTAGCTAGATAATAATATTATAGAATGACTTACTGAGACAAAACCAAGGCATAAACCATAGCAGCCAGGGGATATGAAGAAGACACATTCATCAAATTCTTCTCCAGGTAAAGTTTGGCTTTCAAAACTGTATCTGCATCAAGCTGAAAATAAAAGAAATTAAATAATATAATTGTTTTATTTTCATAAAGTTTATGTCACAAGAATTGGCGTAATAATTTAAAAAAATGTGGCACAAACCTCGTTTTCAACTCCAACTTCTAATAAAGTAGCCAAAGTATCCGCAGTGACTTCCACATTTCTTTCCAGGTTCAGAATTTCTTTGGAAAGGTTTTTCCACTTTTCAACGATTCCATAATCCAATTCCTCATATGCACTGGCTACATTCTTCTTATTTATAGTAGAGTCAACTTCATTTTCGATGGTCAGGAGTGATATTTTGATGTCAGCCGCGAGAGGCGTAAAACTTCCGTCTTCCTCTTGCCTCAACTGGACCCACCGTTTGATAGATTCCAATAGTTCCGGGTCAACTCCAAAGAATGATTGCGCTTTAGATAAAACTTCCAAAATCTGAACTGATGAGAGATGACTTCCCATGCTGGGGTGGTCACTGAACGAGTTGTCATTTCTTCGGAATGAGAGCAATGTTTGAATCTGAAAACCAAGGGTGTAAAACACACGTTAAAGTTATGCCACTAACAAAAGAAATGCTTCAAAAATTAAGGATCACAAGAACTATAATATTCCTCGTCTTCTTTTCATGTCCCCTCCTATCAAAGTTCATCCTTCTCAAGGGAAAAACTAACTGGTACAACTCCATGAATCTGCACTACAGTTACTCAAGATCGAAGCCATGACGTGCAACGTCTTCTTCTAATGTTTTTTTATATGAATACCGCACAAGAGTCCCACTGCTCCTGTCTGAAGCCAGTGAGACTATGGCATTCCCAATTGGGGTATGTTGTGAGGCTGAAGGTAGTGGGGAGGGGAAGGAGATAGGGAAGAGGAAGGTGGGGAAGTACCTGGCTATTCAGATCTGGTCACCAAAAACGGCTAATGCCATTATTGCCATTTCAAGCAATGTTTCAATTCCGAATGGTGGTCCACTCTGGAACGTGCCGCAAATATATTATATATTATTTTAAAAGAATAAATTGTGAAATAACACAAATTAATCAAATAAAATATATTTGCCATGCCGGGATTCGATCCCGCGACCTTCGGTGTGCGAGTCAAGAGCCTTACCGCTGGACTACGCCGGCCGTCTGTGTCACTATCAGTCTACCCCTGGATTATGAGATGTATCTTCTTGGATTTGCTGTTCCTCGAATGGTAATTGTCTGTTTATATCTACTTTAGAATCTTCGTACAATTCTGACAAGGTATTTTGAGGTAACGCATTTAAAAGCAAAGTCAGCTGTTAAAAGATGGTCAAACTGGATAGAATACGAAAAAACTACTGACTCCATTTAAGAGGAATAAAAAACAAAACCAAGGGAAATGTATTTATGTAAGCTGGTTAAAATTGATGATTAGATCTTACCAATCCAGGAAGTTGATTCATCATCTCTTCATGTTCCGTCAGGTTGGCTTGTTCCAGGGTCAACAGAGGTGCCAGAGCCGCAGCAGCAGCAGCCAGACTGGTAGGCGGGTCCACCGTTACGGTGAGTCCAGGTTCCGTGACCACCCCAGTCCTGAGTCCGGCCCTCGAGGCGGAGGGCAGGGCCAGTCCGCCCGCTACAAGGAGTTCTCCAGAAGCAGAACCGGGGACGGCCCAGCGAGGGAGGGACAGTTGAACCACTTGTGAGAAGCCGGCTTCGTCGTTAAAATTCCAAACTCTATAAAAGTAAAAATTCAATATTTAGTTTAGCATTCGGATTAATACAAGTTTTAAAGTTGTAAAAGTTAAAAAAGAGGTTATTATTTTTGGAATAATAATGAGTAAAACCGCAAATTACAATATTTAATCATAACTCACTAACCATCACGCCGTTTTTCCGCAGGGGTAGGCAGAGAGGACCGCCAAACCACTCGGTCTTGGCACACACTCTTTGCCTCACTCTCATTCATACATCGTCTCATACATACTCTTCTATTATTCTGACTTTTGACATGGTTCGACTCAAGTATCTGAATCACTTGATCGTGTCATGTCTTCCTCGGGCGTCCCCAACTTCTTCTACCATTCAAATTGGCGTCATATATTCTTCTTACACTACTTTCTTCGTCCATTCGCTCTACATGCCCAAACTATCTGAGGGTCCCTTTCTTAATCTTACTCATTATGCTTATCAGCCTTACATTCTTTGCGGATATCTACATTTCTCACACGATCATATATGGTTTTACCTCACATACGCTTCAGGGATCACATTTCAATAGAATTCAGTTTACTTTCATTTAATCGTTGAAGACAATATTAACAACTCTCAAACGAAAAATATGAAAAAGAGAGGACAGAAAAAAACTTTCAGTCGCACCTAGGAATCGAACACAGGACCATAACGTAATAGCAGATACAGATACAGTTGATACAGATTGTAGTAAAAAAAAGATAGCTCTCGATCGAAATATAAAACAATTTAAAATGACGTAAGTTGATATGGTTGAATTAGCTCAGTGATCAGAGCACTTCTCCGGCATTGAATAGGTTCTGGCTTCATTTCCAAATGCGACTGAATCTTTTTCTGTCTTTTCTGTTTCAAATTTTTCGTCTGATTCGTTAATATTGTCTTCAATGATTAAAAAATGGAGACTTCCAAAATACGAGAACTTTAAACAAACTAAAATATTTATGTTCTTAACCTATAGCCCAGTCATTCCGTAGTTTTACCTTGCAAAAGGTCATGTAGTAGCGATTTTGATATATGTTGTTAAGATTGGGACTTTAAAGAAAAAAAAAAGTTTTCGACCTCGGGAGGGTCGAGCTCGATCCGCCATCTTGGATTGAAGGTCCCAAAATTTGTTTTTTTCAAAATAATTATGAAATGATTGATTTTACAACCACGTTGTTCAAGGCAAACTCGAAGAAAACTAAATTACGTTCATTTTATGTCGAATGTTTTTTTTTGTAGGTCTAATAGGTAACGAGTTACAGCGGAAGAAAGAAGACAATTTTGGCAAAAAATTGTAAAACTCAAGTTTTCTTGATAAATTTTTGTAAAAGAACATATTACAAAATATCATTTTAACGTATTCCCACAAATAATATACTTATATAACATCATCCGTATGCTCGATGACGTTTATTGACGTTGTTATAGTGGGCTCCTAGTCTATATAACGTTTGTGACGCCATTGAGGAATATAGTAACGTTAATCTACATATGGTGTTTTTGAACAACTTTCAGAAGGCGTGCAACTTGAAGGTAGCAAAATTAATGTTGTGGATGGAGGATAACTTTTACATAAAGTTGTATGGAATCGTAATGATTTTTTTGGGTCAATTTGCGAGAAGTACGTTCACTATGTAAGACATCACTATGGATCACATGCAGTTATTGTTTTCGATGGATATTCGCTAGATGATGGTGAAAAAAATACAAAAACGCAGAAAGACTTCGCCGATCGAAGAAGCATATGTCTGCAGATTGTGATATTTCTCTCTTTTCCCCTTTTAACTTTTAAATATATAAATATTTTTGGAATTCTTACATCCCTTCAAGTTTTCTTGAACTTTTCTCTTGGCTCTGATCGATATTTAAATTTTTAAGGCTTAGCATGTGTGTAGTAGGGATGGAAAATTCCTCCCCTACGTCACACAAGCCTTCATGAAAATTTGGACCCTTATTTTCATTGGAACTACAGAAAGCTTACTTAAAGCTCCCTTGTACTACATACCTTTAGAGATATATGTACTTAACTAATTAATACGTTATTTACGACCTTGAACGTAAATATTTTCGTATTTATGTTGTAATTAAACTCCATCAAACGTTGTGTAATTTTTTGATTTATGATATGGGACTTTAATTACTTTCGTTTTTGTGGTAACTTCTTGATTCTAGACAGAGCGTTGAGTTTCAAACTGCACTGGTCTCTCCCTTGCAAATCTAACTTTAAATAATTCACCTAAATGATCTAACTTTCCTTTATCGCATTATTATGTTTCCCTACATCCTAACGAACTCGTAAATAACCTGTACTAATCGAATTACGCATGTTTAATTGAACAAATAATTAAGTATGACTCAAATGGTTAATTGTTAGTAAATTTGATTATGATTGTTTTGTATCTGCATGTCATCTCTCCAATCCGATTCAGCTGCTATAAGGTACATATAAAGATGGGTTTATTAGGTTAATGTAATTAATAGATTGCATATTAGACGAACTCAGAATACCCTTTTTCTGCCGAAAATTTGGCTCCTATCCTCCTGCAAGTTAACAGGATGGTCAAGGATCAACTAGAACTTCGCACAGTCAGCCGACGCGATTTTCCAGAGGGTCTTAGTACCTTGTTCTGTCAATCTTCCATGTCGTCGTGCACGTCATTCAGGTCTTTCCCTAAGTCCCGAAACCCCCAAATTCCTACTCCTCCAAGGTCTACTATTTACTTAGGGCGAACCGGTTTCGTCCTATATGCAATCATATACTCACGGTGTTTTGCAGAGTTACGGGTCGTGAATCCTCCCTCCACGTACAAGAAATGATGTGAGAGTAACTCTGTCGAGTCTAAAACGCTAATTGTAAGCGGGTCCACATCATCCAATGTACAGTACATAGAAAGATATATATGTAAACATACGTTTGGGTAGGATTATAACTCACAATATAAAACTAGCTAGTCTTATATTCCGAGCACGGATCCCTCGCATAGAATTCTGCGAAATTCTAAGTTTGGTAACCGAATATATACATATTAAAAGTGGGTGATATTAATAAATACTAATAGATTAAGAAATTATCTCGGTTTGTTCTGGAGTGCCGAAAATTCCAAGCTTTTTGATTTGTTTGGTTGACAGTTTTATTTAAGAGATTGCCATCTCTATTATGTGTTTGGTTAATGGTCCTTGTTTTTTTAAGGAGCGACCACTGCCTCCTATTGTTGCACTGTTTTCTAAATTTTCCCCCAAGGTTCAACTTTTGGTAAAATTTTTTACTATCCCGTGATTTTTCAGTTGTCTCATGTAAATGATTGATACCTTTATTAGGCTATCCCGTGATTTTTCAACTGCTTCTTGTAAATGATTGATGCTTTTTATTAGGCTATCCCGTGATTTTTCAACTGCTTCTTGTAAATGATTGATACTTTTTATTAGGCTATCCCGTGATTTTTCAACTGCTTCTTGTAAATGATTGATGTCTATGAGAGTAATAACCCCACAAAATTTTACTCGAATCTTCCTTGTAATTCTTCAATACTCTTATATTTGACTATTCCGTGATTTGTCAACTGTTTCATGTAAATGATTGATACCTACGAGAGTAATTGTTCTATAATTTTCTCCTCGAATATTCCATGTAATTCTTTAATACACTCCTAAACTAACCCGTGATTTTCCAAATGTTTGATGTTCCTATTAGCTACCTAGGAGAGTAGTTAATCCATAAAATTTTTCTCAAATGTTCAATGATACTCTTCAAGTTCTTTTATTTGACTAGCCTATAATAAATCTAATTACTTTCAAATTGTTCAATCCTAAATATCTCTTCAAGTTCAAATTAAAGATTGTGTTTAACCCCCTTTTTTATATATATAATTGCGCAACGTTATGGTGTTGCCCTATCCTAAGATTGACATCTTCCTAAAGCATTCAACACAGTGCCCTACTGACCGAGTTGTTTTATAAACAATTTTAGTTATGTCAACATTCCCACTGGCCTCGTGACCTAGATCCAAGAACGCGTGACGTTTGTTTACCTTTAAACATTCCGAATTCAATAATGGTTATTTCTTTCTCGCAAATGTCTAATTTGTTTCCCCGATAAATTTAGTCATAATGCATACATATACTTTGTCTCGATACATAAATACACAGATATATATATAATTTTATTATAGTTGAGGTAAATTCTAATATCATAACTCATTTTTTTGATCATTTTATATTAGCTGAAGTTATAATAAATAGTATATATACTAAATAAATACAAAACTTTGACTTGGAAATTTATCAAACACATAACTATTTTAAATAGTTACGGATAAATGCAAAGATAGGTATTCGAGATCGATACCTTTACTTTTTAATATAAGTGTGTTTCTTTTTGATTAAACTTTCTTGGAATATATATATATACATATATATATAAATATCTCTATTTTATATATATAATATTTTAATATAGGTACATATCACATATTAAGCAAATAATATTTTGTTATAATAATATAAAATTTTATTCCGACGATCAGCTGCCCTCTGCCTCGTTCATGTCTCTAGAAATTTTTATACTTTGTAAGGACTTACCCCAAAAGGTCCACTCCTGTCGGGTTCAACACGACAAACCTTTTATATATTTTTTTCTACCTAATTCAGCTATTGTCTAACTAAACCTAGATTAATCATCTTTATTCATTATTTCACTATTGCGTTGACTCTAAACTGAATTAATTGATGACTAATCTTTATCAATCAAAATGTATTATATTTTCAAAACCCGTTGGTTAACATAACAAATTTATTTTATTATTTTTTTATTTATTTTATTTATTTTTATAATTTATTTTATTTATTTTTATTATTTAATTCTTGTATCACCGAACTCTTTTATTTTGCAGTAAGATAACGTATTTCACTATTTATTCAAACTTTCCGAAATAATAATTATTATTAGGTTACCACAATCTTATTTAACAACAATTTAATCATCTGTATTATTTATTCCAAAGTCCATATTTATTATTATTACTTTATCTAACACTAGATTAATCCTGTGATAAATTATTACGTTCGATTTGCACTTTATTTAAGGAACTATCACCGTTATGATAACTAACACTGGTTTTTATTTTTATTTCGCTACACCAACTTTTTTCTTTAATTAATAAAAGACTAGCACTTAATTTGAAGCACTCAATTTACTTAAAGATTTTCGTTGAACTTTTCCATTTAATTGGGTGCACTTATTTATTTATTATCTCGCTTTTGATTGCACTATTTTTTTTAATTAATTGATTTAAATATTTGATATTTAATAGAACTCTTTCCGTTTAAACTGAACGCACATAAATTTTTTTTTAACTTCTTTTAATTTGCACTATTTTTAAATCATTAATATAAATATTTGATATTTAGTAGAACTCTCTCCGTTTAAACTGAACGCACATAATTTTTATAACTTCTTTTTAATTTTTATTATTATTACATCACTTTATTTAATTACCACACCGACACTTGTCGCGAAATTACTAAGTCCCAAAATATGATATTTATTGATTATAAAAACCGAATTTTCCACTAATCAAATTGTATCTATTACAGAACTTTTTAACTTTTCACAATTAAACAAAACGTAAACTTTATTTCTATTCCCACTGATTTTAATTTCTTTAAATCTTTATAAGACACTGGCTCGAATATGAAATTTTTCTAAGTCCTGTGATTCTAACTAATTAGAATTTTTCCACCAGTACATTACCGAACGTATCGTCACGCCTCACAAACTTCCGCTTTTCAAAACCCCCGATGACTGCCGAAAAATCACTAAGTCCTGTCTTTTAAACCCCTCTCAGGATTAGAATGGCCTATCTAAGCTATCTTTGATCCACGAATTTAATCTCTAACAACTCGAGATTTCATATATCGATTCTGTCATTTTTGTTTAACTGTCGTTAGGTCCACCTTTCATGACTTTGGTCATGCCCTATCTCGTTTAAACATTTTTCCAGGATCGGACCGGCGATATTACGTCAAAATGCCCCGCATTCCTTTTGTCTGTTGGTCATACAAAATTAGCTCAAATATCATGATTTTCGTATCTCTTTTTTCCTCAAAATATAATAGGTACGTCTTCAATAAACTGTACATAATTCTCAATTTTGTTTATCGCTACCAGAACATGAACAAACTCATGCCAAAACTTTTAATATGCATTTTCCAATTTTCTTTTTACTAAATTCTTCCATATCTTCATGCCACCTATGTGGATCAATTCAATTTTAAGCTGCATCGTCTCTACTTATGTCGTAGACTCGAATTTTCATATTTTCTCTTATTTTCCTTTTATTCACGATGTTCTTTTTTTGATTTTCCTCATTCATTCTCATGTAACTTTCCACATCCCTATAATTTTTTATATTTCCAGCCGTATTTATTTTATTAATTGTTAATTTAAGATTTTCTTTGCTTTCTTTGGCCGTATCAATTCACCCATAGTTTCACCGTACATTACTCTGATATCCGTATCGTTTTTCGATGTTTGCTACCTCAATAGAAAATTTCATTTTCTATTTGTTAATAATTAATATATCATTTCCCACATTTTTATAGGAGACACTTCCACTTCGGCCCTTAAATATATGTCAATTTTTATTACTTCATATGGATCTTCCCCCAAATTACGTCCCTTTCTTCCCTGAATTCACATTAATTTAAAATTTGACATGTGTTTAGGTCTGGACTTCGATGTACTCACCAATAACTCAGCGTTTATTCGAGGGTAATAAAATCTAATCGTTTTTAGTTAAAGTAAACTGTCCATATGACCAATGATGATTTTTATCGTCCAAAAAGCCATTAAAATGGGTTTAATCGCCTAAAACCATGTTCGTTTTCTGGTTGTTTAAATAACAGAACCATGTGTGAGGTCGTCAACTCAAATAATGTTTCATTTTTCCTTGCAGTCTGTCTTATTTCTCATAGAATTCTCCTCAAACAATTGACGTAAAACAATGCTTTTTGTTTACTTTGTCTATCGCAATGTAACTAGTATGACCTCCCTATTCCAAATATATAACGATATCTATTTAAACTCGTCTGAAAACGCAAAATTAAGTCGAAATCTTATATTGTTCAATAAACACTTCCTTTTAAACGTCCATTTTTTTCATTAGATTATCTTTACCAATCGTTTTTCCTGACTCTTTTGCTTCATCTAAAAGTGACATTCCTAATTTTTCCAGTGTTTTCCTTCCTTTTAAATGTTAAATGTACGTTTTCCTCTTAATCTGCTCTTCCTGACCCTCTATGTACTCGTTATACGACTGAATAATCCTACAGTAGCTTTTCTTACGTTTTACACGTCTTTTCTTTAATTTTCCTCTTATTAAAATTTTCTTGTTATTTTCTTGCATAGTTTTTCCAACATAATATGGATTAATTTGTTCGTTAACGGCGGTTGCCAACACCTTCATTGTACTGATTGTATATCTTAAATTTGGGGTCATCGTATCTAATGCACCGGGCGTGAGAACCTGTTTACATTATAGTGTAATGATCTCGCGGTTCATGACGATATTTTTTCCCATAAATTTATGACTAATTGCCTAGTCTAAAGTCCATTTCTTTGTTCAAAATCTGAACACGCCCTCTATTCTGTGATTGGTTTCATTAATTATTTATAGCTTTCTGCTTAGACCTGATTGGCTGTTGATTTCAACTATTTATTATTACGCCTAATGATGATTTCTAGCACCCTCTGTGTTCTTTTCATCAATACTCATCTCAATATTCTTAATTGTAGGTCCCTATCGTCAACAAGAATTCAATTTACTTTGAACCGAGAGATGTCGTAGGTGTGTCTGTTTTATAATTAATTGGTATTTTCTTTTTGAATTAAAGTGGGAAGCTACGATATTTTCTTATTTTCACTGTTGATTAATGCAATTCATCACAGTTCCCTCCTCTGAACTCAATTTGCTGTGGCTAACGTTGTATTTTATTTAGGCGTCTTCTTCTTTTTTTTGTTTTTTGTTTTTTTTTTTTTTTTTTGTTTTTTTTTTTTTTTTTTTTTTTTTTTTTTTTTTTTTTTTTTTTTTTTTTTTTTTTTTTTTTTTTTTTTTTTTTTTTTTTGTTAGACACCGAAATTGTGTTCAAATTTAGGCTAGCTACCTTTCCCTCCTCATGTCGTTATTCCTTATCTCTTCTTCGTATCCTATTACTCCCTATCAAAATCAATCAAAATCAAAATCAAAAAATATTTATTGTAAAATGAAAATTACAAAAGGTGTAGCTTATGGGTATCTCCCCTCCTCATTCTGTTATCCCCTATCTCTTCTCCGTATCCTATTGCTCCCTATCTCCCCTCCTCATTTTGTTATCCCCTATCTCTTCTTCGGATCCTATTACTCCCTATCTCCCCTCCTCATTTTGTTATCCCTTATCTCTTCTTCGTATCCTATTGCTCCCTATCTCCCCTCCTCATTCTGTTATCCCCTATCTCTTCTCCGTATCCTATTGCTCCCTATCTCCCCTCCTCATTTTGTTATCCCCTATCTCTTCTCCGTATCCTATTGCTCCCTATCTCCCCTCCTCATTTTGTTATCCCCTATCTTTTCTCCGTATCCTATTGCTCCCTATCTCCCCTCCTCATTTTGTTATCCCCTATCTCTTCTCCGTATCCTATTGCTCCCTATCTCCCCTCCTCATTCTGTTATCCCCTATCTCTTCTCCGTATCCTATTGCTCCCTATCTCCCCTCCTCATTTTGTTATCCCCTATCTCTTCTCCGTATCCTATTGCTCCCTATCTCCCCTCCTCATTTTGATATCCCCTATCTCTTCTCCGTCTTATCGGATTGTTAACAATCTTGAATTTGAATCTCATTGTATTTTCTATTTTCTTTTCGCGTAGATTTTACTTTATGGAATTTTCTGTAATTTTGATAGACTCAAAATTAATCTCTTTTTGCTGGAACACGCCCCTCGACTCGCGTGTTTTGGTGGTCCCCAACCAAATTGGACTAAGACCTCCCTTACAATGATTTAAGTAAAGATTGTTTACAATCTCGCGGCCTTTCGACCAACTGAAGAGCGGGTGGTCTCTTGGTGTGCAAATAATTGTTTTGTTTGTAAATATGAATTTTTTTGTGGTATGTGTATGTTTTCGCACGACCTCACCCAATCCGACAATCAGTGGTTTACATGTTCTATATAAATTTTCCAGCATCTTTATTTTTTTTATTTTTTATTTAAACTTTATTGTCTAATCCTTAATTTCTAATTGTTATTTCATAGTTCATTCAAAATTGTCCTAACCTAAGTGTCACCCACTCTAATATGTAATTTTCATAAATGTTCTTAATTATCCTCAATTGGTTCAGCGTTCCCGTTTTTCCCCGTTTTTTTTTCGAAATCTAACTATTTATATCGTAATTCTAATGTTACCTTCTTATATTTACCTAATTTCTACCACATCTCTACAGATAAACATTTTTATTTCAAGATTTCAAAACATTTTTTTTTTTTTTCTAACTCCTAAGCAATGTTTATTTAAAACTCTATTCTATAAAACGTACCATTATGTGTGTCATATAATATCTCTAATTCTTTTCCTCTTAAGTGTCCTTAATTACCTAACAATTTTTTTTTCTATTCACTAGCACATCAAAAAAAACCCCCCTTTTTTTTTCTAAATTATAAAATCAAAATTAACGAATATTTTTACCTTACTCTATTTCTGTATTTAAACATGATTGTCGCTTATTAAGAAACTTGTCCACTCACTCTTAAAGACTCGACGACGACCCGTCCCTCGCAAGCAAACTGATAGCCTAACATTTTAGTAAAGTTTCTTTCTTCCCCTACCCCAAGACGTATCCTAACATATTTTTATTTGTATTTCTCAGTCGTTTATTT
Source organism: Limnephilus marmoratus (assembly GCA_917880885.1). Taxonomy (NCBI): domain Eukaryota; kingdom Metazoa; phylum Arthropoda; class Insecta; order Trichoptera; family Limnephilidae; genus Limnephilus; species Limnephilus marmoratus. Next base: position 53,021,150 of record OU862923.1, on the reverse strand, counting down.
ATTTATTAATATTTTCAAATATTTGCAAATTTCGTATTCTATTCGTTGACTTCCGCTAACTTTAATCCTGTTTGTTGTTCCTTGTTACTTGTGTAATTTCTCGCTAAATGAATAGCGCTATAATCTCCTTTTATTTCCCGAGTTGTCTGCGACCACTAGCTCCTTCCCGGTCGTAGTTACTGTAGAATTTTCTTTTGGTGAACTGCTAATCTCGGTGCATTTGCTACAACTAGCATTTTCGCCCACACTCTCTATTGCGTGTATCCTCCTTTTTATGGCGCGGTAACGGTCACGGTATTTGTCCTTCTTGCTAACTTCCTCCCCACTCCTCTTCTTTAAGTTCCGTTCTTCTGGCGTACATACCATTGTATCTAGTTTTCGAAGAAACTCAGCGGCGACAATCTCGTCTCCTGATTGTCCCGAAAACCATAGCGATTGAATTTCCTTCGGATAATGCCTCATAATTTCGTCGACTATGCCCAACGGAGTGTCAGTAATCTTCAAAGCCTTAGCAAGTTCCCAATAGTTTGCGAAATGAGTGAGCATGGATATATTTTTCTTGGCATCATATACCCCCTCTGCAAGTCGGCGGCGAACTTCATTTTTCTTAATGTCTCCCCAATATCCAATCTCCACCTTCTATGGAGTTCTCATTTAAGCAAGCTAATATTTCGTCCTACAAAAAGTTTTAAAAATCGTTATCTACATTGTGCTTTTCAAACAAAAACTAATTGTATCCCATTATAAAAGTGGATCGTGTTCCAATTATTAAATAATCATAGTGGAAACAGACCTATTCTAATAATGAAATTAAAAACAAAATCTTATTTAGCATGACAAGTGACATTTGAAGCCATAGACAAAAATTTAATGAAATATTGTTCTAGCTGTCACTATAACAAGAGACAATTTTTAAATTCTAATTAGAGTGGGGGCATTTTTGAACCGACTTTTTTGTAAACTGCGAACAAAATGTCTAATACCCAAACACGTAGCAATAAATCAAACCTTGATAAAGAGGACAAACAAACGATGGATAAAATTTTTGATTATATCGACAAAAAGTTTGATTCTTTAAAAAAGGATATAATTCAAAAAATTGAATGTCAGAATACGGAATCTATAAAAAGTATCGAGTACATTAGTGCTCAATACGACGAAATTATAAAAAAATTGGATTTGAATAACAACCAAAATAAATCAATTCAAAATGAACTTGAAAATATCAAAAAAAAGCAAATGGAAAAAAATGCTACAATTAAAAAAATGGAACAAAGACTAGATGAAATTGAATTTAAATCTAATCTCAACAATCTAGAAATTGCAGGAATTCCACAAAAAAATGGTGAACAGCTGGTGGAAATTATTAAAATAGTCGCATCTGCAGCTGGAATGCAAATTAAACACGCTGATATAAGCAATGTTACCAGAACTATAGACCGAAGACTTAATGCTCCGCCAAAAATTCTCGTAACATTTACGGATATTAAACAAAAAGATATCCTTCTATCAAAAAAAAGAAAACTAGACCATGATATACTAAAGGATCTGACAAATGAAAAAATTTACATTGGAGAAGTAATTAGTCCCTACAAAAAAGAGTTGCTATGGAAAACAAAACAAATTGCAAAAAATAAAAAATATGAATTTGTTTGGATAAAAAATGGGAAAATAATGGTTCGTAAAGGTCATGATCAAAAAATTCTGTACATAAATCATCTGGACGACCTCGATAAATTAATATAAAAAATCACTTACTTGAATACGCCAAACTAAATTACTGAGAACATGGATAATGAAACAATAACTACAAACAATCCGGATGAACTGTCAACTCTTAAAAACAATTATAACATATTAAATAAAAATATACGAAGTATCAACAAAAATTTTGATGAACTTCAAATACTAATTAAGAATCTAAAAATAAATCTAGATATAATTATCCTCACTGAATGCTGGATAAAGGATAAATATTCACCCTTGCATATTAATAATTACACCTCATATGCAACCAATTTGAATTACACAAAAAATGATGGTGTGATAGCGTACATTAAAGATGACATTAAAACTGAAGTCGAAGAAATAAAATTCCCAAATGCAAACTGTTTGAAAATCAAAGTGGGTGATGAAACCACGATATTAGCTCTGTACCGATCACCAGCTATAACTAATATTAATCGGTTTCTTGAAACGCTTTCTAATGAACTCAATCTTCTAAAAAACACAAAAAATGTCTTCCTTATCGGAGATATAAATATTGACATATTGGAAAACGGTCATCCCAATAGAACTGATTATCTACAAACACTGGCCTCCCATGGACTCAAAAGTATGATAAATAAACCTACGCGTGTAACCAATGACAGCAAATCTTGCATCGATCACATGTTCAGTAAGACTATTAAATCAACCAAATCTATCATATTCACCTCTACTATAACCGACCACTATACAACAATTTTATCTATTACAAAAAAGAAAATACAAAGATCGCAGCCGTACCCAATTACCGTGCAAAAGAAAGAAACCAAATGGAATGATGTAAAACAACAGTTACTCAATACAAACTGGATAAGCCTACTGGAGAACCTTGATGCAAACAATGCCTGGAGTAAATTCATTGAATATATAACATTCACCATCATGTCAAATACCAAATCAATAGAAAAAAAGATTTCGCATAAAAACCAACATCTTAAACCATGGATAACTCAAAGCGTTATAAATTGCATTAGAAAAAGACATGAATTACATAGGAAAGTTAAATTGAATCATTGTGATATTTTTATACAACGATACTATAAAAGGTACAGAAATATTTGCAAAAATGTTATACGAAATGTCAAAGAAAATTATTATAAGAAGAAAATAGACGAATGTAACAATGACCCGCGCAAATTATGGAAGATCATTAATGAAATTACAAATGCAAAATCATCCCAGTACAAGAACATGGAGGAATTAACAATTGAAAATACCCAAATCTCTTTTGCAAAGCATCCGGACAAAATTCTCGAATATGTTAATGAATTCTTTACTAATATAGGGTCACAATTAGCAAAGAAAATCAGACAACCAAAAACTAGCATTCTACCAGAAGAAAAGGAAAATATGAACCAGATAGAAAAATTAAAGTTAACTGAAGTAACCAATACTGAAATCAGTAACGCAATTGCATCCCTTAATATTAATAAATCATCGGGAAATGATGTAATCTCAAATAAAAAAATAAAACAACTACAAAAAGAACTGACCTTCCCATTGACATACTTGGTCAATCTGTCTATATCTACAAATGTGTTCCCTTCATGTCTTAAAAAAGCTACAGTTGTACCCATACATAAAAGTGGTAACAAAAAGGAGGTATATAATTACCGACCCATAAGTCTCTTAAGCTCCTTTTCAAAAATCTTGGAAACTGTAATGAAGAAGCAAATTGTTCAATTTCTTGAACAAAACAAATTATTATCACCATCCCAATATGGTTTTAGAGAAAATCTGAGCACCAATGATGCCATAGAAAATCTAACAAGCATGGCCATGAAAAACATAGATGATGGGAAAAAATGTTTAGCTTTATTCATAGATCTTCAAAAAGCTTTTGACACAATAGACCATAAAATATTACTAACTAAACTAAAAAAAATTGGAATGGCCGAATCAACAATTAACTTATTGGAGTGGTATATAACAGGGCGAGAACAACAAGTACAAATTGGCAAACAAAAGAGCAAACCTCTATCTTTAAACTATGGCGTCCCTCAAGGGAGTGTACTGGGACCGATTCTGTTCATTATCTACATCAACGACTTAACTAACCTTACCATTAAAGGAAACATAATCAGTTTTGCTGATGATACTGTTTTATTATTTCAAGAAGAAAATTGGACGGATACATTTAAGGAGGCTGAAAAGGGGCTTAGTGCACTTCAAAATTGGCTTAAAATCAACTCGCTTACCCTTAATATAAGCAAAACAAAATATATAACATTTTCAATGAACTCAAGGGGCCAACCAATAAAATCACTAGAACTAAAATTACATGAATGCCATGGAAATAATACACAATGTTACTGCCCTGTTATCGAAAAAACACAAAACATTAAATATCTCGGAGTAATAATTGACGAAAATCTTAGATGGGACCTACACATCAAAGGTATTACGGAAAAACTCACTAGCCTTATATATTTTTTTAAAAATTTAAGAAATGTGTTAAATAAAAAGGATATGAAAAAGGTCTACTACGCGTTATGTCATTCTCGAATTGAATATGGAATCATAGGATGGGGATCTGCTACACAAACGTACCTACAAAACCTGAATACGATTCAAAAAGGAATCATAAAGACCATATTGAAAGTACCAATTAGAACGCCCTCAATTGAAATTTTCAATAACTTTGACGTACCAAATGTACAGCAAATATATGCCAAAAATATATTATTGAAGCTCTTCAAAAATAATGAATCCTCTACTAGACCGTGTATGCATAACACTAGATCGAATAAAAATGATATAAAAAATATTCCAAGTTACAAAACCACATTTGGACAAAGAAACTATACATACTTTGCAACAAAACTTCATAACATACTTCCCCAAGACATAAAACTAATAAAAAATCCAATTGAATACAAATCAAGAATAAAAATATGGCTTAAAGAGGTCAATGAGAAAACCCTAGCGAAGACGCTAAAAACGACATAGAAGACAAATGAACTATATTTAAATAACTTTAGTCCGCCTCGGCACAGGACCCCCTAGTGAGGAGGACTAAGAAATACAATATTTTATTCTTAATTTTACCATTATATTTTGTATGTAAAATTTTTTATATAGTCGCTATAATAAAAAAAAAAAAAAAAAAAAAATAGGTAGCTAAAAAATCTCGTTCGAAATCTAACATAGTCTCCCATCGCTTATTGTACAATTTCGCCCACGATTTGGCTTCCCCTTTTAAATTCTCTCGTACGACAATTAAAGGATCCGTACGTTTCACTTTTCTAGTGTATTCTTTTAAATCCTCGAGGAAACTAATGGGATTTTGATTTCCGCCGGAGAATGATGGTCGTTCCTGTTGTGGTAACATTTCCACGACTTGGAGAACGTTTTTCGGCGCATTATTCTCTCCTATCACCGCCACTGTTGCTGGTTTTTCCAACTGCTTCTCGAGCTCCTGCATCTTATTGACGAGCGGTGCTAACGCTGCCTGAATTATCGTAGTTATATCTCCTATGTTTACTGTTGAAGTCTCGGCTGAGATATTCCCCCCGATTGCTGTCACTAAAGCCTGGGTTCGCCTTCCACGTTTTCCCGCCATTTTCTTAAATGTTCCGAGTGTTGCCGGCTTATGTTTATATTTTCCTTACTAAGCGACAACCTTATAACCTCTATTTTAATTTTCTTAATTACTTTATGTATATGTTGCCTTAGTTATTCTATTTTTTTTTCCAATTTTCTTGTTTTTCTTATATTTTTGTTAATTTCTTATTATTATTATTATTATTATTTTTTTTTTTTGAACCTGTCCCCCTATAAAACACATTATTTTCAATTATATTATTTTTGTTTGCATAACGATTGCAACCCGAATTAATCCAACTCTAAAACGCACACTTTATTTCAATTGAATGTAGGTAGTTGTTAAAAAAAAACGGAATGAATATTGCAACCCTATTGTTAATGAATATCCCGTGATTTTCCTTCAAACAATAATTATTTATTGTTTAGAATGTCAACCATTCCTTCATGGTTTACAATACCTATTGATATTTTCGCAAAATCTGTTTTGAATTTGCAATACCTATCAAGACAGATGTTCGCACATCAATTTGCAAATACCTATCGCAAAATCTCGTTTAGAATTCGCAATACCTATCAAAACAGATGTTCGCACATCAATTTGCAAATACCTATCGCAAAATCTTGTTTAGAATTCGCAATACCTATCAAAACAGATGTTCGCACATCAATTTGCAAATACCTATCGCAAAATCTTGTTTAGGATTTCGCAATACCCATCAAAACAGATGTTCGCACATCAATTTGCAAATACCTATCGCAAAATCTTGTTTAGAATTCGCAATACCTATCAAAACAGATGTTCGCACATCAATTTGCAAATACCTATCGCAAAATCTTGTTTAGGATTTCGCAATACCCACTGATATTTTCGCAAAATCTTTTTGAATTCGCACTTTTAGAGTTAAACCTCTTTTTTTTTCGAAGTCCGAATAATCAAATGTTCCATTTTATTTAGGTATATATCTTTAAACATTCGTCTACGATATCAAAAGTTCTCAACTCGACGTATGGTTGAATGAATGCATTGTTTTCATCAACATGACCTCAACCAAACCCTTTAAAATGTATTTTATTTTATGTTCCTTAGATTTTATGTTATGACTTTTTATGTGATAATCTCCACATAAAACATAACATTATCTATAAACAATGGTCACATTATGTAGATAAGTTCCCCCTTCTATCTCCGAAGTGTGTTTCCTCTTTTATCGAAACCGAATGTTGATATTATTTTAACGGATGTTTATTTTATAATGCCTCAAAGTGATGCGTGTTGTTTTCGATGTGTCCCACCTTTAAATGCTAGATGTTTTTTTTTGTTATCAGTATCTTTTCGATGCTTACGATCTCCGCGCGTTATCTCGTATCACATTGTTTACATTACGGTCGTTAACATTCCTGACCCAGATATGTCAATTCTCAACTCATAATATTGATTATATATGGCCTGCCTTGACTATTTGTTTACATAGAGCATATTTGACCTAAATTCTTTTGTATACAATAACAAATGAAAGGGGTCTTTATTAACAAGTTCATGGTAACTCGATTTAACACTTTATATTGACACTTTTAAAATTATTTTAAACTGTAGAGTTTATTCGTTAACACTTTTTTTTTTTTTTTTTAATGTATTGTTTATTTATGTTTATTTATTTATTTATAAATATTTTTTTTTTTGTTGTGTTTATTTAACGTTGCACTATTCTGATTTTATTTTTAAATTATTTTCACTTCAATTAACATCACTTTATTTTTATTTTTTTTGATACGTCATAATTTTATTATTATTATTTTTTTTTTCAGTTTTTGCAATAGAATTGACCAATAAAGTTTTTCTACCCAAACTTGTATAACTCTGAACTCCTGGTCATGGCTTTGCAGTGTTGTGTCTTGGCGCCGGCGTCCCTCCTCCTGTGTGAGTCGTATCCATGGAGACTAATGAATCAACCCCCGTTCGTTTCCCGAATTATCTGCTCTTCCTGACCCTCTATGTACTCGTTATACGACTGAATAATCCTACAGTAGCTTTTCTTACGTTTTACACGTCTTATCTTTAATTTTCCTCTTATTAAAATTTTCTTGTTATTTTCTTGCATAGTTTTTCCAACATAATATGGATTAATTTGTTCGTTAACGGCGGTTGCCAACACCTTCATTGTACTGATTGTATATCTTAAATTTGGGGTCATCGTATCTAATGCACCGGGCGTGAGAACCTGTTTACATTATAGTGTAATGATCTCGCGGTTCATGACGATATTTTTTCCCATAAATTTATGACTAATTGCCTAGTCTAAAGTCCATTTCTTTGTTCAAAATCTGAACACGCCCTCTATTCTGTGATTGGTTTCATTAATTATTTATAGCTTTCTGCTTAGACCTGATTGGCTGTTGATTTCAACTATTTATTATTACGCCTAATGATGATTTCTAGCACCCTCTGTGTTCTTTTCATCAATACTCATCTCAATATTCTTAATTGTAGGTCCCTATCGTCAACAAGAATTCAATTTACTTTGAACCGAGAGATGTCGTAGGTGTGTCTGTTTTATAATTAATTGGTATTTTCTTTTTGAATTAAAGTGGGAAGCTACGATATTTTCTTATTTTCACTGTTGATTAATGCAATTCATCACAAGATGTTCTTTTCGATGAAACAATGCCAGTTCAAGTTTCACAAGAACGTTTTTTAGCCAATGAAAATAACAAAGTCCGTCTGATTTCGATGCTTACAAAGCAATTTATACAGGCTGATTTTACAGTTAAGCAGGCTGAAGAAGATGCTGATGAGTTGATTGTCAATACTGCGATTTCCTTGTGTTCCTCATTTGACGCTGTATTCGTTATTGGCGAAGACGTTGATCTCCTAGTTCTGCTAACAGCATTGGCACCACCCGAGAGTAGTATATATCTTCGCAAACCCGGGAGAGGCAAAACTTTTGAAAGACTGTATTCCGCGAATAGTGTGAAATACAAAGAAGCGGCTGAGAATATTCTGTTTCTCCATGCCTTTAGTGGCTGCGATACAACATCGTCCTTCTTCAACCAAGGAAAAACAAAATTTTGTTCACTTGTACAGAACAACACAAGACTCAATGCCATGATAGGAATCTTCAAAAAAAATGATGCAAAACCAGAAGACATAGCAGATGCAGGAACATGCTTTCTTGTTGCTTTGTACGGGGGTGACATGGATAAGGAAACCTTGGAAGAAGTCCGCTACCAACGTTTCGCCAAGTCAACAACAAAAAGCAAATTCAATCTTGCCTCTTTGCCACCAACGAACGACGCTGCCCGGTACCATGCATTTAGGACGTACCACCAAGTCCAAAAATGGTATGGAATCCAAAAAAATCCAGAAAACTGGGGCTGGAAACGTGGCACCAACGGGCTGGTTCCAGTAAGAATGACAAAGAAACCAGCACCCGAGACTTTATTGAAATTTATTTCATGTAATTGTAAAAAAGGATGCGGCGTTGCGTGTGGCTGCAGGAAAGCTGGATTGAATTGTTCTATTGTGTGTGGGTGCTGTAATGGTCAAATATGCCGAAATTCGCCAGAGGTTCATATCGACGTCGAGGAAGAAGATGAAGAGATTTGTCAATGGACGCCCAGAATCTCAGTACCACAGGCAATGAATTAGATGATGACATTGATGAAGACTGTTATTAAGATTATAAGAAGATCCATACCACCCTGCTCTAGAAATAAATTTTCTTTTTGATTTTCTACCTAATCTAGAAAACCGTAACGCCCCGAGACCAAACTTTTATAAAGCTGACTATGACTCAATTAACACAATTCTTCGTGAGACTGATTGGGAATTCATTAATCAGGGCAATATAGATCAATCTGTCGATCAGTTTTATAGTATACTCTACCAGATTATCTCTTCTCATGTTCCTATTAAAACAAACAATAAACACTTCCCTAAGTGGTACTCGCAAGATCTCATTCGTTTGATAAAGGAAAAAAACAAATTTCATAAAAAATATAAAAAATATGGTAATGAACTAGATCATCTATCTTTCAATCTGATTAGAACCAGAACGAAGAATCTTATAAGAATTTGTTATCATAAACATTTAGATTTAATTAAACAAAACTTAAAATCTAACCCGAAAGATTTCTGGAAATTTGCAAAAAGCAAATATAAAAACACAACCAACATACCAAAAGAAATGCACCTAAATGATATAAAAACTACACAAGGTCAAGATATCTGCCGACTTTTTTCTAAGCACTTTCAATCTATTTATAAACCACAAAATGCAAACTTTTCACCACAAATATCTGATGATTTCTGCAACGAAAGCCTCGGTATGATCAATATTTCGCCCTCAACTATATTAATTAAATGTAAGAATTTAAGAACAAATAAGGGATCAGGTCCTGATGGTATTCCGCCTATTTTTTTCAAAACATGCAGAGACTGAGAGAGATCACTTAGTGTACTTTTCAACAAATCTTTACAAGAAGGTGTTTTTCCAGTCAAATGGAAAACGGCTTTTTTAACTCCCATCTTTAAGAAAGGTTGTAAGAGCGATATACAAAATTATAGACCCATCTCTAAACTTGACTGCATAGGAAAGTTGTTTGAATCAATAATATATGACTGTCTATTAGCCCATGTAAGTAAATATATCATCATTGAGCAACACGGGTTTTTCCCTCGGCGTTCCACAACAACGAATCTTCTTGAATACTCCCAATTCATCCGCGATAACATCGAAAAGCATTTACAAGTGGATGCCATCTACACGGATTTTTGCAAAGCATTCGACCAGTTAAATCAATCATTACTCATCAAGAAACTGAAAAAGTTTGGCGTAAATGGAAATACTCTGAAATGGTTCGAAAGTTACATTACTAATAGAAAACTACAAGTAGTTGTAGGAGGGTACTCCGCGGATCTTTTTACGGCAACGTCGGGAATTCCGCAGGGCTCACATCTTGGACCGTTACTGTTTTTAATATTTATCAACGACATAGTTTTAGGAATAAAAAAATCAAAGTATCTCCTGTTTGCCGATGACCTTAAGTTGTACAAAAAAATAACATCATTAGAAGTTGCGCCGATTTGCAAAAAGACTTATCATCACTTCATGAATGGTGCACACTAAATGATTTATATTTTAACGAAAACAAATGTGCTGTAATTTCCTTCACAAAAAACATCAATAAATTTTCAAACACATATCACATTAACAATGTCGCATTACGTAACACAACTTCAATTAAAGACTTGGGCGTGACATTTGACTCTTCACTTAGCTTCAATAAACATGTAGATGCAATTTCAAAATGTGCATCACAAGTATTAGGATTAACGCTAAGAATCACAAACTGTTTTAAAAGTGCAGAATTAACATTAACATTATATAAATCAATTGTGCGAAGTATCCTCAAATATGCATCCACAATTTGGTCTCCCAATTATGAAATTCATAATTATAGGATCGAATCCACACAAAGAAAAGTAACCCGTGTAATTGCTTATCGTGAAGGTATATCTGATCAATTTAGAACGTACAAAGACCGAAATTCACACTATAAACTACACTCTCTAACAGCCAGACGTAAACTTTCTGATTTATTACTTTTACACAAAATTATACACTCATCAGTTGATACACCAAACATTTTGTCCCAAATTAACATTAACACATCATCAAGAAAGTCAACAAGGAGGATGAAAGACATTTTCTATATTAAAGCCTACCTCACAAATACAGGGTATTTCTCCCCTTTACCACGAACACTGAGAAGTTATAACGCTATACATTGCTCTAATAAAGAAATAGACATTTTTAATGACCAATTTAAACATTTCAAAAAAAAAAGTTTTACCTTTTATCATATCAAGCTGATACTGTGATGAAGATTTATAGAGAGGCAATATTGTACCTACCAAATCAGCATCTCACCAGTACAGGTAACAATCATAAATTGTTTATGAACATTTACCTACCATGTACTTACCTTTTACCCATTCCTACTTGTCATTCACCTCAGCTTAATTACTTTTGTTACTATCTTTTGTTATTGTTATCATTTCATTTATTGTTATTATACAATCACTGGTTACGCATTGCAATATGTTTTTTTTTGGTTGTTCGATATTTAAATAAATATATATCACAAGCATGGTACTTACTTTACTTTACTCCTTGGAATTGACAAAGACATCGAAATGGATTGATTTTCAAAATAAATTCTAAAACAAGAAAAGAACTGACACTGTCTGTTTTGTTGGAAAATTTTCTTCATTGTTTGAAAAGGAACTTTGATTACTGCATTACATAAGGATTACATTGGCTGCATTACATAAGGATTTCTTTTACTGCATCTAATTGTTGGTTTGATGACAAAGGAGGCCTCCACACATCAAGATAAGCAAAAACAAGGTTGGTGGATTTGTCATTCCCTGGAGTTTCTCTTTTGTGCCATCCTTTGTGATATTAGTTCGCGCAAGTAGTTTCTTTTTCACAATCATAATTTCTTGGGTATTAAGCCCAGAGGGTCTGGGGTTATTTACACACCTCAGGCTCGCATATTATAATGCATAATTATGGTCCTTCGATCGCCAGATTTGTTCTAGCAAGGTTAATTTTATAAGAAAGGTTTCAGATTTACGTAATTTTTTGGTAATATTCTTGAAATACCTACCTCTTATAGAATTATTTAGCGTCAATTTACGTATTTTTTTGGTAAATTTGAAATAGAACCTACAAAATGTTTATTGGTTGCTTAATTTCATAATTACTCAAATAAAGGTTTGTGATTACGTATTCTTTGGTAATTTACGAAATACCTTATAGGTAGTTTTGTGAAAATTTAGTGACGAACATTTAAAAATTATTTTTATTTAAAATGCCCTTCATTACGGAAGAGTTGAGTGACCAAACCGATAGAAAGTTGATCATTTTGACAGCAAAAAAGGAGAGGCTTTTTTCCCGGTTAAACGATTTGTTTAATTTGGCTAAAAACATTTCCACCTTTGAATCAAGGCAGAATGAAAACTTCTTGTCTAAGTCAGAAAGAATTGAAGAGATGCGGGAGCAGTTTGAAAATGTTATTGATGATATTAATAATATCCAATTGATTTCAAACCCGACATTTGAACCGGATTATCAACAATTGGATGCTTTTGAGGATTTGTTTGGTAGTGTGAAACGCGTACGTGACAAAATTCAAAATGCAACAACAACAACGTCACAGAATAACGTCCGCGATTCTCGCGTACCAGTCATCAAACTTCCCCCTATAGAACTTCCCTCCTTCAACGGTAAAATGGATACCTGGGCAAAATTTTATGAGTCATTCAAATCGAACATCCATAATAATACACAGCTGAATGATTCTCAACGTGTGCAGTATTTGGTAGGTAAATTAACGCATAGCGCGTTGCAGATTACCGCGGGTATTATACCTACCGGAGAGACGTACAAGATTATATGGGATTCGTTGGTTTCGAAATATCAAGATAAACGTGCACTAGGCACATATTATTTGAATAATATTCTTGACATAAAGGGTTGCACAAATACATCTGTTAGTCTTGATTCATTTGTTGAAAGGTATTCTTCGTCTGTTTTGGCGTTAAAACAGTTAGATATTGAAGATTTAACTGACTTCATATTATTACACTGTGCGTTAAGGAAAATTGATTCCCAAACGTCACAAAATTTTGAAATGTCAGTTAGAACTCAAGAAATTCCTGCATACAATGAGTTGATCTCATTTGTGAAAGATCAAGTAAAAATATTAGAACGGACAAGCAATAATCACGGTGTTATAAATAAGGCGCCTACCTCTTCATCACGTGCAAATAATTACAAAACGTTCGTCGCGAGCAACGAGAGTATCCATGTTCCGGCTTCGCCCGCGATAGTTTGTATTTATTGCAACAAAACTGGTCATTCAATTAATGTTTGCTCACAGTTTAAAGGTTTGAGTTCGCCACAGGCCCGATTTGAATTCATTAAATCAAAACATGCCTGTGTGAACTGTCTCAGTGGGTTGCATACAATCAATTCGTGCAAATCGTCGGTTGTTTGCGAGGTATGCAAAAAACGTCACCATACATTCCTACACTTCGAGAGTAGTAGTAGAGTTAAAACCAATACTCACGTACATACGGCTCAAATACCTACCAGTGACGAGTCGTCTACGCCTCCTTTGCCAGGGCCATCCAACGTCAATATTTCGTGTAATTGCAATGCGAAACTAGAGGAGCCCTCGCACGTTAACTCTTCGTGTTCATTGTCAGCTAAAGTAGCTCCTAATACTACAATTTTACTATCAACTGCTCAAGTGTATGCAAATCTTAAAAATAGAAATAAAATTATTGTTCGGTGTCTAATTGATAATGGCTCACAAAATCATTTGATCACGGTCGATTGTTGCAAGGCGCTGAATTTGCCAATAATTCCTTTGAGTAATTCTTTTGTTAAAGGAATTGGTTCAGCATCACGACAAATTCTTGGTTACGTTTATTTGGACATTGAGTCTCGCGTATACCTAAATAATAAATATAACATATTTGCGCTCGTTGTCGAGTGCATTACCGACAAGTTACCTAATCACTACATAGCAAAGGTTGATATGAGGTACTTAGAGGGCATACCCCTCGCTGATTTAATGTGGAACATTCCCGGAAACATAGATGTTGTCTTAGGGGCACAATTATTTCCACATATCTATTTAGGGGACAGGATTGAATCAGGGACTAGTGCACCCCCCGCATTATCGACCGCGTTTGGTTTCGTGCTAATGGGCGACTACCCTGATAATGTGCTTAATACAAGTACTTCATTTTCCGCACTTGCACTTAATGATTTAGTCCAAAAATTTTGGCAGTTAGAAGAAATCCCTAACATGCAATTTTTAAGTCCGGAGGAGACGGAATGTGAGAATCTGTTTACTTCATCTATCGCTCGCGCTGTCAATGGAAGGTATTCTGTTGCTTTACCTTTCTGCAAAGACCCAAAACAATTGGGTAATTCTCTTACTACCGCCCAGCGCCGATTTATGGCCTTGGAACGAAAATTTAAATAATCACCTTCTTTACAGGAGAATTATAACAAAGTTATCGGTGAATATATTGACAGCAATTATTTGTCAGAAGTCAAAGAGTCTGAAATTACAGATGATGGATATTACATCCCGCATCATGCCGTCAATCGTCCGGACAAACCTATGCCTCGGATTGTGCTCGACGCTAGCGCCATGACTCATTCAGGGCTGTCATTAAATGACGTCTTGCATACTGGTCCCAATTTGCAAGCTGATTTGTTTTTGCTTTTGCTTGACTTTCGTCTTTTTCCCATCGCTATGACTGCGGACATAAAGCAAATGTATTTACAGATTGAAGTTCCTATCAAGCATCGTAGATATCTAAGAATCTTATTTCGATTCTCCAACAACGATCTCATACGGACTTTTCAATTTAATCGGGTCCCTTTCGGACTAACGGCAAGTCCATACTTAGCAATGAGGACTGTTCGTCAGTTAGCCCAAGATATGAGACCACATTTCCCGGATGCTGCCAATGTGGCAGAATCCAAGTTGTATATGGACGACCTGGTCTATTCTATTGCAGATGAGTCCAGCGCCATACGTCTTTTTCGAGAATTAATCTCGTTATTCAAGTCCGGTGCCTTTGATTTGGTCAAATGGACTAGTAATTCTCAAGTTGTACTTGAAAACCTTCCAGATTCTCACCGCAGTGCGGTGGATTTCACTGTTGGTTCTAACAATGCCTCTAAGGTGTTAGGCCTCTCGTGGGAACCAGTTGATGACAGCTTCTTCTTTACGACTTCTTATGTTCAGGAGAAGTGTACAAAGCGGAACATACTCTCTATAGTCGCCCGCTTATTCGATGTCCTTGGCTTGGTCGCCCCCATCATTCTGTACGCTAAATTGCTTATTAACCTTTCCCATACCATGCTAAAAATACCCTCGACAAACCGTCTTGTTACACAGCGTTACTCTATGGGATTTGGAAATTATTTCGGGTTTTTTGTAAAAATATTGTTGTGAATATTTTTTATTTGGCTTATATGAATTTATTGTAAGAAAAAAATATTGATTTTGTGCCCTTAAACTGAAATATTAAAAAAATAATCATTCATAATAAATAATCAAATATTATTTGAAACGCCCAACAAGGCGGGCGGCTGTGACAGCGACCGCCTAGAGTCACGTTAGCCTCGAGAAGAGCATCATTGTTTCAGAAAGCCACATGTGGAATGCGCTAGGTACTAGTAAGGGCTGACACCGACCTACTATCATTTTTTAAATACATTTACAAAAAATATGTTTGCTGATCTAAGTTAATACCAGATTGAATGGTTTTAACAATACTTAAAGAACACTCGAATTTTATTTTTTTTACAGTTTTACGCAAAAGCAAACCACGAAAATATAAATTATAATTATTTTGAAGTGAAAAACTTCTTTAGCACCGTTGTGATTTGAAACTGGATGAAACGAAAAAGCGACACTAAAAAAACGGTAAGCAAACCACGAAAAAAATATGTTATAATTACTTTGAAATGAAAACTTCTTTAGCACCGTTGTGATTTGAAACTGGATGAAACGAAAAAGCCACACTAAAAGAAAGTATAAGCAAACCACGAAAAAAATAATTTTATAATTACTTTGAAGTGAAAATTTCTTTCGCACCGTTGTGATTTGAAACTGGATGAAACGAAAAAGCGACACTAAAAGGAGACAAACACATGCATCTATAGCATTTATAGAGAATGGGTTAGAATAATCGGTCTCCTCTTTATGCGGTGCTTCTTCTCCTTCCGACTCTTTTTTCTGAAGGTTTCGCTTCTACCGGTGTGAACTGCACACTAGTATTTTTTATAATACTCACTTATATGTTTTAACATTTTTCCGAAATTTAGAGATAACCTTTAGGATAAATTTTACTTTTATGAGTGGAAATAGTTTACATAGCAAATTAAAATATTTATTTCACAGGAACATAACGACAAAAACCTATTAGGTAAATTCTCATTTAAACATTAATCCGACGTGTTTATCATAATAAAATATAAGTAAAAATGTAGATGTAAATGATTTTTTCAAAAAAGCAAAACAAAGACTTTGTTATTATATTTACCTACATATTATGTAATGCATTCGTTTATAGTAAATCTATATTAAATCGTAAAATGGCGACCACACGTCATCTAGTACTATACGAAACTATAAGAACTTAAGCTGTGGATACTGTAGTGCAGACATACAGTATTTTTTTTACATTAGCTTCACACATGAGGCCCTGAGGAAAATAATTCGCTTCAGGGCCTATGTCATCTTTGGGGAGAGGTCTTCCTACTGGAGAGGTCAAAAGGTCTCCCTCAACCAGTCTCTCCCGACCCGGCCAGCCACACAAAGCCAGTTGCTAGGCAGACGTACCCGCCGCCAAGATCCGGAACCAAACCTACCCCATGAACCTGGTCACCCCTGCTAAGTCACCAAACGTAACAAACTACTTGAAGTCACTTATGACAGAAGTGTTGGTTGTCCAATAAATGGTTGTCGAGGCGGCGGCATGCCGTTATTATGAAAAATATGCATTTTAGAAGATGATCGAAATAGCAAGTTACACAAAGACAGTGAGCGTTCTAAAATAGTAAAAATAATAAATAATTCAAAAAATATATGTTTTTAAAATCCTAACATCATTGCAAATTGAACCTTCAATTCATTTAAACCTAACCATTTATATTTATTGCTACTTCCTTCCATGTAATAATCATTTGTAAAGACGTCACTTTGCTACTGTTTCAATGGAAAGAAAGTCCCTTTTTAAAATAATTATTTTATGGGGGTAGTTTTAGGTAAGATTCTAAATATTGCACCCAACCCTCACAAAAGAGTTTTATGGTGGTGCAGTAATGTTTACAATCGTATTTTGGATGAAGTATTGTCATGTATCTTCCTTTTTGAATGCCCTAACTAATTAAGCGTACCTTTTAATCCCATCCATCAAGTACACTTGACGCGACTTTATCACTAAACGGCGCTATAAAAAGGTGGAAATTATTATAATTTTTATCGGCCTTGTATCCCATCCAGATCTCCACAAATTAACATGGCTCTACCTATAATGTAACTATATGGTTTTACAACACATACATATCAGGAATCTCAATTATAGAGCATTTCAACAATTATCTTTCCTTTGCCAGTTCAATGCCTTACTTTTCAATTTGGGAGGCAAGTATGGGTGCCGCCGCCCCGGGAACGATTTATTGGATAACCAACACTTCTGCCAAAGGTCATTCCAAGTAGTTAGCTACGTTTCGTAACTTAGTAGGGGTGCCCGGGTTCGTGGGCAGAGATTTGTCCGGGTTTTGCTTTATTATTATATATTTATTACTTCTCCAGCTGTATTCTCTCGGAATATCGCCTTACACCGCAGTGGAAGAGATGGATTCATACGTCCGTCACTCTTGGACACAATGACACCCAGATTCCTACCCACCCCTTACATCCTTTTCCTTCTCAGAACTTCCTAACCTTCCTTTCCTAAAAAGACCCTTCACACATCATCCCCAAGATGTCATAGGCCCTGGGGGGAATTATTTTCCTCGGGGCCTCCGGTGTGGAGCTATTGTAAAAAAAGCACTGCATTGTCATTGTCTTAATCAAGTCTTCCACGAAAAGATTATTTGATAAAAATAAAATGAAATTAAATAAACATTTATTACTTCTGAACTAATGTGGCATGACCCTGCAAATAACCCAAAACCCATAAAACTACACAAAAAACATCCCCCGTCATCTGATTGTCTACAATCGTAACATTTTGTCGTTAATTTTAAGGAAATACGCAGAAAGGAATTAAAAAATGACTCTGGTTTGAGGATCAGGTGGTCGGTTGGCCGAACCTTCCGATGTGGTTCCTCATTTTTTTTTGGCACTTTTTAAAATGAAAACGGAATGTCAAGCAACCCAAGTTTTTTTGCAGCAAGATAATTAATATTGTCATCTCTGTTTTCAGACATTTCAAATTAATGCACTAGAAAGCGACGACAAACGTATTATGATGTCAACTTCGAGAAGTAAAATAATCTCTACAGATAGGCAAAAGGTTTTAACGTTTTATTTTACATCTCTTTTTGTCATACATAACTAAAAGGAGATCGTAATATTGGACGTAGGTTAATGAGGTTGAAATGAATTAATGTTTTGTCTTCTCTGTTATTCCCATAGAAATTTGAAATTTGTTGTCTCAACCGACATAGAAATGTGTTGACCTTTAGAAAAACATTTTTTATTATTTTATACAGAATTGTCACAATTTTTAAAATATTTTTTACGGATGCAAAAATATATTTTTTAGGAATACCTAAAATCTTGATTTAATGATTGAAGTATTTGAGGAGTTATTGACGTTTTAAAGAGCGTTGTAAACTATAATCGCATCGTGGATTTGGGCGGGTTAAGGAGCTATGGCTGTGCAACATTGGTTGGGATGATACCCCCCCTGAGAGCGTTATTCAAAGGTTCTCGGCACTCACACAGGAATTTCCTTTAATTTCTACGATAAAAATACCACGTCATGTTGGTGTCCTACAGGGCAGTACAGTGCTCATTGTCGCTTTCTGCGATGCGAGCCTGAATGGTTATGGCTGTGTGATATATTTACACACAACTGATCCGTCTGGGAATATTACCGTGAGATTGTTGTGTGCAAAATCAAAGGTCTCTCCCACCAAAGTGACAACACTCGCTCGTTTGGAGCTATGTGCCGCGGTCTTGATGTCCAAACTAATACGGACGGTTCAAGACAATTATCGTTCGCGTCTTCTTATTGCCGGGATATATGCGTTTACAGATTCGACCATTGCGCTCTCGTGGATACATTCTTCACCGCATCGATGGTCGGTGTTTGTTAGTAATCGCGTGGCTCAATGTCAGGAGAATTTGTCTCCTGAGAACTTCTATCATGTCGCCGGTAGCGAAAATCCTAGTGACTGCCTTTCACGTGGAGTGCTTCCTTCCCAACTCGTTTCACACGAACTATGGTGGAACGGCCCATCATGGATTCGCAGCACACCTTTGGAATGGCCAATAAAACCTTTTCATTTCACAAATACTGGTGAAATGCCTGAGCACAAAACTAATGTGCTCACTGCAATAGTTCAACGTGAACAATCGGTCCTGAGTGAACTTGCTCAGCGCATTTCCACATGGGATAAACTTTTAAGGATTGTCGTTTATGTTCTCCAATTCGTAAAAAGGGTATCACCTTCTTCTGGAATGGTCAATAATCTTATGACTGCTGAAAAGGCTGTGATTCGTTCTGTGCAGAGTATTCATTTTGAAGAAGATATTGCTGCACTCCAGAAAAGCAAATTGCCTTCAAAGAAGCTTCGGAATTTATCAGTTTTTCTCGATGAGGATAATTTATTACGTATTGGGGGGCGGCTTTCTAAATCGGACTTACCATTTGAGGTTAAACATCCGGTATTACTACCTAAACATGACTGTGTTGTGGATCTTATCATCGATCATTTCCATGTCATGAACTGTCATACAGGCCCTGGACTCCTTATGTCCATCTTACGGCAGCGCTATTGGATATTAGATGCCAGGACTGTTATTAGGGCAAAAGTGCGGAAATGCAATTGCTGCTTCCGCTCAAATCCGTCGCATCCTACACCGAAGATGGCGGATTTACCTTCATATCGTATTGTAGAAGCAAAGGCTTTCGTTCATACCGGTGTAGATTACGCAGGTCCCCTCCGTATCACGCTTGCTCGTCGGAGAGGACAACATTCACAAAAGGCATATATCTGTCTTTTCGTATGTCTTGTAACTAAGGCCATTCATATTGAGTTGGTCTCTGACCTAACTTCAAATGCTTTCCTGGCTGCTTTCAGCCGTTTTATTTCTCGGCGTGGCCCTGTGTCATGCTTGTATTCAGATAATGGCACCAATTTTATTGGTGCAAAGGCACAATTAGATGATCTCCATAAGTTTTTAGTTGAGTCAGAATTTGAGCCCGCTTTAAAGCGCGAACTCGCTAATCGCCGGGTTGAGTGGAAAATGATTCCCCCACGCGCGCCTCATTTCGGGGGTATATGGGAGTCAAACGTAAAGAGTATGAAGACTCATTTGTACCGTGTGATCGGAACTCAGCTCCTCACTTATGAAGAACTACAGACCGTTCTGGTTCAAATAGAGTGTTTGATGAACTCGCGCCCACTCACAGTCGTGTCTTCCGAACCCTATCCGGAAGTGATTACTCCTGCGCATTTTCTAATGTCGACACCTTTACAGTACTTACCTGCTTCTGTTTTGACAGACGCTAAAACAAACTTTGCTCAGCGCAAGCAGTTATTAGATGGCATGGTTCAATCCTTCTGGAAAAAGTGGCGTTTGGAATATCTGCACACGTTGCAAGTCAGGCAGAAGTGGACTACGACTGACCATCCTATTAAGGTTGGAACTGTCGTACTTGTGGGACAGGAGGATTCGCCTCCGTTAAATTGGCCTTTGGGCGTAATCACGGACGTTCATCCTGGTACTGATAATATAATTCGAGTTGCGACGGTAAAGACCAGATACGGATTTTTTAAACGTCCTGTCGTTAAATTATATCCCATCCCAACGCAATAATTTTATCTTTATTTTATTTTATGTTAATAACTTATCATAATTTAATTCTTTCGGACTTAACCATGACATTCTGTATTTAACACTTAGTTGACTTAGCAACATGATATTATTTATTTAACACCTAGTTGACTTAGCAACATGATTTTTATTTTATTTTTAAACATTTTTCAACTTAGTGATTTTATCCTTAATAAGTTTAATTTAAACTTTGTTTTGTTTTTGAAAGTTCCGTGAACTTCCAAGGCGGGGAGCATGGTTACGCATTGCAATATGTTTTTTTTTTGTTTGTTCGATATTTAAATAAATATATATCACAAGCATGGTACTTACTTTACTTTACTCCTTGGAATTGACAAAGACATCGAAATGGATTGATTTTCAAAATAAATTCTAAAACAAGAAAAGAACTGACACTGTCTGTTTTGTTGGAAAATTTTCTTCATTGTTTGAAAAGGAACTTTGATTACTGCATTACATAAGGATTACATTGGCTGCATTACATAAGGATTTCTTTTACTGCATCTAATTGTTGGTTTGATGACAAAGGAGGCATCCACACATCAAGATAAGCAAAAACAAGGTTGGTGGATTTGTCATTCCCTGGAGTTTCTCTTTTGTGCCATCCTTTGTGATATTAGTTCGCGCAAGTAGTTTCTTTTTCACAATCATAATTTCTTGGGTATTAAGCCCAGAGGGTCTGGGGTTATTTACACACCTCAGGCTCGCATATTATAATGCAATCACTATGTTAATATTATCATTTTCGATACTATGTATTTTCGTTATCACTATGTTTAAACATACATGTATATAATTTTTTGGGCACCATGCCTGTTTTATATACTTAAATAAAATAAAATAAAAAATTAATAAATAAAAATAAAAATTAAGATGTCGATATCAACCAACCGGCATCAACAAAAAATATCATTACGCAATAGCCAATATATAAAATAATTTCGAAAATCTACCATCGCTGGTATATCTGTGGAGTAGACCTACAGGGGATACCACAATAAAAAAATGCGCCATGTTCTCTTCCTCATGGTGGTGTGGAAATGAGGTAACAAAATTATTATAATTATATAATAAAAAATTTATTATATAATATAATTATGTATAAAATGGTCACCAACACTAACTGGGCGAAGCCAAACCAAAAGCTGCCTACAGGGCCCAGCAGTAAAACCCTACGGAGCGGGTTTTTAACAGCTAGTTATGTAATGAATACCCCGAAAAAATAACACATATTGGGAATTTCATCATTTTTTAGAAAAATATTCACATTTCCGCCACTGTAACTCGTTACCTATTAGACTTACAAAAAAAAATTTACATATAAAATGTACATAATTTAGTTTTCTTCAAGTTCATCTTGATCAACTTGGTTGTAAAATGAACCATTTCATAATTATTTTGAAAAAACCGTATTTTGGGACCTTTAATCCAAGATGGCGGATCGAGCTCGACCCTCCCGAGGTCGAAAACTTTTTTTTTTCTTTAGAGTCTCAATTTTAATAACATATATCAAAATCGCTACTACATGACCTTTTGCAAGCTAATGGCGCTTTTTATCCCCCACTGACTGGGCTACTATGGTAGTTTCATCAATTTTATCATGTTTGTAATATTATACAGGTTAAATAATACAGTAACAGGTACTAACACATAGATTTTTTTTTTGCTTTTATTAAATCGGTTTAAAACTTAGTGGGTAAACAAAAGCATGGTGATACAATCTTTGATGACGTTAAGAAATATTTATATTTTCGAAACCAGAAATAAAAATTCCAGCCAGATAAACTCGACATCGCAAAGGAACAAAAAACCTTGTCGGTGGGGCAAAATACGGTAGAAGCGTTAAGTTGGCACCAACCTGAACTCAGCCTCCTCCCCCCAGGGCGCCATGAAGCCCACGTGGCGCACCCTGTGTCCGGAGTCCAGCCGCCACGTGGCCAGCGCCGGGCCGCTCCCCGGACTCGCCCCTCTGCCCAGCGACAGGGTGCCACGCTCCCAGCTCACCCAGTAGGTGCGGAACTCACCACCGGACAGGGCGTCCGGAGTCTCGGCAGAGGCGAGGTGCACACTGTACCCTGAAAGCAGGTGGTTTGAATATTAATGTCCATTCGGATGATAAATACGGCGTCCTCTTTTGATTTTTTCATTACATTAGCTCCACACAGGAGGCCCTTAGATAAATATCTCCTCTTATGACCTATCGTCTTTGGAGATCCTAAGGGGTGGTAAAATCTAGGGGCCAGCGCTTCCAGGAGTGAAGTAGAATCCACCCATCCCACAGTAGTGCAAGGCGTTGGGTCGAGAAAGTCCGACTGGAGAGGTCAAAGTGTCTCTCCCAATACGACCTGCCATATGCATCCGCCACGCCACCAAGACATGGACAAACCACACCCCATAAACCCGGGCACCCCTGCTAAATTATCAAACATTGTGAACCACTTGGGGTGACCTATGGCAAAGGTTTTGTTTATCCAATAATTGACGCCCCAGACCCATACCCGCCTTCCAAATTAATGAATTTGTGAAGAAGGAAGTAAAACATTTCCAAAACGTAACGTAAAAACTAACTAACCACCACGCCGTTTCCCCGCAGGGGTAGGCAGAGAGGACGGACCGCCAAACATCCCGGTCTTGGCACACATTCCTTGCCTCGTTTACATTCATACAACGTCTCATACATTCTCTTATATTATTCTGACTCTTGACATGGCCCGACTCAAGTATCTGATTCACTTGGAATCGCAATGTATGCTCCAAAAATTGTTATAAATACGTTTTTTCAGATATTTTACAAGTTATACGCATGAAAAAAATCCAGAGTGTTTCTTTAAATGTTCTTTTAAACATTCCTCAGGAGATTTTTGATCTATTTTAAAAGAGTCGTGTTTTATTAAACATTTCTACAATTTTCGCTTAAATATTATCGTTTTTTTTTACTCTCTAACATTCGTATTTACAAATCTCTCCATCTTTTTATATTTGAGCGGGTACACTGCGCCTTAAGGTATTGTCATTAAACTTGCGATATAAATAATGAAAGTTCTGATTTCTTTTTTGTATATGCTTTTATTTTTCTAGGATGTACTAGTAAGCTTATTTTGGTATGATTTTATTCGGATTATTATTGAAGACGAGATATCTGTATAAGCTTTACAGTTCATTTTGAATAGTTGTTGTTGGTTTATAAATAGTGGGTTTATTTATAGTGATGCCTTTTTTTCTTTCCTTCATTAAAGTTTCTGTACACAGAGCTGTATGTGTGTAAGCTTTCTTTAGTCCAATGCTTGGTAAACAAACTTTGGATGGTTTCGGGATTACGTTTAACCTTCCATCACATTAGTTTAGATAAAAGGACTCCTTTAGAATTGTCCCTTCCACATAAGTGTTCCCTTTGAGAGATAAGACCAAAGCCATTTAATATTGAAAGAATGGTAGAGCATTTCCTTTGTGATTTCGCGAGGGATAATAATGTAAATATCATTTAAGCCGCTTTACTCTACGTAGCTGGAAAAGAAAGAATAGACGCGAAGTTTCCTTGTTATAATAAAAATTTCAGAGTTAACTTTAAGGCAATAACAACGTTACATTAAATGACATTGAGTATTTTCTTTCTTCAAGTTTGGGTGGCTTACGAAAAAAAATCTTTTTAAAGTACATTACATGAAACAGACAAAAACTTTTTTACATTATGTTTTGTTCCCATTAATATAAGCATCAATGGATGAGATTTTGTACTCAATTTTCATGAAGAAAAGTGGTAATCTCATTTATCATCAATCTAGTATACAATTGGTGATTCTTTACACATCGCAAGTGCACTCTATGTTTAGTATCGTATTCACCCTATGTTTGAAATCCCTAGATTCTAGATAATACTCGTACCAGAACAAAAGTTGTCATCTCTGTACAAAAACGGAGAAACCTTCTGTTAGATTCAATAATGATGGTTTGCAATACAGGACTTGACAAGATAAATAGTAATGGCCCCAAATGCGATTCCCGGGGTACACCGCTGGTTATAGTTTTTGGCTGTTGCGCAACATTTTTTTATTTTTTATTTTATTTTATTTTTTTTTATTTTTATTAGTAATAGAAGGTACATAAATTACAAATAATTTTTATACAGTAATTAATTACATAGTAGAATATTTGATGTACCCCCATAATTAAGCAAGGCTTGTGTGTATGGGGGGTGTTATTGTATTGCTTTTTTTATATCATTCAGTTTAAGTTTTCAGTATAATTTTTGAGGTGAGTTTTAAAATTTTTTATATTGGTATTCATGTTTCTAATTTTTTCTGGTAATGAATTAAAAAATTTTGCTCCGAGATATTTATGACTCAATTGTCCAATTTTTTTTTTACATTTTGGAGTGGGAAGTATTGATGTTTGTCTAAGACTTCTGTTATTTTTAAAGGGTGCAACTTGATTTTTAATATTATCTTTATAAATTTGTAATGTTGCATGATAAAAGTATAATGCACTTAATTTTCTAACCTTAAATTGTTTGAATAAAAGTTCTAACGAATATGAGTAGGGTTTTTTTAAAATTGTTTTTATTATTAGTTTTTGTGATATGTAAATTGTTTGTGTTTGATTTTTATATGTACCGCCCCATCCTATAATGCCGTATTGTATAATTGATTGACAGAAAGCGAAGTATGTGGTTCTAAGTAATTTTTCGTTTAAAATATCTCTTAAACATCTAAATATATATGTTAGTTTCCTTATTCTGTTGTTCAGAATATTTATGTGTAGAGACCATTTTAAACGCTGGTCTATTGTTATGCCCAGGTACTTAATATCAGTTTTGCTTTCTATTTTTGAACATGATATATTACATTTGTGGTTTTCTGTATTTGTCACAGAGTGGATTATTAAGTTTATTTCTTTAGATGTTTCTTAACATACTCGTATGTTTCTGGAACCTAGGTATGTTTTCTCAAGATTCACGTTTTCTTCTTTCTCACTACATTTGTATGCGTAATCTCCACTTGTTTATGAAATTTAGTAAGCACAAAATATGTCCAAAAAGTGAATAGAACTATTTTCCCATTCGTTTCATATTAAAAAATGAAAAAAGGTGAAAGGGTTAATTTTTACCATGTTGTCCCCTCCCAATCCAGGTGAGCGAGTTGTCCCCGTCCCCGATAGTGACGTGATACATGGAATCCGTGCTCTTGCGCTGCTCGCTGAGCGCGACGCGCACGGCCTTGCGGGCGCGCACCTCGAACACGAGCCCGGCACGGTTGCGCGGGGCACTGATCCACTCATACGCGTACTTATCCTTGGCAGAGATCAGGGTATGTTCTGTGGAAGAAGAAAATTACTATTATTAAAATATCTTTAACATAAACATAACAATAAAAATAACAATACATACCCACACTGTTGATATGTTTATTTGAGTCGGGTCGCGTATTTACAATCCCTACCGCGTTTCAGTCGCTTTAAATTTTCGATATCAAAATTTAAATATTTAGAAATAAAATTATTAATTTCTAATATACACATTGGAAAGATTATTTTATCTAGATTTTAGAACAATTTTTGTTTTTGCAAAGTGATAAAAAATTATCAATATAGAGGTTTATTTACAATATATGGGAATAATATTAAAATTTAAATATTTAGAAAAAAAATGATTTCTAATATACACATCATTATGATTATTTTATCTAGATTTTAGAACAATTTTTGTTTTTGCAATGTGATAAAAAATAACCAATATAGAGGTATATTTAAAATGTAAATTGTCGTTACCGCGACTGAATCGGTATAGGTTTTGTAAATATGCAGTCGGGTCACGCTAAAGTAGGCTAAGCATTTTATGTGTGAAGGAAATAGTGTTGGGTAGGACACGACATCAGGATGAGTTTGTATGAGGTATTCAAATATCGAAATGAGGTGTTGAGGTGTCCCACCTCATTTGAGGTGAGGTGTTACAAAATATTTTCGCTTACGGGGGAGGGGGGGGGGGGGGGGGGGGGGGGCTAGAGTATTTCGGGGAAGGTGTTTTTTTACATCAGCTTCACAAAAATTCCCCTAAGACCCTATGTCATCTTTGGGGATGCTTATTAATCCATCCTTCCAGTGGTGCAAGGCGTACCCAAGGCTGGAGAAGTCAAAGGGACTCCCTCAACCACTCTCGTAGCGAACCGCTTGGGGGGACCTATGTCAGAGGTGTTGGTTATATAATAAATGGTTCCCGGGGCGGCGGTACCTATACCCGCCTCCCATGTTTGTTATTTTTGTAATATGAAAAATGGATATTAAAAAGAGGCCTACCCTCCCACCCCCCCCTTCCTTTCTCACCCCGTTCCAACCTCTCCCCCCCCCCTCCACCACCTCTGATCCTCCCCCTGCACCCCCCCTCTGATCCCCCCTCACTAACCCCTTCCACCTCATCTCAACACTCCCTCAACCGGTTGGAGCTGTTGGGACTCTTGTGCGGTATTGAGGTGATTTTTCACAAAAACGGCGCTATATAAATCATCCAAGTAATTTTTTTGGAGCAGTTGGTACTCTTGTGCGGCATTCACTTAACAATACAAAGTTTAAAATAAAAAAGTATTTAGAAAAATATTTTTTTTTAGCAATACTTTACTGCGTAAGAGTCCCCTCTTACGCAGTATTCACATAACAATAATTTACAATAAAAAAATATTTAAAAAGTTTTTTTTTTGGAGTAGTTGGTACTCTTGTGCGTAATTACATAAGTAATAACAATACATAATTTAAAATAAAAAATATTTAAAAAAAATTTTTTTTGAGCAGTTGGGACTCTGCACATAACACTAATTTATAATAAAAAAAATATTTAAAAATAAGATTGGAGCAGTTGGTACTCTTGTGCGGTATTCACTTAACAGTAATTTAGAATAAAAAATTACATAAAAAAAAAAAAAATGGTGAGCAGTTGGGACGCTTGTGCGGTATTCACAATATATGTGAATGGCTCACCCCAACCACCTCACGGTTCTAAGTTCTAATACAAAAATGTCATATAATACAATACACCAACCACCTCATACCTCACCTCATATTTGTCCTATACGTGGCAACGTGACATGACATGTAGTCCAATACACCAACCACCTCACACCTTATCTCATATTTGTCCCATACATGGCAACGTGACACGACATGTAGTCCAATACACTAACCACCTCACACCTCACCTCATATTTGTCCCATACGTGACATGATATGAATGTAGTCCTATAAACCAACCACCTCACACCTCAAATTTGTCCCCCCTTTCATATTTGTCCCATACGTAACACGACATGAATGTTGTCCAATAAACCAACCACCTCACACCTCATATTTGTCCCCCCTTCGTATTTGTCCCATGCGCGACAACGTGACATGACAAAAGAGCTGGTACAAATATATTTTGTGAGGTGGGGGGACATTTTACGTGTTTGCATGGGACATTTGAGGTGCCTCTTGTATGAGGTACTCAACACTAGAAGGAAAGTGAATGAAGTAAGGATTTTATGCCTAAACAGAGTTGCTCGGAGTTTCTTCATTCCTGTTTCCCCTGCGACAAAATGGTGTGATGGTTATTGAGTTATTTTTCTTTCATTTCTCGTGTTGATAATATAATACCTCTGCCTCGTTGTTTTTTTAATGGTATATTCCTCCGGCGTAGTTTTCTGAAAACACACTTCAGTCCTGCGCAATCTCTCTCATTGAGGGCTAGTTTAGATAGTGTGCTTTCTCTGCAAATATTATTTGTTTTTGTAGCATCGTAAGGGTCAACCTTGCTTCCTTCGTTATTAAATCCATTATCTTTTACGTGACAAAATATAATTTGTAATACAAACTTAATAATTCAAAATAAACTTGGGAGATATCAAATATTATGTCTATCTAATGAATAAGCAACCTTCACAATTTTCCAATTATCTTATTTTAATAAAAGTATTATACTCCGTAACAGAAAAAGTTTTTCAAACGATCCTGTTCTTGTAGTTTTTGTTTCAGTAAGTTGAAGAATTGTGCGAGTTTGCTCTCGTTCAATCTTTTGTATTGACAGCAATGAACTCGAATCCCTGTCATACGTTACCAGAGTTTTAGCAACAAATTAGCCATAACAAGTTGGGAACTAAGTTCAACATCAAGATCGGAACAAATTCTAACTATGAGTATTAGGATACATTTCATGAATAGAGAACTCCAGTCCAATGTTTTTATTTTTTTTATGAATAATGACCTTCTAACTTAAATAACCGCGTTTTTGTTTTTATTTTTAGAGTTTGTTTTAATACTTAAAATAATTGTCAAAGTTTTAATTTTTCGAGACCCCCCGGAAATATGATAAATCGTGTAACGTCATCACTACCGAAAAATTAGTATGGGATTGGGCAATCAGCTGATCTACTGCCGCCATTTTGAAATCCGTTGTTCCGTTGTTCGAAGTATTCTCCCTAGAAGAAGCATTACTTTTTTCATTAATTATTTTTTTTGTGCAGTGGTTTTTCAATATTTTAAATAATAGAGATAAACTAATAGAGATACCTCTTTTTTGATACTGAATTATTTAGGCTTAAATATTGTTTCAATAAACACTACAACTAAATCTCTATAAACAGCACGAAATAAAGAATAACATGAAATGTTGTTAATACTGATGGCTTGTGCCATACCTACATGTCAATTGATTTCAATACAATGTGATACAATGACTGGTGACGCGTGACGTCAGCTCTAACCATTCAATCGTACCAACTGTACAGTGTATTTTAACAAGACGTTAAAAAATGCACTTTTTAATATTTTTTTACGAACACTACGTTTAATATTATAAAAAAAACTTATATATTCAGAATCAGCGTTTATTGGTCTGTATGAAAATATTTTTTTAAAGTCATAATATTTTTTACTGGAGTTCCTTATTGTAGTATTTATCGTTGTCAAACGTAAAATGTGAAGGTTCCACCGCGGCTTTGAAGGTCTAACTTGGTAATTCGGAGAAATTTATAAAATACTTGCAGACCCGGCCACACGTTGCTGTGGCTAACGAAACATAAAGCCATTACCCAACCTTTATAAAATCCACACCACCCGCTTGCCAGCTGCCCGCTGCCTGAATTGATTATTTGAATTTCTCGGCTTTTCTCTACTATAATAAGCATGTATTATACATATAAATTAATTAACTCGCCACTAATTATACAATGCTTGCAATGAAACAATGGATATTTGAAAAGGGAAAATAAAATACCTACTTACTCTAAGACATCTATTTTCCAATTTCTTCCGTAGAACGAATTTCAAAAGTGACTATACTACGGCCCGCCAGCCGTTTTAAATCGCACAAAAATAAGTTTTCTTTGAATTTCTCGGCTTTTCTCTAATATAATTTACATGTATTATACATATAAACATTCCTCTTCAATCACTCTATCTATTGGTGAAAACCGTATGAAAATCCGTTGCGTAGTTTAAAAGATTAACGCGCACATACATTTGGAGCGACTTCATTTTATACTATGTAATGATGATGATGATGATGATGATGATAATATTTAAACTGATATTCTCTCTCCACAGAAGGCTCCAATGTTTCTCTCTACCATCTCATCTTTGAGGAAGCTATGAAGAGGGTCTTGTAGGAAAATATCGAGTTAACCTGTGCTCTGTTGAAATGAACAATAGCAATAAATTATTTGTAAAATATTATTGAAATAATAAATTTAGTTGGTTTTTTTACAATAGCTTCACACAGGAGGCCCTGGGGTAAAGAAATTTTCTAAGGGTTTATGTCATCTTTGGGCATGCTGTGTGGAGTGTCATTTTATGGAAAGGAAGGAGAGGAAGCTCTGGAAAGGAAAAGGTATGAGGGGTGGGTAGGAATCTGGGTCAGTGTGTCCAGGAGTGACGGACATACGAATCCATCCCTCCTACTGCGGTCCAAGGCGATTGATCGAGCGAGTGCGACTGGAGCGGTCTAGATTAGTTCTCCCTCAACCAGTCTCTTCCGATCCGGCCCGCCATGCAGTAGGCGGGCAAAAGCATTCGACACCAATATCTAGACAAACCTCACTCTATGAACCCAGGCATTTCTACTCAGTCACCAAACCTGGCGAACCACTTCGGGTGACCTGTGGTCAGTGGCGGCTCGTGACTTTTGGGTGTGCGAGAGTTCTGATATTAAAAAAATTGCATTGTTGTTGTAGCCGATAAAAAAATTTTCTTTTTTTGAAAATTAGTTTTTGGTATGAAATTTCAGGGAGTTTCAATTTGGCCGAAATTTTTTTTCGCCTACAACATCCGTAAAGCCATTTTTTTAAAAATAATAACATCCTAGCACACCCAAAAGTCACGAGCCGCCACGCCACTGCCACTTTATCCAATAATTGGTGGTACCTATACCCGCCTTCCAAATTGGTAATTCAGCTGAATCAAATCAAATCGAATCGAAACCAATCACATCCAATCGAATCGAAATGAAATGAATTGCATTGAATTGATTTGAACCATGTTGTAGGAGGAAGAAAACACGAAAACCGGCAATCATTTCACTTCTGTTATTTTCCTCACCAATGAAAAAACGTCTTACCATTAGCACAGAAGTAGGCGCTTTCGGTGTCCGTCTTTCCCCTGCCCTCGGGCCGCACCGTTATGCGAGCCCCCCGCACCGCGTGCAGCGTGGGGGTCCCGCGGGGCCCGTCCTCCGCCCCACTGGGACCGCAGAACTTCACCGCGTACCCTGATATGTCGGCTGCAACGAAAGAAAACAAATAATATTAATCTAATATTTTACTTCGGCAAAAACTTAGAAAGTCTGTTAGAACAATCTCAAATGGATCTTAATGTACTAAACGATTGGCTAATAAAAAATGTATTAACAATACATATTAATAAAACCGGTTACATGATCTTAAGCTCACCTAAAAGAATAATACCATCGCATAAACCATTACAAATAGAAGAAAGAGACATGCATATTCTAGATAGCGAAAAATACCTGGGCTTGTACATTGATAAACATCTGACATTTAAACAACATGTAGAAAAACTAAAAAAAAAAATCATCCCATTGATTGGTGTATTTGGTAGAATTGCTCATCTTCTACCAACAGAGGTAAAGAGAGGCTTATACTTCAGCTTAATACAGTCCCACCTAAATTATTTAATAGAAATATGGGGAAACACATACATTACGTACTTAAACGAATTACAAATAATACAAAACAAAGTTATTAAAAAACTCTAACTATAACCCGGACACTCCCACAAAAAACTATACAAGGAAATGAATCTTTTGAAAATAAGAACATTGTATGAATATAACGTATGTCTTTTAATCTACAAAATACAAAATGGACTTATACACACAAACACAACATTAATAAAAACATCACAAGTACACGAACATTATACTAGACAACACAATAAATTGTATACAAATACTGTCAAGACTGAAGGTGGCAAGAAAAGTATTGGCCACGAGGGAGTTCACATATATAATCTCCTTCCAGATAACCTTACAGCAGAAAAGAATATAAAAACCTTTAAAAAAAAACTATTAAAACTTAAGATGTTAGAACAAAATTAAAAATATTGCTACTACACCTGTACTATATATGCTCTGTACTTAAGTTAAGAAAGCGAAATATTATATTTCTTTTAACTTAATAATAATAAATAAAAATAAAAAAAAATAAAAAATCATGAAAGAAGATAATAATAATATTAATAAATCAAAACGAAACATGAAACAAAACATACAAAGGTAACGATCGCAACTGGGAATCGAACACAGGTTGTTTGTATTTATCTGGACGACGCGACGCCTTTAACCACTCAACTATTAAGTTTTGATTATTTTACATAATTTTTGTCGATCTTATATTATTATCTCAAACTCAGGGTTACCAATATTATCCTCAACTTTAATTTATTTTGTTACTATATTTTAATTTTTACATACACTTCTCTGACGATGTTTGTAATATACTAAGTAAGTTCTTTTTTCGAGAGTTCGTTGTCAAAATTAGATGGCCTTTATTTATGTTTTAATTTGTTTGAAACTGTGTGGGAGTTTGTTATATGACTTTACTGCTAAACATTCAGAGTTTCTTTGTCCAAAGGTAGAATTACACTTTGGTATATTTAGTAAGTATGTGTGTTTGGCTCTGGTTTTATGACTTAACTAACTAATTTCATAGCTCAACCTTCTGCCAAAATTTATTTTGTAATATAAATAGTGTCCCGGATATATCTCTCTGATTTTCATTTCATCGACACCGGACACCGATCGACTTTTCCACAAGTTAGGAATTAATTTCCCGAGATTGTCGATTCGCTCTTTATTAGTGTATTCTATTTTCGTCATTACTAATGGCGATATTACACACATCAACCACATTGATGAGATTTGATTGAACGGCGTATAATTGAAAGGGTGTGCTGTTTACACGTACTTGACAGAAGTGGACCATTGAATCACATTGCTGTCTTAGAGTTTAGAATGTCTTCGAAACAGGTCGTGCGCGCGGGAATTATATCCCTCTGATTTAATATTCCACAGGCTTGGATAGTTCTTAAAGTGCTCTAAGAACAGAGGCGTATGCTCTTCCCTCCATTTAAAAACCATTTTCTATGTTGACAACTCACTACAAAATAAACAGTCACAGTTTGACAATTCAATACGCGCGCACAGTTCTGCGCGCGCATGCAACGCCGCATTCGCGCATGCGCACGAATGGACAAAAGAACCAATCGCATTGAAAATATTAAACAAGTTGAATATTTTCAATGCGGTGGAAAGATGACGCGCAATGACATGGAAACATTCAATGTCTTGTTTACACGGTGCAATTTGGTATCTACAACCTAATTGCGAGGCAGAATTGAAACGTATAATAGGCCCATAACAGTTTTTTAAATTTAACAAAAAATATAGAGCTTACAGTAGCAGTCGCCCAAATTAAGTCTGATTTTCGCCAAAAGTAAAATGGTAATAAAATATTTAATATCGAAACGAAACCAACACATTAAAATCTCCATTCAAAATTAGAATGAAACTTATTTTTGGGAAATTTCTGAACAATTTGTTAACAGTTCAAGGAACCACTACTAGATTAGTGTACTCCGAGTAATCGCAGTGCCACGGATAAACCGTACAATATTAATGGTTCCCCAAATATTACAATGAAGACATATCATTAAGACCCCAAATTTATAATTAACTCGCATGGGCCCAATATAAATTACCTATACGAGTCAACCTGATTACAGAAACGTCGCTTTCAATACTTAATGGCGCCCACAATTACTGGACCTTTTTCTCTGCGACAAACTGTTTGCAGCGACCCCGCTCCACAAACACCGCCCTCCCTCGCCACGGGCCCGAACCCCGAACCCCGGAGCATTATTCCCAAAAAGCAGCAAATGATGAATTATTCAACGTGGGACCTCATTTGCGGCGGCAAACAGGAGCGGGACCCGAGCGGGACCTCGGGGAGGCATTACTGCTGGGGTCTAGCCTGCATGGACCGAGGGTGACTTGCAGGGAGTCATAATAATACATAGCCTGGTGTGGGGAGGTTTGCCTTTGTTTCACCAGAAAAATCACGCAGTCATGTTAGATTGATCGGAAAAGTATCCAGTTTTTGTTAACCATTCTTGCTAATCCATTATCTAGTCATTACTTACCTGATATTTTCATAGAGAATATGGAGAACTACATGGTAAGGCTTCTGACTAGCAATTCGCAAGTCATGGATTCCAGAGCGGAAGTAAACTCCTTATCTGATAATCGTCCTGGTGTAAAACCACCATTCAGAATTGATATTTTTCAAAGTGGCTTTTGTTAGGTGTAGCCAAATACTTTCGTGCTTTTCTTTTGTCCGTTTACTTTCCCTACACATTTCCTTTAGCCTCACAACATACCGCAATTGGGGATGCCATAGTCTCATTGGCTCCAGATAATTGCAGCAGATGGGAGCAGCTTGGACTCTTGTGGGGTATTCACATAAAAAACAAGTTTTTATGCTACACTAGTGCAGACTCGTAAAAATTCACGGGTTCGTAGTATTTGTGAATCCAAAAATTGTCAATTTTCTTTATAAAATAAATATATTTCGTAAATTTCGAAATCACTTGACACGTTTAGTACGAATATTCTTTAGGAAAAAATCTTTAGATTCACTTTAATTACTATGAAAGACAACTTTTTGCATCTGGGGCGATGGGAAATACTCCATCCTAATTTTCAAATGGGGAGAATGAAAATTTACTTCGCATGCGACACCGCGTCAATTCGCGGTACACAGCAGGGGTAGAGGGTGCTTAATTAAATAATTAATTAACATAAATTATTTAAGTTTAATGAATCGACTAAATTTAATTACGCTGTCTGACAGAAGAATCATTTCAGACCTAATTTTATTGTACAGAATTATGAACAACCTAATTGACAGCCCTGCCATCGTTGCTACTATTAAACTTCATGTACCGACAGACAAAATATAACATTCTTTTGCAACACATACACAACTAACTATCAATCACACTCACTTACCAATAGGATGCATTATTTAGGCAACAAGTTTGGTAGTATTGTAGATGTATTCGCTGATTCCCTTTACATTCTAAAATGCAATTTAAACCAACACTTTGGAATCCTACAAATTATTGTAACATGGGTATAATATATTTAACGATTTGATTTGTTATTGTAATGTTTATATTATATTTTGTTCTATGTTATTGTTAAATATTACATTGTTTAAAATATTTCACGGTTTTCCACAAGATTATAAAAGTGGTTTTTTTCTCTTTAAAAACTACTTGTATATCTTTCTTAAAAGTTTTTTCACTTTTATAACTTTTGGTATAAATTCTATGTATGTGTAATCCTCGTTATCTTAAATATTATTTTCTAATCTGTGTAAAAGCCCCTACGGGCGTATAACAACAATAAATAAATAAATTAAAAGTTTGTTTTAATTTTTTCTAATATACATTTATTAAACATGGACAGAGGCCGAACAATCAGCACAAGACAGGGACGCATGGAGGAGCTTGTTGATGCAATGGGTCCACGACCCGAATAGGATAAGGGGAAGAAGAAGATGACGATGATGATACATTTATTAAATTGACCGGAGGTCAAATCGAAAATATCATCGTCCGAAGATAAATTATTGTATTTTGTGCACATCCTTCTGAAAATTGCATGTCGTGTGTGTAGTTTTTGAGTGTGGGATGTGGAAGAGTTAGTTTTATCGTGTATTTCGTATTGGAAAGTGGAATTAATGTTTTCAAGAAGATAGTTGTTGTCAATGGCGTTGATGATGATTTTGGATGAAAATTTCTGCTCTTTTATACTTCCAATCAGTTCCAATTTTGAAAATGTTCATTGACTTTGACAACTTGAGTAATTTTACACATTAAGCTGGAATACAAATTCAAACCACGCAAGCACCCATGCACCGGCTACCAAAATTTGTATTTGAATGAATATTCTATTTTATTGCTGGATAAAAACCTTACCATTTTTCGTGCTCACATAAAGGTCGGGTGTTTACCGGGGTGACCGAACAATTCGGAATGAAAAAAGCGATGAAACAAAAAGTTATTTGTCTTTTAATAAAATAAATAATGCCATCACAAAGTGAAAACCTGTCGGAAGAAGTTTTCTTCGAAAAATTAACTTTATTGTAGTTTTTTCATAAAAGTTTATTGGACGAGCAAAACCATGTCAGCTTTTTAATTTTGGTTGGCGGTTTTTTTGGCACTTCTTTGCAGTTTTGTCATTCTTTAATTTTTTTTGACAGATAAAAAATATATTTTAGGCAAACTTAAATCCAGTTTAAATACTAGATCCATAATGTACTCGTATAATATGTTAGTAACCCATTTGGCTTTTACTAAAACATTTACACACACATTTGCACATACACTAGGCATTTTATTAAAAGCAAGTAGCAAGTCTCAAACAGGTTACAATATTTCAAAGTTTGGAAATACAATATTTCTCTCTTCCGCTAAGCGGGTGGCTGGTGGCTTGTGACTGGGGGCGGGTGGGGGCGGGCGTCGACGTAGCGGCGTCTCTCCAGAGACACCGCGGCGCCGACGCCTCCGAACCTCGCCAGCCTTATCTTATTTACTTAAAGAGATAAACAGATACTTTATCGTAAAACAGCACCGGGGAATCGATAAACTCTATACGTTTAATATTTAATCTTCTTAACCAATTATTCTTGAATTTTTTGATAGTTATTATTATTCTTATAAGTTTTAAACTTTTTGATGTCGTGTAAAGATTTATTTTTGTTTTTCTGACTATGCATAACTGATTTAAAAACAGTTACGAGTCAAAAAATATTTTTATAATAAATAAAAAAATGGCGCAGCTTGGCAAAAATACAAGTGTGCAGTTCACACGCGGTAGAAGTGAAACCTTCAGCAAACAAGTAGGTAGGCAAGAGTAGGAAGGCTACGAAACACCGCACAAAGAGAAGACCGATTATTATATCGCATTCTCTCGCAGGCTAAATCATATAAATGTATGCGTTCGTCTCTTTTTAGTATCGTTTTTTCGTTCCATCAAGTTTCAAATCACAACGGTGCTAAAGAAATTTTCACTTCAAAAAAATATACTGTACAGGTACAGATTGGTTAAGTATTTTGGCCACAAATCAATTACATTCGTCTTGTTGGTGTGCCCTATCAGGTCCCCCCGACGTTGGCGATGACTCTGCAGCAGTTTGGGGCCAGTACTTGCCTAATTTAGACGGAGTGTTACAGCCACGCGGGTGCCTGATAGAATTTACAGCCGGCCGTTAATGTACAGGCGCCGGTAGGAGGGTAGTGGCGAGAAGTTTCGGTTGGTTTTGTCAGTTGAGTTCTGGGAGTACTTCGTGTGACAGCTGGACTTCAAGCCGCCGAAGGTCATGGCCCCGATACGCGTGAGCGAACTAAATTATAATAAATCATCACGTGATAGTTTAATTTTTGCTTAACAATCATTAGCATTGATTAGGATCCTTATTGAATACAACCATTTTGTTTGATACCACATGTTCCGAGAAACTAGTTTAACATTAATTGATTTACCTAAGGTAGTCAACCACCCCTGTAGACTTCATAACACAATTATCATGCTCTACCCTTTAATGTTGAGATAAATCTGCATCTTTGGTACTTTACATTTCGTCTTTTCTTTTAATGTTCTACCTACATGCATTACTTGTAATCCAGATATGGATTAATGTTTATTTTA
The DNA here is from genome assembly GCA_917880885.1 of Limnephilus marmoratus. Lineage (NCBI taxonomy): Eukaryota > Metazoa > Arthropoda > Insecta > Trichoptera > Limnephilidae > Limnephilus > Limnephilus marmoratus. The sequence continues at coordinate 52,982,920 of OU862923.1, read as the reverse complement.
AATGAGTATCAATAATTATAGCATTGGGATGGCGGTGATGTAGAGTAAGATAAATAGGTAAGTATTACCGTTACAACTCCTGAAAATGTTTCTCTGTCTTTCGCTCCCCGGAATAGCTCCTCCACACTACACTTCCTCCACACTTCTTCGGTCCACTCTCGTACATTTCGCAGCCAAGACATTTGTCTCCTACCAGGCCCTCGGCGACCCTCTAGCTTGCTTTTCAATACCAATTGGAGCAAGTGATACTTCTCCCCTCGAAGTGTGTGACCCAGATATGAAATTTTCCTGACTTTCACCAATGTAAGCAGCTCTCCATCTGCTCCAGCCCACCTGAGAATGTCTGTGTTGGTGATCATGTCGGTCCATGGGACCTTGCGCATTCTCCGGTGAAGCCACATTTCAAAATTACAATGATTAAATTACATGACAAACTGTTTAATCTTAAAACCTTTGCAGTGGACAGTTGGACAGCTAGCCAGTCTGCCCACAAGCTTGAAGCGACAAGGCCGGCCTCGAATGGCATCCTCTGGATACTTAACGACTTGAGAGTGGTCATCGTCTGGAGCGATCAGATTCCCCACTAAGCTCTCCCCACCTCGCTACAACTCAAGGTCATAACACCTGGAGTGAAGCCCGTCTCGGGTGGCAGTCGCACTCCTGATTAAACTGGACCACTCGAAGCGCCTAGCCTTACATTCTCCGATGCAAGGGCACACACCCCCACAACGCGCGGCGGAAGAGGCCCGCCTGAAGAGAACGCCTCAGTAACCGGATACAGTTTTTGAGCAAGCTTACACGTTCCGTACATTTGAAAGAGGCGGTCCGTTGAATTGATTCTCCCATCTTAACAGACGGATTGTAATCTTTAGAATACAGACGTCGTGTAAAAAAGCTGTTCTTATCCTATCGGTATTTCAACGGAAGATGCTCCGAGGAACTAGTGTCATTAATCCCCTCGGCGCCGTTGCATAGTTGGGAAACACGCCAAATCCACGCCCAACATAAGTATACGGTTGACATTTGTCTCATGAAAACGGGTTGCTTCTACGACTCGTTCTTGCGTTAAACAGCTCGGCTGTGGAACGATTTGCCAGCGTCTATGTTTCCTTCTTCCTACAACATGTTCACTCCTTGCTCTCCTCAAAAATACCCTCCACACAGCATCTTTAAAAATGACATTGGCCCTGTTGAAAATTTTTTTTGTCGTGTAGAGTTAATACAAACTAAAATACGGTACTTGTATATTCAGAGGCGGTCCGTCCTCTCTGACTACCCGTGCGGGGAAACGGCGTGATGGTTAGTTAGTTAGTATATGTAAACCAGAAATATTTTACATAACGTATTTTTTAATTTAAAATAAGAAGTCCTACAATTTGATTAAAGATTTTTTTACATGAATGCCGCACAAGAATCCCAACTGCTCCCGTCTGGAGCCAATGGGACTATGGCATCCCCAATTAGGGTATGTTGTGAGGCTGAAGGTTGTGGGGAGGGGAAAGAGATAGGGAAGAGGAAGATGGGGAAGTACTTGGCTATTCAGATCTGGTCACCAAACACGGCTAAAGCCATTTCAAGCCACGTTTCAATTCAGATTGGTGGTCTTACACCAAGGCGATACTGAGAGTATCTTCCACTCTGGAACGCGCCGCAAATATATTATAATTAATTTTATTATTACCGTCTCAACAATTATTTTTTCAAACTCTCTTCGGTAAGTACCATACTATTGACTATTTCGATTTGACAGCTCGTAGTAGGATCCACAAACATACGAACTCTGGCGGGATAAAAAGTTAGTATCCAACACGGCGATCGTCTTTAACCGGAACGTAACAAACTAAATGCACGTAATAAGTACCTAATATTTACTGAAATATTGGGTAGTGGCCACTTATGTGAAATCTAAAAATTATTTAAAAAATCTTCAAATGTGTCCGGACGACTTCTTGATATTGATTTATTAATGGCTCGAAATGAAGTTGTCGAAATAATGAAATGGTTTAATTCCACAGAAAAACAAAACCATCGCGAAAAAAAGGTAATCTTTTTTTAATAATTTGGTGATTGTGAAAAGCCCATATAATTAATTGAGTTAAGCCTCCATTGAGGTGGAAATAAATGGTGACAGAATTGGGTCATTTACACAAAAAATATATTTTAAGCCCGACCAATTATTATAAATTGACACTTTAAACGAAATCGTAATAAATTGTTAAACAATAAATGAACCAATGCCATGTCATGCACTGGTATGAGTGTATGTTGTATATGCATACTAAAAATAAAGAAATTATTACTAGGGTTGTCCAAGAATTAAAGACCTTTACTAATTTTCGGCGCCGCGGACGGCATTTCTAAAAATATGGCGGCATTAGCGTGTAGCTCAGATTTTCTCCTATAAAACAAGCGTTGATCCGGCTTGGTAGCTGCTTCAGTACGATCTTTGGGTCCCTTTGAGATGGACGCTTCTCTGTCGAATCCCGCCGCCAGCAAGGTCCGTTCAATTATTCGCTTTCTTAACTTTCTTAATCCGTCCTGTTGAAGTCCGTGAACTCGCACTTTTGATCCCAGACGTCAGTAAGTCTACCATACAAACGATTTGGAGGGAAAAAGTGGGGTATGCAAAGTGCGTGCTCGTTGGATGCCCAAATTCTAAGTTGCAAAATCGCATGGAGATCGTTCGGGTCTTTTTGAACTGTTTTTCCAACAAAGTGAGGCTTTTATGCGTTGAAATATTGATCCATCTTCTTGAATTGAAGAGGCAATCAATGACTTGATTTCCATCTTATTCTTCACTTGAAGCAACATTTAGGCGGAAAACGTTTGGAGGTGGATGAGGACGCGAAGGAAGGGGTGAGAACATTTTTGGCGGCGGAATTGCACAACAAGGGAATGAAGGACCTTGTGCCACGGCTCACAAAATGTATCGAACGAGGACTATAGCAGGATACGTATCTAAAATGTCATATGCTTTTTTTTTAAATAATATTTTCCAGAGTTTTTAAATAATAAAGGTCTTTAATTCTTGGGCAACCCTCGTATGTTTTTTCTCTCGGATGAGCGTTAAAACACGAAATATGCAATAATTGGGAGAGCATATTGCGTCATAAATTATACGAATGGACCTTTATTTTACCTGAGTTATTCAGATTGTGTTTTCAATGGAAAATTCGCTGTTTTATTCCCGCTTTATTGACGAAAAATATGAGGAATATTTTCCTCGTCCGTGGCCGCGGCCTTATATTCCTTTTTATGATTCGCTTTTCCAAGCTGGTAATAATTATTATCGGTTGTGATATTTCGTGATTCAGCCATTTTACGTCGCACAAACAATAGTATAAATAGACAACAAAAACACAAATTCAAATTCCAGTAAAAAAATAATTCACGAAATATGTATTTACGTAGAAGTACGTAAAGTGCGGGACAACAATTTTATTATATGTTATCGAATCCTTGAAACCATGTTTGTAATTTATGTGGATATGTATGTAGTTTCAATGTCTCTCAACAAATGTCGTTAGTAAAGGTAGTTATATGTAGTTTTAATGCATCTCAACAGAAGTCAGTAAAGTTGTGGTATATGAGAGAGACGACTGTTATCCGTTCGATTATAATTACTGGCCTGACGTTGATCAGAAATCGTTGCAGTAGGCGAGTTTCAGGACAGAAAAGTAGCATTTTTGCCCCCCACCGACGCCTTTCTTTGTCGCACCATGTTTTCACGCATTTTTACATCTTTCTCTTTTCTCGGAAAGTACCATATACAGGCCGTTAAAGTTTGGCGTGTACTATACCCTATAATATCCGATCGATAGGAGGACCATTTTCGGTACCGCAGATTAACTCAGAGCATCCGTTAGAACGAACGTTAAGTCCAGTTAAAAATTCATCGCAAATTGTCAAATTGTTTTTTTTAATTAGTAAAAACTTGTGTTGAAACGATGATAGAGAAAATACAAAAGGAGTTTCTGAGATATTTATATCTTAGAGACTTCGGATATTATCCCTGGTTATATCCATCAGCCTTTTAGTCGGGCATGCTGGGTATTAACAGCCTCATAGACAGAAGGAAAACTGCTTTGCTGACAACAGTATATAAACTTCTAAACGGTAACATCTGTATTCCCGATATAATAAAAAAATGAGTTTTATGTCCCCGACAACTTCACAAGAGCGCGAAGAATTTTTGTTGCTCCAAAATGTATAACTAACTTACCATTAGTAATGCCCCTCGGAAAAATGATTCTTCAGCTAAATATTCATCAATTCAAAAACGCTATTATTACTTAAAAATAAAATGTTTATTATTGGTTATATATAACTGTTAATGTGCATTTAAAATAAAATAAAATATAAAAATATATGATGCAAGAATATTATTCAAGGCAAAAAATAATTCCGATTGACTGTATCAGAGAGGTGCCCACGTATTTTAAAGAGGATTATACCATTAACCGAGCTGTATTATTAATTCAATCAACCAAAATGATAGACAGCACAGTTCAATAATTCGTAGAAGTCAACTTGGAACAGACAATAAATCTTATCTGTAATTACACGTAATTCGTCTATGGTAATAAGTAGTAACTTTGTAACCCGCAATTCAATATAATACGACTTGACGAATATCTGACAACATAATGCCCTGTTAACGACCAATTAACTACACGATACTAATGGCGCTCAGCTATCAGATATTGAATATCGAAATCAATTCGCAGAATAAATACCCAGGCTAATTCATAAACAGTAAACAGTGAAAATATTGAGTTACGCATCTGTCGACAGAGGATTAATGAATGACTAGGAAGTGGAAAATAGAAATAGGGTGGTTAATTGAAGTTGTTCGTGAGTAGGTATACCGAATAGATTGAATAAATTAGAAAAGGTGTAATCAAGGCTATGCTAGATCAAAAAAAGGATATAGAATCCATCATAGGTACTTTTAGATAAAATAAGATAAATCACAAAATTGTCCAATCAATGAAACTTTGGTCAAATATCTTGGCAGTAAAAGTGTAGATCTGTACAGTACGCCAAAAAAGGCGGTAGAACGACCCTCTCGGGGAAGGGGGAAGGGAAGACTCCCAAGTTGATATTAAGTATTAATATATATTTTTTAATTGTTTGTGTTTTTAATTCGCAGAACACCATTTAATTTAAAAAAAAATTAAAAATGTATTTATATTTGATGACATAAGACAGTTTTTAGTAAAGAAACTGAAAATAACACAGTTTATTCGAGCAATTTTTATTACGTAGATATTATGACAGTAGTACATTTATTATTTACATCATTCTAATGTCTTCACATTTTAATTTAATATCTGTTCCATTATAACGCACTAGCATTCGCAGGTACTAACTAGTACAGGTAAAATGACACCAAAATGCACAAAATAAATTACTGAAATGATATTAAATTTTGCACCAAGTAGTTCACTATGTTTGGTGACTTAGCAGGGGTGCCCGGGTTCATGGGGTGATGTTTGTTCGAGTCTTGGCGGCGGATGCGCGCCTGCTGCGTGGCAGACCGGTTCGAGAAAGACTGATTGAAGGAGACCATTTGGCCTCTCCAGCAGGATTATCTCGACCCTCACAAGAGCGGGAGGCATGGATTCATAAGTCCTTCACTCATGGACCCGCTTTCCCCGTTTCCCCGGATTCCCCGGATTCCTACCCACACCACATACCTTTTTCCTTTCCAGAACATCCTTTCCTTTTTTATTTTAGATTATTTTCCACAAAAGTGTGGAGCTATCGTAAAAAAGAGAAGAATTAGGGAACAAAGTTTTATGATCGCACAATTTTTGTCATTTATTTTGGAGGTGGTACTATTTTACCTGTACCATAATACGCTATATTTTGAAGTATTTCAGTAGATCAAGCCGATAAGGATATTTGTTTTGGTGTGTTACTGTAGTTAGGTATATAAACGTTTAAATTTGATAATTTTACCAAAATTGGCTTAACATTTTTCATGTTCATAAATCATAAGCATCCAGCTTTGGACATAGAACCCCCTCAAATTAATCAAGTTTTGCCAATCATGAAAAAGCTATTATCTCCGTCGAACACTGGACTGGCATAAAAATTAATCACGTCCATGACACTACCATCAAAGATACTAAAACACCACGAAATTATACATCGAATGGGTAGATTCATGAAATAAACTGCACAATGCATGGATGTGGGACCGTTTTGACTAAAGTAACCCAATGCAAACATCAATGGACCAATTGCAACTGGCAGAGCAAATATCGGAACATCCATTATAATGTTATGAGCCCACCAGTATTTGCAGCGGTGAATTTTTGGGCGTTTACCATTGACGTTTGTTTGCGCATTTCTGCGGCAATCGGTTCTCCGCTCTTCAATGTTGATTTTGCCTGCACTCGGCCGAAATTAAATAACATTCGTACGCGATTTATTTCCCGGGAAACTTTGGGATTTGGCAGGCGCTCGGAGCTTCTGCTTTTTGTTGCTTGGCGGCCGCGGCGCACTCACATTTAAAAACTTTATTTTTATCACGCGTGGGGCAGAGATATTCAAGTTTTTAAACCAAAAACTTTAAAAACCAACAGTAGCAAAAGCATCCAAATGCATGCTTTGGGTTTAATGTCCACAAATGGGGAGCCCACTTTATCAACACAACTTCTGAAAAAAAAATTTCTTACTAGTTATGATTATAGGCGATATTCAAAGATTTAAAAAATGGATGGAGCTTACTTAAACTTTTAACACTTGCATTTTGTGGTTGTGTAAAGCTTAACGATCACGGAAATTTGAAATGTTGTAAATGACAAAATGTTAATAGTTCAGGAGAGCGAAAAGTTAGGGGGCATACTTTAATTACGTGAGCTCAAAGGGGGGAGGGAGGTTGATCAAAATCTCACTCTACTTGAAAAGAGTATACGAAGTGGCCCAAATTTATCTCACCAAGGCGGGGGGGGGGGGAGGGGACTAGATTGGAAGAAAAACTGCTCACGATGTATGTACGCCCCCCAAGTAGGTTCTTTATTTTTTCAAAAAATCATGTATCCCTTTTTTAATATTATAAAATGCACGCAGATCGAAAGAGAAAAAAATGGATAAAATTGTTAATTGAAAAAGGTAATTAAATTTAAATAAAAATCGGTCGAAGGTACCTAATATTGTTAATTCTAAAATTTTGACAAATATGACGTTTAAATAAGAGGTGGCAATGACCGAATTGGTAAGCGTTAGTCCCGGTAAGACGGGAGGTTCTACGTGCGTGTCCCAGTTGCGATCGTTATCTTTTTATTTTCTGTGTCTTGTTCTCTTTCATATTGTTTTTTAGATTATTAGTGTTATCTTCTACTTCAATGGTATTGATGGGAACAGCCTTTTTTCAATTATTTTTGGTTTTCACCCTACAAAGAAAGTGCTCAGAGAAAGGAAAGGTGAATTGAAAAAATAATTTTATTTAAATGTGCATGAACAACCTTCAAAAATTATAAAAAGAAAGTTCTTCTAATAAAAACAGGTAAAGCAACAAAAAGCTTTTCAAATTTCCGTTATCGATAATATACAATGCAAAACAAGTGAGTTTATCGCCGAATTCAGATTTTCTGATTTTTTTTAAAAGATCAGTGTTTTGCCAATTTTTCTTCAATTTAACTTAGCAAAAATTAAAAAATTAATCTACATTTAAACTGAAAATATTTTTCGTTTACCTGAAAATTTATCACCAGTGCCTACATACATTCAATACGGAAAATATTATACTTATTTAGCGTGTGTTAGTACCGTCCACGAGTTTTTAGCCCAACAGACAAAAATACAACATAAAAACTACAGTGCAAACCTAATATAAATTATATTTTACTATCTGTATCACGATCTACGAGCTTGCTTAAAAAGGGTGTAAAAAACCAAAATAAAAGTTTACGATTTAACACCGCCATTTTACTCCCCCTTCCGGTAAGTTTATTCCGGGTTCATAAAAAATATCACCCTTCCCATTTTTCAACTTTTTTTATAACCGTATTTTTATTCTATTTTGTGTGCACGAGCCAAGTATTTTGATATACGGATATAGTGTAGAGGCGTAGGGTTGATAGCTCCAGCGGAACCTCTCCCCCTTCTTCATAAACAACACATGTAACAAAAAGAGAGGGTGCAACTGAGCTCTCAATGGTAGGGCTCTATGTATTATCTCTGACCGCTGGTAAGGTTTGATAAAGGGTGTTACCCCCACCCACAGAACAGATGGTTCCTAGAATTGTGTTCTATGAAGCTTTAAAAGAAGACAATAATTATCACCTCTAAATTTAATCAAATCAATGTGGTAGAGAGGTAAGGCTATCGACCATAAACCCGGAGATCGCAGTTTCAAATTCCGTCACGCACAAGTAAATTTAATTTGATTCATTTTATGTTATTTCACAATTAATTCATTTAAAATATTAAATGTTTACTGTAATTTCCTTTCAGTGTGTATTGTCAGAATGAAAGACCACCATTCGGAATCAAAATATTGTTTGAAATGGTTGTAACCTCGTTTGGTGAGCAGAACTGAATGGCCAGGTACATCCCAACCTTCCTATATCCCATCCCCTTTCCATCCACACTGCTTCCAGCCTCACAAAATTCCGATTGGGAGCAGTTGGGTATTTTGTACGGTTCATTCGTAAAAAAACGAGTGTGCTTTAAACCACACGACTGAAGTAAAACTTCACTAACTCATATCTCCCTCTCAACTTCCGTTCGCCTCGCCCGACCGTTTGCCTCGCCCAATCACACTTTTCATAACGCTCTCGTCACGCATTCACCAGCTTACTCCCCAAGTCAAGCGTGCGTAAAGGCCCGACCGTTCGCCTTGCCCGATCATACTTTTCGAAACGCTCTCGTCAAGCATTCACCAGCTTACTCCCCGAGTCAAGCACGCGTAAAGAAATTTTACTTCAAAAACGAAAGGTTTCTGATATTTGAAATTTTTTATCAATTACATCAGAAGTACCTAAGGAAAAAACTGAGCACATTCTGTCACACGGACACGCCCACAATACAATACTATTTGTTCACTTGTTCAGTGCCCCCAACTTTCTACCTTGTATAACAAGTAATATAGTAAAGTTAATTGTTGGCGTGTGGCCTCTCCCAGACCTCCCATCCTCTCGATTCTTCAGGGCCCGCGGCCTTTTATTACTTTCACGCTGGAGAAAATGCCTTCTTGGAAAACGTTAATTTTGTTGAAACGTTTGGAAGTAATAGTGAATAATTTCGTCCGTTTTAATAACTTAATTGTTCTATAATCATCTTAATGTGAAGAAGTTCGAAACTTCATGAACTCAGGTAAATAATAATTAAAAAAATGAAATAATTGAACTTTGTATAAACCACTTATAAGATGCGCAAATCCGACCGGTTTCGGAACAAACGTTCCTTCGTCAGGGAAAGCTTATACTAATTTGACAGTTTCGAACAATGTTTTATTATAGTAGGGGTGGAGCTGTTGCTAGATAATAATGTAGATTGGGTGGGTAGGTATTAGTGTAGAGTGGGTGGGTAGGGGAACAAATCCATGATTGGGCTATATGACAATATTTTTTTTTTGTTGATAAGGGATTTTTAATTTCCAAGGCTTCTAAGTTATCTAAACGTTTTCTTTTATGATTAATATGAAGAATATTTATCCCTGTATTTTTATCAAAACTATGGTTATTTTCATTATGGATAACCACAAAGTAATAGCTACATTAAAAAATATAATAAATAATTATTATTTTTATTTTAACTTCATGAGTAAAATCTCAAATTGTAATATTTAATCTTAACACAAGTCAAGAGACATCTCTCTGAACGCACATTAAATAAAAATGAATAAATTTATCCAAGACACTGCATAGCAATTAGTTCGAGATGAATCTTGAAATCAAACATAAAGATACAGCCATTAAAAATATGCGGTAAGAAAATGAAGATGATGTTGGTAGTTCTTAGTCGAAGTGATACAGTTAAATATGACCGAGGAGAAGAGGATTGAATTAGCTTAGTGGTTAGAGCAGAGCCCCGGCAAGTCTAAGGTGCTGGGTTCAATTCCTAGATGCGACCGTGTCTTTTCTAATTTTTTAGTTTAAAATTTTCATTTGAGAATCGCTAATGTTGTCTTCAATGAGTAAAACCTTTTTTTTTAAATAATATTTTTATTAATTAGTCACTACAAGAACTCCCATCAAATAACGCTTTAATGAATCTCCGTCACCTGCGCCGGTAAGACGATGTCGTGCGATGTCTTCAGTTAAAGATCTTACAATCATCCAAATTGAAGCTCTTTCGCCAATTCACCAAAACCAGAATCAATCTATTTGCTAATATCAGAAGCCGCCGATCCAACAAGAAAACAAACCAACACCAACCAAGCAGGTTGTTTTGATTTGCAGGTGTTTAGTTAACTTTTATATAATGGATATGATTTTAGATTTTCACGGCCAAAACCAAATAACAAAAGTATTTTTGTTATTTGGTTTTGGGGTGTTATGCCGTGTTGCGCTACCTCCTCCTTTAGCCAACGTTTCGACAGCGTTACAGAGTCCATTATCAGGGCAAATATGTAAATGTTAGTGGTGTAATATTTAAATTAATGGGAATGACCTTTGAAGGTTATATCCATCAATGTTGTAAAGAAGAAGATGATCTTAATAAATCTAAAGGAAACACGAAACAGAACAATAAAAAGGTAGCGGTCGCAACTGGGAATCGAACCCAGTTACCGGGACAACGCCCCAACCAACTGGGTCTCTGGGACGAAATTTTTTAACATTATTTTAGTCAATCTGTGGGTCAATTGTAGGGAGAGAATGGTAGAATAGATGTTAATTCACTGAGTCCTTATCATGACAAAGATATTCAAAACATTTCTAATTTATTGAGACCGGCACGGATCGGAGACGGGGTGTAACTGCGCGTGGTTGTTATTCGTCTGTTTTTTTTGTCGATATTTCTAATTTGGTATTTGAATTCAGTCATTGCCAGTAGGTAGCTAGTAGGCCGCCTTGCTACCCAATTACATAGAGCCCACAAATCTCATACTTCAAATTCATTAAGATCATCTTCTTATAATAATAATAATATTAAAAAATTTGTTTGTCAAAAAATAAGAAAATATAGATTTAGGAAATGAGGTTAAAAGAATTTGGCATTCTCAGACTATGAAAATATTACCATTTGTTATTTCGGCTACTGGCATTAACCTAGCTCTCTCATTCAAAATTTAGGCATATTAGATTTGTCAAAGAATTTTTACATAAAAATTCAAAAATCGGTCATTTTAAATACATGTAGGATTACAAAAGAGTTTTTAAATATTTTTATTGAGGGATCAGTAGGATTTATAGGTCCAATTAGGAGTTCTACTGAGCCGAACCCTCTAATATGAAAATATCTGGAGTCGGTGAATTATTTTCCCATTTGGTCTCCGGTAGTTTGACATGTTGTTTTTGCATTGTTTTGTATTTATTATACTTTTATAGTGAAATTGCATAGGGTGAATTGACTAGATGATCATTTTTGGAAAAATTTTAGAAAGAGTTTAATTTGTCGTGTGGTGTTTCCTCTCTGAAGATAAAAATATATATTTTTTTTTATTTTTTTTTTTTTTTATTGAAACATTTATTATAATTACAATTTTACAACAAATATATATTTTTTTTACAGGTATTTTTTTTTACTACCCTTCCATTTAAAGCATTTGCTTGTGTATGGAAGGGGAGTGTACATAAATGCTATTAGTTATTAGTTATAAGTTAGTACTTAAATAATTAATTGTACATAAATATATGTGAGCTGCAGTATTTATTTGATAATGGTGTGATTCTTTAAAAAAAAAGAAAGAATGTAATGGAAAACTAAGGATATTTGTAAGATTAATTGACAGTAGTTTTTTTCTTAAGAATATTTTTAAAATGTCTCTTGACAGAGAGCAGTATTCGGGTTTTATCGTTAATGCTTCTGATTTCTTCTGGTAGACGATTGAAAAAAGTTCTTCCCTGGTAAGTATAATGATGCTGTGCAAAAGACGTATTTAGTTTTGGGCATAGAAAAACATGTTTAAGTCGAGTTCTGTTTTCATTTAAAAATAGATATTTATCTTTTTCCTTTATAATTTGAATCAATGAATTTTTAATATATAAATATTTAAATGTGGGTACTTGAAATTCTTCGAACAGGCGTTCTGTTGGGTAGTCTAAGGATTTTTTTAATATAATTTTAATAATTGTCCTTTGTACAATTTCTACTGGAAGAAGGTTACATTTATACGCGGATCCCCAACTAATAATAGCGTATTGTAGAGTGGATATTGTAGAGTGGATAAGGCATAGTAGATTAAATATAGATTTTTTATCGACAGAAAATTTCTAATTCTTAAAAATATATATATTAATTTTCTGATTTTGTTTACTTCTTGACATATTTGTTCCTTCCATTTCAGATTTTTGTCCATAATTACTCCGAGATATTTAATTTTATTTGTTGTTTTTAATATTGTACAGTTTGATTTGCAATAATTTTGGCTATGAATTTTAGTATTATCGTGTATGACAATGTTAAAATTTTTGGGAGCATCGTTTGGATGGATTGCAAATGGAATTACAAATGTCTTTTCACTATTTAGTGATAGTAAATTAGTGTCGAAAAAATTCTTAAGCGTGTTGATGTCTTCTGTGGCCTTTAATTCTACATTTTCCCAAGTCTTTTCACTTATTATTAATACTGTATCGTCGGCGTATGATGTAATTTGACCATTTAAATGTTGAAAAAAATATCATTTACATATATGGTAAAAAAAATTGGTCCAAGCACTGTACCTTGCGGGATTCCAAAGCTTGAAATCTCTTGATCACTATTAACATGATTGATTTTTACCACTTGAGGGCGGTTTTTTAAGTAGTTTGTGATCCATTTAATCGCGTTGCCTTTTATGCCAATATCATTTAATTTTTTTAATAGCATCTCATGGGATATGCTATCGAATGCCTTTCTGAGGTCAATAAATATGCCCGCACATTTTTTACCTTTATCTAATGATTCGTAAATGTATGAAGTTACGTTAGCAATTGCATCTTGTGTGCTGAGTGATTTAATAAAACCAAACTGGTTTTTGTGTAGTATTTTATTACTATCTAGGAAATTTACCAATTGTTTTTTTACTAATTTTTCAAAGATCTTTCCTATGTTAGAAATTAGACAAATTGGGCGATAATTCGTTACTTGGTGTGGATCACCAGATTTGTAAATAGGTGAGACTATTGTGTTTTTGTAGTTCATTGGAAATATTCCTTTCGTTAAACTCAAGTTTATTAATGAGTAATGGGTTTTATTAAGTAAGATTTCATAGATTTTAACATGTGTGCCGTAATAGAATCAAAACCGGGAGACGAACCTCCTTTCATATTTTCTATTATTTTTAAAATTTCACATTCTGCTGTTATTTCAAATTTTGAAAGTATATTACGTTTCTGTAGATTTTTATTTTTATGTTTTTCTGGGTTAGAAGGTTTATGAATATTTTTCGCAAGATTTTTTCCAACATTTGCAAAGAAGGAATTAAATATGTTTGCACATTGTTTAGGCTGTAAATTGGCATCTATAATTTTTTTATCATGTTCGATGTACTTAATATTTTGTGTCTTTTTTGTATTGTCTATGGCCAAATTCACAGTTTTCCACATTTGTTTATGGTTATTTTCTGAAGATAATATTTTATTTTTAAAACACTCTTCCTTACTCTTTTTAATATAAGATTTTAATTTATTTTTATATTTTTTATAATAAATATATGCTTTTTCATCATGGGGATTTTTTAAAGTTGTTTTATAAAGTTTTTCTTTGTTTCTGATAGATATTATAAGTCCTTTGGTAATCCAAGGTTTTAAACCTCTTAATTTTGATTTTATGTGTATTATTATTTCAGTTGTCGAATTTTTAATGTGTTGTGACAGGATTTTTTCAAAGTTAGTAGAACATATTTTCTTTAAAACATTGTTCCAATCTTCCATTTTTAGTTTTTCAGAGATAATAGTCATGTCTAATGTTGATTTTTTGGGTATTAAATTATGTTTTTTATGTTTAATATTATTATTATACAGAAGTAAGCATGAATGATGATCAGTTATGTTAGTTTTCCAAACAATTGTTTTTAGTTTGTGAAGATCTTTAATGTTTACGTTTGCCCAAATGTGATCTAAACAAGATGGAGTATGTTCTTTTATTTCTCTAGTATTTTTATTTATGCAACATATGAAGTTTTGTTCAGTCATACAATTGATGTATTCAGTTTTGTTATTATTTTCTATTTTTTCATTAATGTTCACATTAAAATCACCCACCACGAAGAAGAGTTCATTTTTTAATTTTAATAATATGTATTTGAGGTCATTAATAAACGTAATAATACTTGAGCCATGCGTTCTATAGATAGCTATTAAATGATATATTGATTTGCCGAGTTTGAAATGTACTTCGATGCAGTTTACCAAATGTATTGGGTGTTCTATAATGTTAACAATACTAAATTTATTATTTGCAAATATTATTATGCCCGAATTTTTGTTGATATCTACTTTGGTAGAAATATAATTGTACTCAGGTAAGTGATAATGCGGTGACTCAGCGTTTGTGAATGTTTCAGTTAACACTATGAAGTCCGGCTTTTTAATTAAATTATTTATTTTTAGAATTAGTTCATCTAAATTTTTCTGAATGCTACGGATGTTTATGTGCATAATAATTATATCATTGATGTTTTTAGAAATAATTTTGTTACATGAATCAGTACAAATACATTCATATTCTTGGATTTTAATATTTAATTCTAATTCGCTATTTAAGAAATCATCCATTTAATTAATGTATTTACAAAATTATATATAAGTTTTTATTCAATGTCGTAGTTTATTCTTTCTTTGGCTAATTTAAGCATGTAAGAACGGAACTTACATGTTTCGCTGTTTGTTCGGTGGTCTATTTCATTGATTTTACTGTTGAAGGAGTTAATTTCTTTCTTCTTGTTAGCTGAGTGACAGTTAGCGCATTTGGGCGGTAGTTCCAGGGATTTACACTCGGAGATGGGATGATCTTCTGAACAGTGCTTGCATGTTGGTTTATTCATTTTATTGTAGCATTTTTGTGCTGTGTGTCCGAATCTTTGACAATGGAAACATTGGGTAAGAACGTTACAATCGGTTACATAGATTCTCATGAATCCTAGATGAATTTTTTTTCTATTTATAAGATGTAGTCTCAATTCTGCTGGATTTGTTTGGAGAATTAAGTTTTTGCTGTTAGTTTTTTTGTTCGTAATGATGGCTTTGACTTGTAATATATTTTTATCTTGGTATTTTTCACATATCATTTTGATGTCGTTGTTTTGTTCAATTATGTCTTCTAAGAATTCTTTTTCGGTATAGTCTTTGTCAAGTCCTTTGAATATTACGCATGGATCCGTTTTCACAAGTACAAGTAATGAATATATAACTTATATATTCATCGGGGTTTGTTGATCTACATAATATTATGATCATAATATGTATGTTATAATATTTTTCATTAGACTTCCTTACCGTAATTATTAATATTAACAATTTGTAAATATAATTTTCAATTACTTCATTCATCTATTATTTTCCACTCTATAGAGCTTACATCCACATGAAAACTTTCTTTGTGTTTGAGGTTAAAATCTAATAACAAACGTTATAAAGATTTTATAAATTATGTTCTGAAGAAGAGATATCTCTGGATGCATCTAAGTTCCAATTAATTTATTATGTTGTAAAGCTACATTAATTACGATAATCCTAAAAGCTCCAGGGACGCCCCGATTAGCAGATATTGGTATTAGTATAGCACCAGTGCCGAAAGTATGGACACAAAATACTGAAGACATCTTCTTTACTTCTGCACCGATTTCTATATAAGAATCGTACGTAGATAACTATCATTCTCTCAATTTATTACGACCACTACGACATTAATTAGAATTTTAAAACATTATAGTAAAATATATTAAAATTCGAAACATTGCGCATTGCTTGAATCTTAAATATGTTTTGAAAGCAAATCTTTAAAGGGCCCGAATATATAGAATTTCATAAACAAGTATAGGTATTTATTAATTGAAATAAAACAAAACTTTGTTTGTAACCACGATTTATTTATTTAATTTATTTTAATATCGACTGGTTTCGCTTAACACAAGCATCTTCATCAGTTCATCAGTTTAATTTTATATTCTGAAGATGCTTGTGTTAAGCGAAACCGGTCGGTATTAAAAAAATCGTGGTTACACACAAAGTAATATTAATATGTCAAACCACAAAGTTACTGCTTTCTACCAAAATATATATTTTTCATTTTATTTTAAAAGTTTGATATTACAAAATCTATTGCCTAAATTCTAAAGGAATAACCATGTAACGCAAGGTTCGTAGAAAATTATATGTATTTTCTACGAACCTTGCATTAAAGTACTTACTAATTTTGAATGTCTATCTATGGTTGTAACTCGGGTTCGATAGGTTCGGATTTGTTTCGAAAAAGTGTCGTTTTCAAATTTCGAACTAGTTGTGTGAAGAAATCACAGAAGCGATAAAGCATCATCTACCTTCAGCACAATATTTTGAGAAAAATATTTTTATTATCATTTTGAAATTTGAAACCTTTCTATCAACAATACAGGCTATCCCGTGATTTTTCAAGGGACTACGCTAATAATATATATTAAAGGCAGTTAGAATTGTGCGGTTATTAAATCAGTTTCATAGAAAATTATTCCATGAAATCGCGTGAAATGCATCCATTTAATCCAAATGTATTGTGTTCTAGGTTGCACGATTTTATTTAATTTTCATTTAGGTAGTAATGCAAACAAAGGTAATCCGTTGTGAATTTGCCACGACAGATTAGCGGAATTCAGTACAAAGCCAAATAAACAGTTTCGTTCCATACGGAAAATGTGTTTCAATTAATTAAAAACAAAATGAGCGGGTTATCTTCGTAATTAATTAGGGATTACCTTCGGAGGAGCACACTGCGGGAAATAATCCTATGATTTACTGCTCTCGCATACATTCAGGGGTATGGGACTACGTATAGCACACAAATACAGGGTGCTTGAGAAACGCATGAAAAATAATCTTTTCACAATTTTCTATGGGGCACCCTTTCAAATTTTTCCAAATGTCTAAAAAATTGCACAGTTTTTTCCAGATTTTTTAATAGAGTTTTAGGGGTGATGACCTGACAGTTGATCCGTCGATGGTTGGCCTCCTGATATGATATCTATAATACATATAAAAATGAATCCAATTATTATAAGCAATAATTATCAGCCTGAAACACTCATCCACATTGAAAAATCTTCCGAGAAAAGATACATGACGCCAACGGGACTTGAACCCTTTTCTCGGAACATTTTTCAATGTGGATGAGTGTTTCAGGCTGATAATTATTGCTTATAATAATTGTTACCCTTTGTGCTATGCATAAAAAATCTTGTCTTAAAAACGTTAGTTTTACAATTAAAAATAATAATTAATATTTGACAAGTTTAAGTATTTCCCCAATAAAATGAAGACATAATTTGTCTCGACGCCACCTAGCGAGGGAGTTAACACTTACAATGTTTCTCTCGCAAAAATAAAGTTGGTTGTTTTCAGGTGGAAAAAATATAATAAGCAGTAATTGTTGAATGAAACACTAGCATATATTGAATCATTTGGCGGGTATGAGATAAGCCGCCATAGCTCAGTGGTCAAGAGCAATCGACCGGCAATCGAGAGGACACGGGTTCAAGTCCCGTTGGCGTCATGTATCTTTTCTCGGAAGATTTTTCAATGTGGATGAGTGTTTCAGGCTGATAATTATTGCTTATAATAATTGTTACCCTTTGTGCTATGCATAAAAAATCTTGTCTTAAAAACGTTAGTTTTACAATTAAAAATAATAATAAAAATGAATCGATGAATGTGTTACTAAGCGCATAACTTTCGAACGACTGCACCACATTGGATAATTCTTTTTTTTTGTGTGTTCGTTATTGTCAGGACAAGGTTTTTATAAAACTTCCGGTGAGCTTTGGCATTATGAAATTTGTATAAAAAAATTGCTATTGGTGGCACGCGAGGAAGCGGCTATTGCTATGGAAACCGGGAGGGAGGGAGAGATGGGGGAGGGGAATCTGGGAGGGGTAGGGGAACTCGGGAGGGGGGTTTGCGGGATGGGGAAAGGGGGGGAGTGGAGTGGGGAGAGGGAAGGTAGAGGTGACGGAGTGGGAACGCGAGGGGGGAAGAGGACGCAGGAGAAGAAGGGGAGGCAGAAGAGGAACGGGACGAATGGGAAAGGACACTCAGGGAGAAACAATTTCTTTAATAAATGGCATAGCAACGCATGCCGGGAACCAGCTAGTTCACTATAAAATTATAATTTTTGTGCATTATTTACCAATTTCAAACGTAAATTCGACTTCAAAAATACCCCCAATATCCAGTTCGCGGTTTGGGTCGCGGTTCGGCTCGTAAGTGTACACGCAATAAGATAAGATCTTTATTTATCTAAAAAATCATTTTTATACATCGATAAAATAACTAAAGATGAGCCCTCTCATACCTAATTTAAATCCAAAAATAACCACACATATGAGTCATTTCATAATACAACTATCCATCAAATTCCGTCGCATCTCTTGCGTGACGTAATAGTTTTGCTACAAAGAAATTAAACATTTTTGTATAAATTTTACTTTTCTCGATGGCCTCGAATCTATTTGTTACGAAGTTTATATGTATACAATACAATAAGATATTTACCGTCACGCACTTGTATTGCCATTTAAGATTGTTCCTAGCTTTGAGATAACAAACACTATCTTAAATATTATTCAGTGCGACACCCACACAAATATAAAATTGAACTATAACAATGACGTTCACCAATATAATATACGACAACACAACAAACTACATATATCAAAAATACACTCAACAATTCGGACTGAAATCATTAGAATACATTGCCTACACTAACTATAACAAATTGCCTGAAGAATTAAGACAGGTCTGCATGGGCCTCTAACAAATGTCGAAACGACATATTGAAATCCTATTTTTGAAATGTTATTTGGAAAACGAGTCATAAGTAGGTACAAACTCTGTTCTGATAGCTGTTCTGATTATCTCCAAGTACCAAACTTTGTACATCCAGATATGACGGGCGCGGTATATACCTTTTTTAAATCTTGTCATGTATTTTGTATATAATCATCTCGTATTAGGTCTGCATATTTTTGAGCCCGTTACCTTTTATTGTATTTTCCTGATTTTGTTTGTTTATGCATTTCTATAGCCCATTATGGAGGATTTTTTTTTTTTTAAGTTTCTTTATTCATTGAAAATTTTTTTTTACAAAAGTTGGGGATTTTTCGATCATCATGCTAGGCACATGCCCGTGTGTTGTATGTAAGGATATATAAGGATACTTTATTTTAACTTTTTAACACCAACATTACATAAATCAAATGAGTGGTTATAATAATTCATAAAATCTTATAAGACATGTTTTTGTAAAATATTTGTAAAGTGATTCTTCATATGTTGTGTCTGTATGTTGCTCCTGTGAAATGTTTTGTAAATTTTTTCTTTATATATTGTGTCTGCATATTGGGTTGGGTTGGGTTTAACTTTTCAAAAGTACCAATTGGCGATCCGATTTTTGATAACTCTTGGGAATGCAACTTCGTTGTATGTTTTATTTAAATAAATAAAAAAATAAATAGTGAAGGTTTTTACTTACTTATACGCAAAAATTTTATATTTGCCACTAGGTCCGGCATTGCCAGGGCTTTACGCAGAGATTTTCGATGAAGAAATTAGAGGGAGATAGTAATGTTGCTCTTATTTTGAACCTCAAGTGTGCAAAATTTCATCAAGAATTATTAAAATTCTGCTTTTAGGGGTAGGAAAAGTGGATGGGATGGTTTTTTGAAATCTCACATAGACGGTGACCCTTATCTTATTTTGAAGGTCAAGTGTGCAAAATTTCATCAATCTCGGAATAAAACTGTAGTTATGTTTGAAAAATCAAATACACGCCGCCCGCCCCCCCCGGGCCGCAACTGCTTTATATAAAAAAGATACTTAGATAATTTATTATTTTATTTTATTTTAAATGCACATTTACAATTAACATTTTTCCGAGCGACATTGGGAACGGTAGGTTAGTTCTGAATCTCGGAACAGCAACCATCCTGTGTGAATTGTTGTCGGCTTTCGAGGGTGCATTAATTTCAGGTAGTGTGTAGTTGAACAGGGGTGTGCGCAGAGTAGTATGTACTGTGGCATTATTCAATTAAAATTTCATACAAATTGAGGTTGTTTCGTTGAAAGGTCATTAGCTATCGGTGAACTTGTGGTTGGTGGACATTTTGACATAAATTTATTTTGTGTATTAATCGAAGTTTGAAATAATCGTGACGTTATGTTTATTTACTATTTATTAATTTATTTTTCATGTTCTCTGTAAAACGGTTACACACCATTATTTTTTTATTATTAATTTTAAGTACATGAGTGTATAAAATGGGGGCAGTTTGACTATTTTGTGACATGCGTCGAAAAATGGTTGCTGAATTGTCTGTGTTATTGAAAATGTCGATGGTCAATATAGAATCGTTAAGCAATTGAGTCGCTTGTTGATTGGCAGCGTTTAGAAAGAAGTCCTCGCTTTTGCAGCGTAAACGAGAGCATGGGATTTACCACGAGTATTGTTGGGAACAAATAAGTTAACCTCATTCAACATAGGTGGATTGTGTATAATTCCAGAGATTAATTTACAAAAAATGTTTACGTAAAAATAGTTTTCTAAGGTGTTGAAATTGAGCGTTCCTATTAAGAACAAGGATCCTTAGTATAATAATAATAATAATAATTGGATAATTTATAAAGCGCCGTTTTTGTGAAAAATCACCTCAAGGGCGCTGTACAATTTATTAGGAATGCTCAGGTTCTAACTAATTTTACTATTTATAAATGGATACAGAAACATACTTACCTGGCTGGTCACTTCCGATAAACACACTTTAATTAGAAAGTTTATGGAGAAGGTACGGCTTTGCACGCGGAGGACATTACAGTTTACACACTGGACATTGCATGATTTTACATTATTTGCTACCCTAGTATTACATTTACGAATAGATTAGTGGCAAAAGTAGAGTTGGTATTTATTTTAAAATACTGGAGAATTTAGGACTATTGGAGATTAGTGGCAAAAGTATTGTTGATATTTAGGACTCTTTAGGGCTGGAGAATGTTTATGAAATGACCTTCACAAACGCTTACTTTTTTTTTTTTTTTTTTTTTTCTACGTTTTTACGGTTAGTTATTTACGGTGTCGAGGGCATTGAATGTGAAGGTGAAAGATTTTGAATTTATGGATACGACTGTCTGAAAAGGTGAGTTTTAAGTCTAGCTCTAAATTCCGCCGCGTCTGTGATCATTCTTAAGTCATATGGCAGTCCATTCCAGGCTTTACGTCCTGACACTCTGAAAGCGCGCTCACCGAACTTAGTATCTGGTGTGCGCTTTGGTTCCTTTAACCTTCCGATAGCTGATGACGCTGCTGACCTCAGGGTTGACTGACGATAATTGGAATTTTCTGGAATACACAATTCCGATAAGTAAGCCGGAGCCATTCCGTTAAGGGACTTAAATACCATCCAGCAGAGCTTAAACTGGATCCTTTCAGGACATTTAAGCCAGTGTAGATTTTTGAGATGCTCTGAAATGTGGGAATATTTAGATACGCCGGTGATAAGTCTTGCCGCAGCGTTGAAAACGGATTGTAATTTGTTGATTTGATATTTTGGAAGACTTGCATATATTCCATTGCAATAATCTAAGCGTGAAACCACATACGAATTGACTAGTAATTTAGTCGCCTCAGTTGGCAGGTTTCTCCTTACTGCTTTAATTTGCCTCAATTGAAAAAATCCCGTGCTTACGGTTCTGTTCACTTGAGTTTTAAGGGAAAAATCAGCGTCCAGATTGACACCCAGTAGTTTTATACAAGTTTTTGGAGTGATGTCGCTTCCTGAAATGGTTATTGGGGAGTTATCAATGTTATGCTGGCGTCTGCTTGTGGCGGTCCAAAGAAACTCAGTCTTTGACGGATTAAGTTTTAATCTATTTGAGGTCATCCAGCGGGTAATTGCTTCTAGACACTCAATTATGCGAGTTTTTAGACTGTCTACTTCCTCTGGTAAGCAGTAAAAGTAAACTTGTTGGTCATCAGCGTAGCAGTATGTACGAGTATATCCTCCCATATACAGAGAAAGCATAAACCTCTTTTATACTTTTTCTTTTTATAGGATGCGGTTTTGTTCAGAGGGGCCCTAATAATTGAACTATATTCCAGGAAGCTGCGAACAAGTGATTCAATTGTTGTATGCTATGGTATTGATCTATGTTATGGTATTGATATATGTGATCTCTGATTAGCGATCTATGGTATTGCGATTTAATTAGTAAAAAGTCTCGAATATATATTTTTTGAGTGTTAATATATTTGTATTAACGTGGTAGAGCAACATCATGTTTTTTTTTTTAAATATGTATTACAATATGAGTGGTTTTTTATAAAAATCAGCACCCGAAATAACGCGCCAGAGATCCAATTTTCCGGAGGCAATGGAACTATAGTAACTCAAATGCCCGTTATGACTGACAGGCTGAGTGGGTGATTTTTAATAGAGAGGGTAGGACTCAACCAAAAAATTTCCGTAAGCAAGCAATCTTTACATAATAAATTATTATATGCCTTTGATTTTGATGAATAGAGGCAATTATTTTTTTTTATTCATCCAACACTTACTTGCAAAGCGTTCATGCTGTAATCCGGACGACATACGTATGCATCTCTGTATAGGTATTTATCAGATGCTTCTAGCACTGTACAGATTAACGAGAGGTCTCAGATGAGCCTTGTCGTTTTATTGCTCAGCGGCACGGCTAAAGGCAAACCACTACCGCTGTAACCTTATACCGAGGCAACAGGGACAGAGACAGGAAACGCAGACGCCACCACCGGACTCTATTGGAAGCTTTGAGAACCTTTTGTGCAGTAAAATGAGCAAAGTGAACTCTGGATTGCTGGTTTCCTGAGTCCAAATTAGTCTAGGGTGTGCCAATTTATAGATGCCGTGAAGCAAATGATTTAACATGTTAATTTAAATCCGGAATACAGTTCTAATTTACAATTTTGAAAAAGAATAAGCAAATCTCCTTGTCTTCATTAATTAATAATTACAAGAAAGTTATTTCTACTACCATTTTTCCATTTTATTTTTTCTTGCCATCGGAGGCACTGCTGACAGCTAGCTACATTACAGGAGAAATCCTGAATATATAACCGAGCAGTGATCTTTTTGTCAATAGTAGATATCAATGATAAATAAACAAAATCTGTAAAATTATAAAAATCTATTAATAATAAATAATAATGTTATTTTTGTAGTCGGTGTCAGCCAATTTAGGTTTGTAACTACATACATAGTTATAGGTGAGATGTGCTTGTGTCGCACGAGCGACTTGACGAGGCGAGAGGCGGGAGGGGAGCTGTCAAGTGAACACGCCGCCGGGCCGGGTACCTTGGCTGACACCGACTCCAAAAATAACAATCGTACCTACATATTGATGAATAGAAAAAGTAAGTTAATTATTAAGTTGTAGAAGAATACGAAATTTTGTTTTTACTTTTTAGTGCATTTTTTGAAGTCGTTTTTTCGTTTTGTTAAAATTTTTGTTTATTTTTTGATTTTTAGTGAATCTGAAGTTCACTAATTTGTCTGAATATGAGGAGGCCTACTAAACATGCTATTCATATGAGACAGACATAATTTGACCATAACGATGTTACTGTCAAATTAAGAGATTCGGCCGAGTATCGTTAATTTGCTCATTAAGAATTGAAGAGTTCCGTTACTTTGTCATGGTTCCCATAATCAGAATCTAACCAAATTCTTATCAAACTACCCTTGAAGTACATCCTTTCCAATAAACAAGAATCATCGAAATCGGTTGGCGTGATATTAAGTTATTTGTCCATTTGTCGCGCACATGTTAACGCAAATTTAAGACTTATAAGGTTTTCTCATAGATGCCATTGTCAGAACTTGAAAAATGGGACCACACGGAAAGCACCAGCTTTCAAATAAAAAAAGAATCTTCAATATCGGTTCACCCAGTCGAAAGTTCTGAGGTAACAAACATATAAAAAAAAATTAAAAATATACAGTCGAATTGAGAACCTCCTCATTTTTGAAGTCGTTTAAAAATAAGTATAAAATCCCTTAAATATGTATTAACCATAATATTTATGAACTAAACTGCAATATATAGTAAATTGTACTTTATTGTAAACTGCTGATTTTCCAACAATATTTTTTTTCTCTTATTTGATAGTTTTATTAAATTCTTGGCAAATTCTTACATAATATTATCAGTTTTTTTTCAGTTTCAGTGCCGGCAACCCGGGCGTTTATTTTTTTCATTTATTTATATAGTTTCCTTTTACCCACCTCACTAGACAAAGTCTGTTCCGAAGCAGGTAAATAACATTTTATATTTATTAAAAAGATATGAACCAAAGTAGATATACATATAAAAAGATAAAAAAAATAATGTAAAAATATATGCCTGTGTGTACTATGCCTACGCCTATGCCTACTATGCTCTTGTGATAAAATATAATAAAAAAGATAAAAAAATACTATGAAAATATATGCCTATATTTGTATGCATGCACATTCATACATGCACATTTTCTTATCCACATATACATATATATACACACATAATATATAAACATATACACATGCATACACATATACACACGCATTCACACATACACGTATACATAGTACATACACATACATAATGTTGTTATATTTAATATTTACATATAAATTTGGTTTTTGTTTTTGTTATTTGTCATATTTCCGTAAAAAGATTGCCTACGTAATTATGCATTGAAATAAGAAAACATAAATACAGTGGGTACATAATAGTTAATAATGTATGCAGTACTACATTATCGATTTGATTATTTCAATTAATGTAGTAGTTTTTAACATATATACGAAAGTAGGAGAGACGTGATTAAAATTAATTTAATCGTTATAAAATAAAGACTTAAAATTAAGAGAATATTTCACAGGTAACATTAGATATGGAACGAGAGATCTAAACAATGCTGGAGCAATTTTTCTTCCATTGCTCGATGCTAACTAAGATCTAAGTTATATATAAGTGGATTACAGGATTACAGAGTAGATAATAAATATCTCAGCGCAAATTCCAGCTCTATCTAAGGATTTATAAGTCAGCTCAGAAATCTTTCGTTGCACTTCACTATAGAAGATTTAAGTCCAACTTCAAAGGAACTTTTCCATAATTCTTTCTAAAGCCATATATAAAGTTTAAAAGCTAAGAATATTTTCAATAGAGGTATAAAAAGCAGCGAAAACGGAACAATATAGATACTTAGAAAATACAAAGTTGTAATTAAATTTATAAATCTACCTTCTGACATAATATTGTAGCCGAGCCTAAATTAATACAATGGGAAAAGTTCTTAACAAAAGCTAAACAAGTTTACAAGTTAAACGGATCTAAATATTTCTGCATGACTTGTATCAACTTTCCCGTAATTCTTCTTAAGGTGCTGGGAACTAATTTTTTTTTTTTACAAAAGAGATCAATACTGGATTCTTTGATAATACATTTCTGCCGAGTGGATAGAACAATAACGAAACACAAAGTTGTCTAAATAAATCAAGTCTTTAATAAAATTAATTTAAAACTCTTTGTCTGGTTGAAACGCTATCTATTATTAAATACATGATCACGGATTTAGTTCAGGTACTCGTAGTTTGCAGTAGATTTTTTAAATATTGATTTTAATCAATCTTTAATAGTCTTTCTCATTAATAAATAGAGCAGAAATCTATGGAGACGTGATTCAATTTTTGAATAGGTACCACTCCCAGAAAGGCCAATGAAAACGCTACCCCGGGAACATTTATCGAATAACCAACGCCTCTACCATAGGTCACGTGGTTAAGTGGTTCGTTTAACGTGGTGACTTAGCAGGGGTGTCCGGATTCACACGAGGTTTTTCCGGGTCTTGGGGCCTTTGCGTCAGCCCACCAGCTGCATGGAAGGCCGGTTCGGGAGAGAATGGTTGAGGGAGTCCCTTTGAATTTTCCAGCCGTATTCTATCGGAACATTGCCTTGCACCGCAGTGGGAGGGATAGATTCACACGTCCGTCACTCCTGGACACACTGACCCCCAGATTCCTACCCACCCCTAATACCCTTTTCCTTCCCAGAACTTCCACTTCTTCCTTTTCTAAAAAGACTCTCCATGCAGTATCCAAAAGGATGACATGGGCCTTGAGTGGAATTATTTTACTCAGGGCCCCCTGTGTGGAGCTAATGTATATATAACAAATTATATATATATATATATATATATATATTAAAAGGGGTGTTAAGGGCCGTACATGACATACTTTAACCAGTGCTTCCTGACATTATTTGGAGTAAAAATCGAAAATGAAATTTTGGTC
Organism: Limnephilus marmoratus; assembly: GCA_917880885.1. Lineage (NCBI taxonomy): Eukaryota > Metazoa > Arthropoda > Insecta > Trichoptera > Limnephilidae > Limnephilus > Limnephilus marmoratus. The sequence goes on along the minus strand of OU862923.1, from coordinate 52,956,264 downwards.
TCCGGTGACATTTTTGATGTTTTTTTTTTTCTACAAAAACATAAAAAAATGGTAGTTGTTGAACAGTTGGACGCGGGGTAAGGGGCTCGTCGGACACCCGGCTGAGTGACCAGTGACCAGTGACGACATGCGGAAATTTTTTTTTTATTTTTTTTGAAGAAAAAATTTTTGAAAAAAAAAGTCGTCAAAAAAAGTCACCGGAGACCAAAATTTCATTTTAATTTTTTACTCCAAATAATGTCAGGAATCACTGATTAAAGTAAGTCAAGTACGTCCCTTAACATCCTGTATATAATTTGTACATGTGTTCAATTATTGTAGAATGAAGTCCTTTATTCTACCCAAGAAGGTAGGTCTGTATCTTCTTCCAGACTTCAATCCTAAGATCATTTAAAATGTAATATTTTTTAATGTAATTACATAAATTCGTCCATTTAATAACGATGATGTGAGAAGATTGTCTGAAGTTACCGCAAAACAAATAGCGGTACTCCATTCTTCAGCGCACTGGAATAGCAAAGTCTATTATTACTAGCCCCGTACGGCCACTACAATACATCAGGTGCTTATTTCCCAAGCGTATCGGGCGGAACAAGACAAGCAATTATGACCCTTGCTGGCTCAGAAGATTAGTGCGGGTTGACGGTCAAACGTTTACGCTGGATTGCCCCTGCAATCTGCGCTCAGATTTAAGCCGTGATTGGGAGATCAACTACCCCCCCTGGCTGCAGGCTATACCAAGGGAAATAGATATAGACCATACGATTATCTATGTCTATGATTAATAGACCGGGAGGGGAGATAGGTAAACCCTACGTCATCGACTACACGGATGAAACTACTTTTAAGTGATAATGGGCATCTAGAAAACCTTAAAAAAGCTGGTCTGCCGGTGCGCCTCTTGGCAGGAGCCGCGCAGTCATGGAAATAGTCAGCGATTTTTTTGGTCTAAATTACGTCATCGACTACATGAACGGGAATGGTCTCATATGATAAAGGTCGATTAGAAAATGAGAAAAAAGCAGGTCTGCCAACCGGCAGCCTGGCAAGTTCGGAGGCAGCCGGCGTCAAAGTGGGGAAAAAATTGGTCGATTTTACGTCATCGACTACACGAATGAAACCAATGAATAACTATAGTCCAGATTACTCCATATAAGAATTTCGTGGTCTGCCGACCAGCAGCCTGGCAAATTTTTGTGTAGGATTTTTTTAAGTTTTTTTTTTTTTTTTTTAATTTTTCGTTTATCTTTATTATTATTTTTATTTCACTATATTTTTAAAAACTTTGAATGACATATTTTAAAAAAATAATCTAAAAATATAAAAAAAAATAATTTAAGAGTTCCCAGTGTACCCATACGTCAGGCGAGCCTTTAGACGCCAAACCACTTACGAAACCTGCCGCGGTGCCCCTCACCGCTGTCGCGTGTTAATATTTTTGTACAAATTTATAATAATAATAGTCCTTTTAAGATTGCCTAATAGTCCATAGTAGTTGGAAGTTCGAACAACCAACCCACCGTCGCCGTAAGAGCTGCGTTCGTCCGAAAAACGACGGAAATTTCCGAACCCCGTCCGTTTCATATCGGTTTCGCTTGCCCTGCTGCATCGATTACATCGAATACAAGATCGGAACTAACGAAAACCTGTAGTCTAAATCATCCCATTTATGACTTCTTTCATTTGCCGACCAGCAACCTCTCAGTTTTTTGTGTACGATCTTTTAAAGTTTTAATTTTTTTTTAAATAAAATTTTATTTCTTTTCAATATCTTTATTATTATTTTTATTTGCATATGGTTTTAAAAACTTAGAATGCAAGATTTTAAACAAAATAAGTTGTAATCATAAAAAAATAAATTTTGAGTGTTCCGAGTGTACCCATCGGACGGGAGAGCCTTTCGACGTGGAACAACTTACTGGAAACTGGCCGCGGAGCCCTTCGCCGTCAACGCGTGCCCATATTATTAAACCAATTTATAATAATAATAGTCTTTTTAAGATAACCTAATAGTCCACAGTGGTTGAAAGTTCGAAGAACCACCGCACCGTCACCATAAGAGCTGCGTTCGTACGAAAAACGATGGAAATTTCCGAACCCCGTCCGTTTCATATCGGTTTCGCTTGCCCTGCTGCATCGATTACATCGAATACAAGATCGAAACTAACGAAAACCTGTAGTCTAGATTATTCCATTTATGAATTCCTTGGTCTGCCGACCAGCAGCCTGGCTGTTTTTGTGTAGGATCTTTTTGAATATTTTTTTATTTTTTTTTAATTAAAAAAAAATATTTTCAATATCTTTATTATCATTTTTATTTGAATATGGTTTTAAAAACTTAGAATGCAAGATTTTAAATGAAATAAGTTGTAATCATAAAAAAATAAATTTTGAGTGTTCCGAGTGTACCCATCGGACGGGAGAGCCTTTCGACGCGAAACAGCTTACTGGAAACTGGCCACGGAGTCCTTCGCCGCCAACGCGTGCCCATATTATTAAACAAATTTATCATAATAATAGTCTTTTTAAGATAACCTAATAGTCTATGGTGGTTGGAAGATTGAACAATCACCGCACGGTTGCCATAAGAGCTGCCTTCGTACGAAAAACGACGAAAATTTCCGAATCCCGTCCGTTTCATTTCGGTTTCGCTTGCCCTGCTGCATCGATTACATCGAATACAAGATCGAAACTAACGAAAACCTGTAGTCTAGATCATTCCATTTATGACTTCTTTGGTCTGCCGACCAGCAGCCTGGCTGTTTTTGTGTAGGATCTTTTAAAATTTAATTTTTTTTTTTATTAAAATAAAATATTTTCAATATCTTTATTATCATTTTTATTTGAATATGGTTTTAAAAACTTAGAATGCAAGATTTTAAATGAAATAAGTTGTCATCATAAAAAAATAAATTTTGAGTGTTCCAAGTGTACCCATCGGACGGGGAAGCCTTTCGACGCGAAACAACTTACTGGAAACTGGCCAAGGAGTCCTTCGCCGCCAACGCGTGCCCATATTATTAAACAAATTTATCATAATAATAGTCTTTTTAAGATAATCTAATAGTCAATGGTGGTTGGAAGTTCGAACAATCACCGCACCGTTGCCATAAGAGCTGCCTTCGTACGAAAAACGACGGAAATTTCCGAACCCCGTCCGTTTCATATCGGTTTCGCTTGCCCTGCTGCATCGATTACATCGATTACAAGATCGGAACTAACGAAAACCTGTAGTCTAAATCATCTCATTTATGACTTCTTTCGTCTGCCGACCAGCAGCCTGTCAATTTTTTGTGTACGATCTTTTAAAGTTTTAATTTTTTTTTAATTAAAAAATATATATATATTTAATATCTTTATTATTATTTTTATTTGAATATAGTTTTAAAATCTTAGAATGCAAGATTTTAAATAAAATAAGTTGTAATCATAAAAAAATAAATTTTGAGTGTTCTGATTGTACCCATCGGACGGGAGAGCCTTTCGACGCGAAACAACTTACTGGAAATTGGCCGCGGAGCCCTTCGCTGCCATTGCGTGCCCATATTATAGCCTGGTTGGTAGACTCGAAAGACTTAAATTAATTTTTTATCATTGCCACTTATTTTTATTTAATCTGGCATTCCAATTTTTTAAAACGATATTGAAATAAAAATAATAATAAATACAATGAAAATAATTTTAATAAAATTAAAAAAACTTTAGAAATCGTACGTAAAAAACTGCCAGGCTGCTGGTCGGCAGACCAACGAAGTCATGAATGAAATTGTCTAGACTACAGTTTTTCGTTAGTTTCGATCTTGAATTCGAAGTAATCGGTGCAACAGGGCAAGCGAAACCGATATGAAATGGACGGGGTTCGGAAATTTCAGTCGTTTTTCGGACGAACGCAGCTCTTACGACGACGGTGCGGTTGTTGTTCGAACTTCCAACCACTATGGATTATTAAGTTATCTTAAAAAGACTTATATTATTATAAATTGGTTTAATAATATGGGCACGCGTTGACGGCGAAGGGCTCCGCGGCCAGTTTCCAGTAATTTGTTTCACGTCGAAAGGCTCTCCCGTCCGATGGGTACACTCGGAACACTCAAAATTTATTTTTTTATGATTACAACTTATTTTATTTAAAATATTGCATTCTAAGTTTTTCAAACAATATTCAAATAAAAATAATAATAAAGATATTGAAAAAAAATAAAATTTAATTTAAAAAGAAATTAAAACTTTAAAAGATCGTACACAAAAAAACTGACAGGCTGCTGGTCGGCAAACGAAAGAAGTCATAAATGGGATGATTTAGACTACAGGTTTTCGTTAGTTCTGATCTTGTATTCGATGTAATCGATGCAGCAGGGCAAGCGAAACCGATATGAAACGGACGGGGTTCGGAAATTTCCGTCGTTTTTCGGACGAACGCAGCTCTTACGGCGACGGTGGGTTGGTTGTTCGAACTTCTAACTACTATGGACTATTAGGCAATCTTAAAAGGACTATTATTATTATAAATTTGTACAAAAATATTAACACGCGACAGCGGTGAGGGGCACCGCAGCAGGTTTCGTAAGTGGTTTGGCGTCTAAAGGCTCGCCTGACGGATGGGTACGCTGGGAACTCTTAATTTTTTTTTTTATATTTTTCGATTTTTTTTTTAAATATGTCATTCAAAGTTTTTAAAAATATAGTGAAATAAAAATAATAATAAAGATAAACGAAAAATTTTAAAAATAAAAAAAAAAACTTTAAAAAATCGTACACAAAAATTTGCCAGGCTGCTGGTCGGCAGACCACGAAATTCTTATATGGAATGATCTGGACTATAGTTATTCATTGGTTTCATTCGTGTAGTCGATGACGTAAAATCGACCAATTTTTTCCCCACTTTGACGCCGGCTGCCTCCGAACTTGCCAGGCTGCCGGTTGGCAGACCTGCTTTTTTCTCATTTTCTAATCGACCTTTATCATATGAGACCATTCCCGTTCATGTAGTCGATGACGTAATTTAGACCAAAAAAATCGCTGACTATTTCCATGACTGCGCGGCTCCTGCCAAGAGGCGCACCGGCAGACCAGCTTTTTTAAGGTTTTCTAGATGCCCATTATCACTTAAAAGTAGTTTCATCCGTGTAGTCGATGACGTAGGGTTAACCTATCTCCCCTCCCGGTCTATAAGTCATTCGTGATGTTGATATACTCGAGGAATATTACCTAAACATGTCTTAATGGAGATGTATACACTCCTAGAGAATATAATACAACAGTCATCTGTTTTTAAACCCTTTTTATCAATTACTCCAAAAGTTAGAATTCCAAGCTAAATTAATAATGATAATATTTTTGTTGCAGGCTACATCCAGGGTTTAAAAAGATAAAAAAAACACTGAAAGATTAAAAATTAAACAGAACAGAATTAAACACAGAAAAATTAAAATGTGCACCGCTATAAAACCAAAGTTTCCGATCGCAATTCGTGAAATATTTATGAAATTTTTTTTAAATATTTTTTTATGAAACGACGTAAAAGTGAGGAGACAAGAAGCTTTGTAATACATTTGTCTAACAAAATATGTGTGTTTTTATTTTTTTTAATTATCATTTATTTTAGTTAAAAAAACCTAAGGTGAGTAATTTTTAAAACTTTTGTTTGCATTCAAAATTTATTCGTTAATTTAAAATAATTTTTAAGCTTTTATCATCACTTTTCAAAAAAAAAAAATTTAGTTTTCGGATACATAAAGAAATATTTAATTTAAGTATTTAGATTTCAATTTTTTTTAAATACATACAATTTTTATTTCAGCAGGACTGGGAGGAGAGTGCGATCTCCGTCTGCCATATTACATGTGATATATGTGTATAATTATTACATAATAAAGAGAAAAATTAAAATCAAAATGAAAACTATAACGAAAAACATAATATGTAGGAACCAAATGATAACTATAACTAGACATCGGATTATATGCACTAACAAAGTGCCAAAATATGCATGCAAATATGCACTAAAAAAGGCCGAAATATGCACTAAAAACTTTTGATTTGCCCAAAATATGCACAATGCAAAATCAAAAAACCATTTATATTTTTATATATTTTAATTAAACACCGTACAAAAACAGCGAAATATTCTTAAAATTATGCATAGTTTTTGTAATAATATACAACTAAGTATTTTTCCAAATATTCGAGCTCAAATTTGTGACTTTGTCACCCAGTATTGATTTGTACGCCGAAAACGACCTCTCTACGACAACTAACGTCATTGGACAAAATTTAAAATTTGGCGCCATTTCTGGAGATACGTCCTGTTTAGGCCGGGTATGACCTGTGCCGTTGATGTAGGCATTAATGTTCTTCATGTCTTCAAGACTCGGGTTTTAAAGCAAAATAGAGTCTAACTTTTTACGAATCTTTTCTGATATTGAATTAGGAAGGGCGTTGGCGAGTTCGATCATTAATTCCAGTATTTCTACTGCTTTAAATAGAGGAAGGTTTTTTGTTTCCAATTTTTTAATGGCATCTGGTAACTTGTGGAAATGTGTTGAGATGAGGGCGATATTCTGTTTAATGGATGCGTCTTCAAATGCTAGCTTGCTTTAATGAATTGCAATGGCCTCAGAACTGTCAAATTGCCCAACTACTTGTTTTACGGCCTCAAAAATTTCAGCATAGAATAATGCTGCCTTTAGCCAAGTACCCCATCGAGTAATTATGGGTTCTGGCGGCAATGCTAGATTTGGCCATTGCTCTTTGCACACGCGACGGTGCTTTTAAAAACACTTTTTTGTAGAGGAAATCAATTTATTAACATCCCATACTCTTGCCGTATCTCTTCTGCAAGGCGATGAAACCCGTGAGCTAAGCAGGTAAGGTGTAGTAAATTTGGATAAAAAGTTTGCAAGGCTTGGCCAGCTTTCACGTCAGCCACCGCGCTGGTGCCCTACGCGACATCGTCACCTAGCTCCCTATACGTAGATGATACCTCCCGCTATTAAACGAAATATGCACGATTTGGGAAAAAAGGCTTAAATTTTAATATGCATTAACGTCGTAATTAGAGAGTTATATGCATTTGCATATGCAAATATTCAAATGCATATAATCCGATGTCTAATGATAACATAAAATAAAAACATCATTTAAATAAGTAAAATAAAATAAATGTAATGTATCATTATGGAGAAATTTTGCAATAAATAAAATTAATTAAAATAAATGTTAAACGTCCAACAGGAAGATCGCCCCATCATTGTCTGTATCCACTGCTCATTTAGTGCTGAGAGCTGAGCCACTCGGATGCAGCCACGACAATGACGTTGGTTAACTTCCTTAACCTGCCCTAGAAGCCGGCTAGTCGGTGGTGAAGTAAGGCTGGAAATGAGTGAACATCGTGGAGGCACTGCAGAACCATGTGACCCGTACGCATTTAAGTGGCCTGTATGCATTTTTGTAGCACTTCCTCAGTTGCCCCATTGCGCTGTTGGGTATTTTGTCCACAGCTCAGTTGTGCACAAGGCAGTGCAGTACGTCTTGGAATAATTTTCTGACTTCGTCGATACCGTGGTAGAAGGTGATCTAGGAGGTTTTGAGTAGAACCGCCTTGAGAGCATTCTGGCCCGTAGGTATATTAATTGTTTTTCTTTGTCCTTCCATGTCGTCTATAGGTATCCTTAGCTATCTATAATGCAAAGCGCAAATTTTTTTAACTTCTGTCAGAATATGTCCTTAAATTTCAAAGTTAATACTGCTGGGATTAATAAAGTGTTATTATATCTAATACCACTGGAGTGATACTACAGCGGTATTAGACATAAATAATTCATTGAACATAATTAATTCCATTTGATTAAGCTGTCTCTCATCCCAAATCTCAGCAAGAGTAGGCGCTAGTCTCAGTCATGTCTGTACCCATTCTATCGCGTAATTAATAATCAAAGTATTACCTACTGGTAGAACTGGTCGGTGATTGTGATCCTACAGAGCATCAATATAAGTTTTTACACTCTCATCTTAAAATAACAACATTCAAGTTCAAGTTCTGTTATTATCGAAGTACCGTGAATCAACCGGTCCATGATGAAATATTAATAATACCTTTAGCAGAACTTGAAATTTTATCTATTTTTTTAAATTTTGTCAAACAACCCGCCCTGAATGATGTAGAAATGAATAAGGAAAATAAATACAAAATGATACGATACGTTATTAAATTAAAACAGAGAATTCCATTTTAGAGGAATATTCACGGTAGTACAAATATCGTATTTCAAGAAAGAGGTTAACTAATTGCTTCCTTTACTGTAAACTTTCTTTCTCGCTAAATGAGACGACCTAGTTCCGGCGGGCACTTCTCTTAGCATATAATAATAATATTTAAGTAGTGTTCAAGAGAAGAGAAGAGGAGCTTGTTTACCTGTTTATAGAAACATCCAGCGCTAATCCCCGGACTTCCGAGAAGACAGGAAGCAGTGTTTGCTCGGCTAATGAGCTGAATTTCTGCTTCCGGGTCACCGAATTAAATCCGAACCAGGGCGAGGTCAGCACCCACTCTGCCACTGTCGTCGTCGAATGAACTTTTCATTTCCGGAATAATTTCAAAGACGTGTAAATATGTACATTGTACACGAAGATTTGGTAAATATTTGTTTTGCTTTACATGTTTTTAAAGCGTGAAATTTATACTATGCCTTTGTTGTGTTTTCGTCATTATCTCATCATTAGTGTTACAACCCTTGGGGAGTTATTGCCGCCCCTATGAGATTCCTCGACTTCAGCCGGTCTCTTTCTGTCTTCTTCCAGTTGTTATTTGACGTAGCATTACAAAGTTGTGTTTTTGTAGCCGTGCTGGGTAGTATCTTTTTTCCCCGCCAGAGTTTGCGAGAGCGTTACGAGCTGTTAAATCGGGATAATCAACATACGTGAGGTCTACTGTTAACAGAATTACTAGTTAAGTTACTTTTTTATGTGCATAGATCACAAGAGTCCCAGCTACTCCCGTCTGGAGCCAGTGAGATTATGGCATCCCCAATCAGGGTATGTTGTGAGGCTGAAGGTAGTGGAAAGGGGAAGGAGATGGGGAAGAGGAAGGTGGGGAAGTACCTGGCTAATCAGATCTGGTCACCAAACACGGCTAAAACCAACGGCTAAAGCAACGTTTCACTTCTGAATGGTGGTTTTACACCAGGGCGAGTCTGAGAGGATCTTCCACTGTGAAACGTGTAATAAATTAATTGTGAAATAACAAAAATTAATCAAATAAAATTTATTTGCGCACGCCGGGATTCGATCCCGCGAATTCGCATTGGGACAAGAGTCTTACCCCTCGACCACAGAGGCCGTCAATAACTAACCTAAATATCGACCGTCTACCTAAGTTAAATACTGTGTCCTTTTGGTGGTCGGTAATTTTCTATTCTTGGAATATGACGTGTTCAGGGTGCAGTCGTTTGTAGTCCATACCAACCCTTTGTTTCTCTTATCTGTGATACCAACATATTTTTCTGTATTTTTCTTTTTCAGACTTCCGGTCTTCAGCTTTAAACAAAGAACTTTCTCAAAAGTCTTCATATTAACCGGTTTTTCTCGGCCCTCATCCACACAAAGTTGTTTAGTAAAATATATATTATATTAATTATAATGTATTATATCTTGCGTACCATATTTCTTATTGAAAGTAATTTATCTACATTTTTGTCCACACGAATATTAGAAATAACTCGCAGTTGCATTCATGTGCAATAGAATAAGTTGCTGGGGGTTATGACGAATGCATACAGACGAAAGAAGGTGTACTTATTAATAAAATATATGAAATAACTCCTCAAATGCCGTCAGCTTAAAAGGAAGAAAATTTGATGAGAAAATTTTCGTTTTACTAAATTTATTTATTTTCGCAAAATATAAAGTATTTTGTAAGCATGCAGGTATTTTAAATAAAATATGTCGACGTTTTTTACGGCAAATTCAATGTACTGGTAAGAGATAGGTAATGATTGCCCACTTAAGAAATTTTTACTTTGAATAGGTACCTATAGGTTTCATCCTACCCACCATACAATACAAAACAATAAAGCGTTATTTACTATTTAATTAAATACCTACCAAATCTTTCATCGAACATGTTACACCATAACTAAATGAAAAAAAAAATTAAATTAGCAAATGAAAATAGACAAAATTACAGTGATTGCTAATACTTTGACAGTAATTGCCCACTTAAGTGATTCAATAAATCGTGAACAAAACAACCTGAAGATGATACATACATATTTATTTATTACCTGGTCCCCGGCATGCCTCTCCAAAAAAAAAATTGATTCTCCCTGCATGTCCTTTCCCGTGCGTCAGCATTCCCTTCCACCTTCCCCCCCTCCCCCCCTCGTCTCTTCCCTCTCCGCGAATCCCCCCTCCCCCGTCCCCCTTCCCCCTATGAAATACATACATATTCATTTATACAAATTTTACAACGCCATTAAAAATATGCTACATATTATTCTGATGTATGAGCTATATTTTTGTAAAGTTCCATTAAAATCCATTCAGTAGTTTTTGCGTGAAAGAATAACAAACACATACATCCGTACACTTTCGCGTTTAATAGTAGGAAGATTGTATTTTTCTTTTGGAGGGGTGCAGACATACGTTCACCGTCTATTGACATTTAGTGTGTGAGACAGAGGGAAAATAAATGTTTATGAACAAAAGCAAAACAATCAGCGCATTGATATTTGACGTTATTGAATTTTTGGAATTCACTCACTATTCAATATTATACTTATCATGATATTGCTGCAGCTTTTTCAAAAGATGAGAATTCGTTCCAAACAAAATGTATGAGGAAAAGAATTTAATTAATAACTAGCTGACCCAAAACACGTTGTTCTGCCGTATGAATTATTTCTAGTGAATATTTTGGTGGAAATAAAAAATATGAGTGTACTATATTTTTTGTCAGTCCGTCTTTAGCCAGCACAAATAAGCTCGATGGTTTGCCCACGTGAGAACATTATGAAATAGAATGAAATATCTAAATAGAATGAAATATCAAAATAGAATGAAATATCGAATGTATGCGAATGTGTATGAAATAGAATGAAATATCGAATGCAGAAATATAGAATGAAATATCAAAATAAGGCGACGCTTCTCGTGAATGTCTTGCGCATGTGTGGATGAAATTTCTATGAGGCGGACGTAGCGCCATCTGTCATTCAACAACATAAATCATAAAAAACGGTCAAGCTGTTTCGGAGAAGTGCGACCACAAACACCGTGACAGGAGATTTTTACATACTCGTATAAGATTTTTTTTCGTGAGTTTTTCCGATGTTATTCGGAGCGGAGTCAAATTCAACAAAACAAAGATCATAAATATCGATTCAGTCGTTCTGGAGTTATAAATGGTGTAACTAACCTGAATTTTTTTTATATATTAAGATAAAAACAAGAGTAAAAATTATGACAATACATAAAAAAACAGCAAAATTGAAAAAATGGTTTTCATTTAAATTCTCCACCCTGCTCATAAAAAATAAACTGCGTTAATAATTTATATCCATTGGTTGTTAACACCTGCCTGTTTGCTTGCTGAAATGTAACCGATCCCTGGAGCGAGACAACAACTGGCTGCGCCACTGCAGACGGCGATATGTAATATACTCGTATTACCGAAGAATCTAAAGTTCCCATATTAAATCACAACCTCCTCAGGGACAAGTTTGTCGCCCCCAGTTGTTCAGTTGTTGCGCCTCTGATATTTGTTATGTGAAAAGTTTAAATTACTAATGACGCCCGACCTAAGCGCTAGCGATGCCTTGCCGGAGACTTCAGGGGCGTAACTCGCGACGGGACAACTTGGGAAGTCGTTCCGGGGAGGGAAGGGAAAGAATGTGTAATGATACTAAATGCTTACAACTTTACCTACATGTTGAACACGGGCGAGTTGTATTAGAGACTTGCACACTGTTTAACTTGTAAACTTGGTGGAATATTATGGGTGAGCAGGCACCCGCGGGCCATACCTATTTAAGCCGTGTAACTAAAACAGTGGTATATTTCACTTACTAGTTTAACATTGTGCTATTTTAATGCATGTAAGTAGGTACAATGAATTTAAGCTGCGGGTAGGTACCAACAATTTGGGAGGCGGGAATAGGTATCGCCGCCTCAGGAACCATTTATAAGCGGTTCGCTACGTTTGGTGACTTAGCAGGGGTGCCCGGGTTCATGGGGCGAGGTTTGTCTGGATCTTGACTTCGGATACGTCTGCCCACCAAATACGTGGCAGGCCGGAATGGGAGACACAGGTTGAGGGAGATATTTTGATCTCTCCAGCAGAACTCTCTCGGAATACCGCTCCACTGCAGTGGGAGGGATGGTTTCATTTGTCCGTCACTCCTGGACACACCGACTACCCGCATTCCTCTTTTTCCTTCCCAGAACTTCTTCGTCTTTCTTTTTTAAAGACCCTACAGCACCCCCAAAGGTGACATAGGCCTTGAGGGGAAATTTTTTCATCAGGGCCTCCTGTGTGAAGATCAATATATCATCAGGAACATGGCAGTGATTTTTGCTATTATTGTGTTTTTTCATACATCATTTTAATCCAAGACAGTCATAATGTTTAGAATCTGGTAGATAAGTTGTTTTTTTCAACTAAAAAGTATTTAACCTCCAAAAGTTTATTTGGAAAAGAAAAAAGAATTCTCCCACAAAACTACCGCCACCGAAATATTAGATTCATCAGATGGGTTCGGAAGCCAAATGTAGGGAAAATTCCTACAAACTTCACATTTTGATAAGCATTATGGGGAATTGAAAACTTAGCCAGTATGCAGCAGGAAGCGCCACTGGCTGTTCTGAATTTATTTACATCGGGAATATTCTAACACCACGGCTAGAAAAATGCCTGAAAAGATTTATCATATATTTTCAATATATTCGACTTAATATATCTACAGGGTGCCAATGGACTAACTTTATTACAAGTGATTTCTGACATTATTTGGAGTAATACATGTAAACGTAATTTTGTTTTTTTTTTTAAATTTTTTCCCAAATAAAACATTTAATTTTTTTTTTACTTTAAGGAACGTACCCATACTACGTGACACGTTTAGGGGGGTCTTCAAAATGTCACGCTTGGTACAAATGAGCGGCGGCGGGCTTAGGTTTTTGGTCACCGGGGGGGGGGGGGGGAGGTTAAAAATTGTCACGTAGTATGGGTACGTTCCCTTACGAGTAAAACCCAAATTGTAAAATTTAATTAAATGAAGACAATATTAGCCAAACACAATCGAAAATCTGGAAACAGAAAAATCAGACAAAGATTTAGGCATGTCTGAGACTCAAACCCAGGACCTTCGGCTTTCCGGGCCGCAACTCTAGACGGCCAGCGTAATCTAGCGGTAAGGCTCTTAACTCGCAATCCGAAGGTCGCGGGATAAATTTTATTTGAATGATTTGTGTTATTTCACAATTAATAAATTTAAATAATGTATATAATATTTGCGGTACATTCCAGAGTGGAAGATACTCTCAGTATCGCCCTGGTGTAAGACCATCCTTCAGAATTAAAACGTTGCTTGAAATGGCGTTAGCCGTGTTTGGTGGCCAGATCTGAATAGCCAGGTACTTCCCCACCGTCCTCTTCTCCATCTCCTTCGCCTCCCTCTACCTTCAGCCTCACAACATACCCCAATTGGGGATGCCATAGTCTCACTGGCTCCAGAAGGGAGCAGCTGAGACTCTTGTGAGGTATTACTATATTTTTTTTAATCTACCAACTGAGCTAATGTGTTCCTATCCGATGCGGTCATTTTTAACTGTATCATACTTCGACTAAGAACTACCAACATTATCTTCATTTTCTTAACGCATATTTTATTGGCTGCTATCTTTATATATGATTGCAACATTCAAACCCGAACTAAATGCTATCTAGATAGTGTTTGGATAAATTTGTATCCATTTTTATTTTTAATATGCGACATCAAAAATTTTATTTACATTTTTTACTTCAAATAATGTCAGGAATTAATGTAAATCAGGTACGTTCCTTAATACCCTGTGTATCTTTATAATGATAAATTAAATATACACGGAGAAAAAGTTGTCAGGCCCATGAAACAAAATCTGCGGTATTTTAAATAGTTTCACGTAATAATTCCACATGGAAAGAAAAACTTGTAAATGTTAAAATGAAAAATTTAGTTAATTGGATGAGGTTGATACTATAATTATGTGGGATTTTGTTTTTAGCCAATCTCTACACCATACTTGTTATATAATTATACTTGTTATATAATTATACTTGTTGTATAATTCGTCCCACATAGCATCCTCCAAAATGAAGTAGGCCCTGAGAGAAATTATTTTCCTCAGGGCCTCCTGTGTAGAGTAAATGTAAAAAAAAAAATGTATATATGTATACTCGTTTACAGAAGTATTAGTCGTGTTTGATTTAGTGCACTGAATCTGGCTGAAGCGGATTGAATCTCAAAGAAGAGTATCTGAAGATTAGAACTGTTCGTAAAAACAACAAGTCTTACTGCAACTGTAAACCGTGTACGAGTGCTGGGCACGTATTCTCCGTTTTTCCCGATTGCGCAACACCGCACCGGTGCAGGATTTAAACTTTACGTTCCCAAATAGTGTTTTTGTTAAAATACAATTACTCACCTCACATATAAATAACTTTTTATATTTAATTACAAACTTACATTACTTATGATCATGAAGTATAATTTTGCTTTAATATAAAATGGTTTATTACTGCTCCCGTTTGGAGCCAGTGAGACTATGGAGGTATGTTGTGAGGCTGAAGGTAGTGGGGAGGGAAAGGAGATGAGGAATAGGAAGGTGGGGAAGTACCTGGCTGTTCAGATCTGGTAACCAAACACGGCTAAAGCCATTTAAGCAAGTTTCAATTCTGAATTACACTTGGGCGATTCTGATAGTATCTTCCACTCTGGAACGTGCCGGAAATATACTATATATTATTTTTAATTAATTTATTGTGAAATAACACAAATTAATCAAATAGAATTTATTTGCCACACCGGAATTCGATCCCGCGACCTCCAGATTGCGAGTCAAGAGCCTTACCCCCCGACTACGCCGGCCGTCAATATTAACTACTAATAAATACTAATAATCATACTAATTTTAAAATTGTAAACATTTTAAAAATAGTATGAAATTATGTTATGGCTAAAATTGTACAAGTCTCAATATAAATTACTGTAGTGTCTTCAGTTCGTACAGTTTGTTTCTTTTGTTGTACTGAGTCGGGAAAATGAGGAATTCTAAGGAATCCGCTCTTTAAAAGAGTAAGGGTTGAACGGGGCGAGTTGAGCTAATGACGTCTGTACACGAGTTGCCTTTCAGCAGGATCCTGCAGGATCTTCTTTACCAGTCCCAGTTCCATTCTTATCCTTTTCTCTCCCTTTTCGCACAGAGCGGAAGGTTGTGGTAAGATTTTATAATTAATTCCCTTTGGGTTCAAGGATTTGGAATCCTTATTATCTCGAGAAACGAATAAACGAAGGAATTTTGTGATTAAATTTATGGAGAAAGAAAGTTTCAAGGGACAGCTTAGCAATGTTTACTTATTTATTAAATATTTGGTATATATTCCTTTGCTTACAATAATGATTATTGATTACCGGTGGTAGAGGTATCAAAAAGTCGGCTAGAAGGACTAGTGGAAAATATGTTAAATTGTTATTCCGCTTTAAACACAAAGTTATTTTTCATCCATTTGTACATTAGAATGAAGAAATCGCATTATATAAATTTGTTCGTGACCTCTGCAGTGTTATTCTTAATTATAATATGCTTCCACAGTAAAACTATAGAATCATTACAAGATAATATATATACAGATAACCAAGACCCCTGCCATAGGTCACCCCAAGTAGTTTGCTACATTTAACGACTTACGAGTAGCAAGGGTGCCCGGGTTCATGGGGTGAGGCTTGTCCAAGTTTTGACGGCGATGCTGACCTACTTTTTGGTTTGCCCACCTACTTGCGAGAGATCGGTTGAGGAAGACCTAACCTAGACTTTTCAGTCAGACTCTCTCGACCCATCGGATCGCACCGCTGTGGGAAGGATGGATTCGTACGTCCGTCACTTTTGGACAGATTGACCCCAGATTCCTTCCCATTCCTAACACCTTTTTCCTTCTCATAACTTCCTCTCCTTCCTTTACCCAAAAGATCCTCCACGCAGCATCCTCAAAGATAACATAGGCCCTGTGGATTTTTTTCCTCAGGACCTCCTGTGCGTAGCTAACGTAAAACAAAACTTGAAATCAGTGAGCATTTATAAAAAAAAAGCTTTTTCGGGTCACGATGTATTTTGTAAAATCATACTTTGGGTACGTGCTTATAATTATGTATTACTTAGTTTATTGTTATTTGTTTTGTTGTTGTTTATTTCAATTTAAGATTGTATTTCTTAATTATATTAATTACGTTCCTCTTTTCATTATTTTTGCCCTGCATTTTTTCCCGTAAAATTCATAATTTTCATTTCTCTTAAAAACTGTTTGTATTAATTTTTTTGAATTTCTTGGGCATTAACTTTGTAACAATTTCTAGACATTTTGTTTTGAAGAGTTTTAATTTTCAATGTACTTTAATTTTAAATTTTTGCAACCGGTTTCGACACATCCGTGTCATTCACAAGCAAACTTACAACTAGATTTGATCGTGAATGACACGGATGCGTCGAAACCGGTCGCAAAAAAAAAGAAAATTAAAGTAACTAATGTACATTGAAAATTAAAACTCTTAAAAACAAAATTATGAAATTAACTCCTACTAAGGTTTTATAAATTCTTTCCGTCCCAAAATGAGTTTTATAACTCACCGGAATTGTTATACATATAGCAAGAATAAAGCAGTTTTGGTTGTGAGTAAAAAGCTAACTGAACGCAAAAGTGTAGGTACATTTGATAATATAATTTGATATAACACACAAAAGCTTTCATATTCCCTCAAATATTTTTTAAAAATACTCCTACCCTCCTCCAAAAATTGTATTGACAAAATCATTTTTAAACTGGAAATAAATTTTGTACCGAACTTTTCACAAAATTGCTGCTGACGTCAATCGCTGTCAGTTTTTATTTTTAAACCAAACTATGTTGCCATGTTTCCCTCTATTATTTCAACAAACCACTTTGAGGCCCCATCCGATTGGCTCACCCGCTTTCAAAATGTCAGTCAATCGAAGTAGACGTTCATAATTTAAACAAACTCCAACGTCAGTAAAATATTGTTGCTGTTTTTGACGGGAAACTTTGCAGCAGACAGGCTGAAATTTGCTACAGCATGACGAAGATGAACTTTGTCCCCAACATGGATTAATGGTAAACTTACCACCTGCCGAAATGAAACTTTAAAGGGTTGTTCGGACATATTCACAAAACCTGCACACATTGATTAATTTTGTCACGACTGAAACTTTGTATTTCCCATGGAATACTAATTTAAAGCGAGAGCACAATATATTTATGAATTAGGTCTGAGTTTGTGTATATTAATTTTCATTTGAATTGAACCGATGTGAAGCTTCGATATACTGAAGTTGTGTAATTATACTTATACAAACATCGTGACATGTTTCATGATTACAAAACACATAAAGATAATAAGTATTTTTGCATGTACATGGAGTTGCAAATTTCTAACTGTAAGTCGCAGTTGTAAATAGTCTTATATATATAGCTTTTTCTAACTAACTTGTATAAGGGGGGTTCCCATTCCGTCACCTCCACCTCCCCCCCTCCCACCCCTCTCACCATCATTCCTCCCCCTCCCCTCTCTCTCTCGACCCATTGCCTTGTTCCGCAATTAGAGGGATGATGGATTCATACATCCGTCACTCCTGGACCCCCAGATTTCTACATTATTCTAAATAATACCCTCATATCTCTTTCCTTCCCTGAACTTCCTAGACTTCCCTTCCTTAAAAAGACTCTCCACACAGCATCCCCTAAGATGACATAGGCCCGGAGGGAAATTATTTTCATCAGGGCCTCCTGTGTGGAGCTAATGTAAAAAAATAATATTTGATAAAACATATGAAGAATTATGAGAGATTTAGAGTCAGACAATTTTTTTTTTAATTTACGACAGTGATGTTAATCTCTTCATCATCCATTTATAAAACCACCTTTGTTGTTGTAAGATTCCTACATTTGGGAAGATACATTTGTGGAAGTGTTTAGGTTATGTAATAATTAGAGTAATTAAATAACATGTATTATGTATATATGTTTATAAACAGTATTATTTAAACATTATTTACACACAATATTGTCATTTAAAAAATATGTTATTTGTAAATTTCATTAATATATTCATTTAGTAATTTAATATACATTTACATGTTTATTAGTTCATGAGTTCAATAAAAAGTTAATTCATAATATTAGAAAGAGTTTTTTTCTTTTCTTGTTTTTGACTTTTCTTCTCTATCATCTTGCTTTTTCTGAAAGATTTTGACAACTTTATAAAGCATTAATTACCTACGTACGAGTATATCCGCCTATTTAACACGAATGTTGCTCTGAAAAAAGGTGTTATTACGCATAAAAAAATACATATTGCGTGTTATTTGAATCATTAAAAATAAAGAAATAAAAATAAAATAAGGAAATTAAAAAAACTTCTGTTAATTCAATAGCACCATTACTCTTGTCATGCTATGCTGTACTAGAACATTGTTCAGCCGTGCGGTATCTTGTTGACGATTTTTTAGTGTTCTGTGAATTATACTTGCGAGAATAATATGGTTTATATGAAATTACTTATAACATCAGTTCATAATAAAACTCCGAATAAATAACACTGTATAAACACATGGTTTAAAAAAACAATTTATAGGGAAAATAGGGAAAAATGCCCTTTATGGGGAAAAACTCAAAGGTATTAGGTTTGGAGCCTGACTAAACCCTACTGTCATTTTTAACCCCGCTATTAATTACTTGCTGTATGATAAAGCAGTTCTTGCTCAGGCGGTAATGAAGAGTGTTATTATGATCTCCATTGTAAGTACACTGTCATTTAGTTTGTTGTGGTGTTGGAATTTTGTTTTAGTTATTTTATAAATACGATATTACTCCGCAAAACTTACTTATTTCTGTTTCGCAAGCTGGACAAAGCACTCGGGACTAAGAACTGGGACTAAGCCGGTATCCAGCTAGGATTGAAATAAAAAGCGCAAATGTTTTACTGTGAATAAATTCAAAATACTTATAAACCGGGGGTTTTTCTACTGAAGTAACCCGAAAACTTAACACACGTGTTATTAGTGATATAAATTGACGGCCTGATAAAATAAAACCTGTTTTTTTCGTAAGTACTTGACCTTTTGAGTAATTTATACACACTGGAAATAAAAGATATCCGTTTACGAAACCTTTTTATTTTGTTTTTGCGGCTTTATTCGAGGAATACATAAATATATTTTATACAAAAATAATGTTGCGTGCATTGTTTTAACTTCGGACACCGGATGTGGTAATGATTGAAAGCTGGAAAAGGCTTTTCAATATGAAATTATTATACCGCCATTGCACAGTAAGCAATAAATAATGGATTTATTATTAAACTAGCAGACCCAGCCACACGTTGCTGTGTTGCAGCTGCCCGCTGCCTGAATTGAATATTTGAATTTCTCAGCTTTTCTCTACTATAATAAGCATTTTTTATACATATAAACCTTCCTCTTGAAGCACTCTTCCTATTGGTGAAAACCGCATGAAAATCCGTTGCTTAGTTTAAAAGATCTATGCGCACATACATTTTGAGCGACTTCATTTTATACTATGTAATGATGGTCTCGTGGCGAAGACGTGTCAATATCATCTATTTTTCTCGATTTCAGAAAGAATCGAACAAATAATAAGTTTTTAGATTTTCACGGCCAAAATAGTTTTATTTATTTGTTTTTAGGGTGTTATGCCGTGTTGCGCTACCGCTTAGTCAACGTTTCAGACAGCGTTTCAGTGTCCATCATCAGGGCAGATCCGTCAGATGTGATAACACCCCAAAACAAATGAAGAAAATCTAACGAATGTTTACACGACGCAAATTAATACATCATCTTGCGGTTTGTTGATTCAAAGTTATTCAAATGGATTTCTGGTAATCGATCTGACAATGTATAAATAAATAATTACACACTCGAGAATAAATTCAAGCAAAGACAGGCTTTAATCCAGCGATTCCCGATCTGGGAAATATCGCCCACCGGTTGAGGATTTAAATAGATTCTTGGGCGATCTCAATGTGAAATCATATTATTTCGATTGATTGTACTACATATTGGTTTATATGTATTGTGAATACCAAAAATATCATTTGGATAAATTGAAGCTTTTTCTAACGTTTAGATTGAGTAGGATTAAAATAAAATGTTAATATAAGCGTATACTACTAAAAAGTGTATTTTTTCATTAACACATATTATAAGAAATCGTTTCGAAAAAGATTATTTTATGTCTGAAATTATCTGTGAAAACATCTTTTTTTTCTTATCAAATTATTCGCAATCTAAATACATTTTTTTTGTGCTTAAATCCACCGTTTCTAGACCCAAGTGATTTTTTGCCTAGTACCTATATTCGTGGTGCATATGGCACACTAACGGCCGTTATTCCCATCTATTCGATCGATCAATCTGAGTCTCCGATCGGCTAATTGATTTGTTTAGTAGCGCTCGATTCGCCTGTTGGTTGGAGAGTTGCGTTGGAAAGAGTATATTTGCGCATTTAAGGAGTGTTGACCTAAAATTTCGGCTCAACAGTTGATAAGTAGGATTGGGAACAACGGCCGTGCGAATATACAAATGTGGCTTGTGTATTCCTCTTAAAACGGTTTTTGGGAGCGATTTTATATGATTTTGAGTGTGACAGGCGTACTTTATGCAATTGATTTATTATTGTAATGTATTGACAGAGTTTCTATCGGATTCCGACAGATGCCAGTAGGGAAAGAGCTTCTATCAATTGCCGACAGATGCCAGCAGGAGTGTCCGGGTAGGCAGTGGCTGTAGATAGTGAGCTTTCGCTAGCCTGCCGAATAGGGTGGATCGCCATTGTATGGAAATTTTTTATTTTTATAATTCAGTTTTCGCGGGGTGCGGAATAGATGCTCTAGGTACACACAATTAAACATACAAAATATCAATTTAAAATTTTGATAGCAAGCACTGCCACAAAGCAGTTGAATTATTTACAATTTGGTTAAAAAATGTCCCCTTTTAAAACAGTTTTGTGTCAATATGAATACTTTAATTTTTACTTTTACATTTCATAATGAATTAAAATTGCCGCGCCTTAAATAATAGCATTTAAAAAAATTTATATTTTTTATTAATCCCGCGAAAATTTGACAAATTGCTGAGTCTAATTTCGCGCACTATACCAAGAAAAACAACAAACATCTTTAGATCAACCGTCCACATCTCGCAGTAAGCAAGTTTTACTAACGTTGATTTCCAACTGACCAACAATACTTTGCTTCATCAACTTCTTCTTCTTATGTAATAAATCCAACAGACAGTAGACTATCTGTTGTATCCAGAACATTGGATCGATACAGTATTTCTGATCGGGCGGGTGCTGCCATCGTCTGCGCTACAATGCAAGATATTGGATTAGTGACAACAGATAATCTAACAAACGTGATCGATCGTAATAAGATTCGACGTGCTCGTGCCAAAACTAGGACCACACTGCCTGACTGCCATCAATCAGCCCATTTTGATTTGTGCATTTGCCTATCATTTGAAGGTTGAAAGGATAAAACATTAATCATGTATGATGGACGTAGAAAAGTTGTGATAGAAGAACATATCAGTCTTTTAAAAGAACCTGGCTCACAATACATTGGCCACATAGGCGTTAAGTTCGGTGATGCTAAAACAATAGCTCACAAATTGTTTGTATGTTTTGTGGCAAAATCCATTGATTTAGCGTGCATCGTGGCTATCGGATGTGATGGAACAGCAGTTAATACTGGAACTAAGTCTGGCATTATTCGACTTCTTGAAGGAAAGCTCCATCGTCCACTTCAGTGGTTGGTCTGTCAAATACATGCTAACGAATTACGTTTGAGACACCTTTTAGAACACCTTGATGGAACGACAACAGGTCCTAGAAGCTTTAGCGGCCAACTAAGAAAGTTACTCAAGAACTGTGAACATCTTCCTGTGATAGAATTTCAAGCAATAGAAAGCAATTTACCGAACATTACAAAATCCCGTGACGACCTTAGTACAGACCAGCTTTATTTATTGGAAATGTGCCGAGCAATCGTCGAAGGAAAATGTAACGAAAACTTAGCCAAAAGAAACCCTGGTAAAATCTGTCATTTGCGTTTGTTAACAACAGCCAATACTATTCTCCGACTTTACATTTCAACCAAGAATCCGACAGAAAATCAGGTGATATTGACTGAATTTATGCTAAGAGTGTATGCTCCGACGTGGTTTAAAATAAAAAACACAACCTTCGTGTGTTTACGGGGCGAGACACCTCCACGAAACCATAAAATAGTCTCGTTACCTTCCAGAGCATTTGAAAAAGGTGGTAGATCCCGTAATTCAACGCAACGGGTATTTTGGCAAAAGCGAAAACATACTTATTAGTACGCTAAACGATGAACGAAGACAAATTAGAGAGTAGTTGGTTCTGAGACGGATTCTAAGTATCCGGGATCGTACGTCAGGGTTCTCTCCAATAAGAGTATTTAAGCTACCTACTTTTAATTTAACGCAGCAGACTATATTGACTTGATCTACTGGGAAAAACCATCAGAACCACCTCTTACAAAACTGATATCTAGCGAGACAATAATTGATGCCATAGCAGACCACGAAATTATCGAATTCAACATTTTGTGCAAGTTCCGATTGATGCTCTGTCACACGCAAGCCACGGAAAGATGTATCAAAGTGGTAACAGCATCACGCTCTGCTGTTTGCGACCCTGAAAGACGTTAAGGGTGGATACAAAACAAGCTAGAATCTTGTCGTATAACGCCAGTATTCAATTCGAAGAAGGACTATAAAACACAATAACTTTCATGATTTTTGACTTTATTTTTTAACATTGTTTGTGATTTTTTTGTGTAGCAATGGTACTTTTATTGTTTCTTGATTAGTAGATAATATTACAAGTAAACGAAAAGTTTAATTTTTTTATATTTTAACTACTTTTATTGAGCAAAGATTAAACCCTTCTTTTTCTAGTTTTTCGCTGTTTTTGTAAAATTTGAATTGACTTGGGGCAGTACTTGCACTCGAAATATCTTAATGCTGTCATAATAACTTTTAAAAGTAACCCCATGGAGCATCCATTCCACACCCCGCTGCTAAGAAAAACAAAAAAAAACAAAAAATCGATCCACACTACTGCCGAATAGATTCAATTAACAGCTAGTAAAGATAGGTCGTACGACCATTAGTATAATTATTGTAAATACGTAAACTCAAGGACCTTATAATTATTACACCCACAGAACAAATAATAATTTTAGCACTGCAATTATGTATATTCTAAATCAACCTTTTTAGAGATCCTCGTCTGATGCAATTTGAAGGTTTGCATTTTGTAATATTCCTATTGAGGGAAGTGGGGCACTGAAGAAAAATATATTTAAAGTGGGCGAAAGGCCTAAAAAGATGGGGAAGCTCTGCTCTAAACCATCGAAGTTCCAAGTAATAATGGATCTCTGTTTGTTAATATACATGGTTGCAGGTTAAATTTAACTCGAATATTTCATTTTGTTGGCTTGATAATATGCCAAGAGATATTATATTATATGGTGTAACAAAATGTGCTCTACAGACTTTAATCAGCGTTTCCTGGGCTTATTCAGAGTGCAAACGAATAATACAAGTATGCCGTAACGACGGTAATGAAATAAAATGCACAATTATTATATGGTAAAAACAAATTAGTCTTTATTTGGAGTAGGTATAATTAATTGGCAAGTATGATACAGTTCAATAATAGTGAAACAGTACAAAACTATAATAATAACTTTATGGGTACTTAACCCAAAGGAAACTAATTATTTCTTCAACCGCTCGTTAAAACAAAAAAAAAGGTTTACGGAAGATGCGCGGGGAAAATCGGAAGGCAACTCAACTCCTAGAGTTGGAACATTATCTTATATCGATCAGACCATCTGTAAGCCTGGTGCAAATTCTAACCAATAGCATTCCTCGTCACTAACTAGTAAGGGATGAAGCGATGCGGGAAAGAGAAGGTATTCGAGATAGAATACTTATCAATATATGCTCGAGATAATAAAATAATATATAAGATGGTTTTGTTACAATGCCCTTTATATATACAAATTATTACACCCTGTGACCATGTTATAACGTTGTATTACATACCAAATCTTGTCAAATTGTCGATTGTCAAATTCACGATAAGAAATAAGGTAGCATGTGCGCCCATTATGAATTACAACATTACAAGGGCTAATGTATTGTTCGTTTGAACATCTGTATTACATTATCATGTAATAAATCATAACGACAAGTTACGGAGCTTACACTACACAATGAACAGAATCTTTTTGACAAAAAGTTGGTTGCTTATTGAAGCAGAACAATTATAATGGTTAATGAGGAGCAGGAGATATCGGTTCCATTCATCACAGGGTATTTTATAAGAAAGTAATACTTACATTAAAAGTAATGAAATAATTCAGTTTTATATATTATTATTTCAGCAGACCTTTTACGTTAAATAGGCATTGTTATGAATATAGCATGTTTATGTATATAGGAATTATTTTCAATTTTGGAGATGGGTATGAGTACCGCCGCACGAATCATTTATTGGGGAACCAATATCCTTGCCGTAGGTCACCCGAAGTGGTTTGCTACGTTTGGTGATTTAGAACCCGAATTCATTGGGTGAGGTCTGTCTAGGTCTTGGCGGCGGATTCGTTTGCTCACCTACTGCGTGGCAGGCTAGAAAGGGAGAGATTGCTTGAGGGAGACCTAACCTAGACCTCTCCAGCCGGACCCTTCGCCATGCACCGCAGCGATTTGGATTCATACGTCCTGTACACATTCACCCCCAGATTTCTACCCATCTCTCATTCCTTTTTTCTCCGAAACTTCCTCTACTTTCTTTCCATAAAAAGACCCCCCACACACCATCCCTAAAGATATAGACATAGGTCCTGTGAGGAACCAACGTAGAAAAAAAATTATAAAGGGTGATACGCGAAATACTGTAAGACTGAATTTTGTACCTCTCCCCACAACCTTCAGCTTCTCATCAACATACCGCAATTGGGGATGCCATAGTCTCACTGGTTCCACACGGTTGTAGGAACTTAAGACTCTTGTGTGGTTCTCACGTTAAAAAAATAAAGAGAGGGATACCTACATGGTGAGGCTCCAGAATGGATAGAAAAATAGACGACGTCAACGTGAATGGATTAAGAAGTCTGGGACACCCAAGGAAGACAAAAAAGATCGATGAACACAAGTCGGGCTCAGGTTGATTGAAAAAAAAAACAAACGAATGTGTGTATCAAGCAAGCACCAGGATCGAGTTAGGAAGCTCTCCGTGCTCTATGTATCTAGAGATACAACAAAGACACCGTAATTGTTAGTTAGTTTATAAAAACCGTCCATTTATAAAAACTTTCATCTTCTTGCTCACAGTAGGGAAAACTCGGCTATCGTGGAGAATTTTCATTTCTATTTTTCCGATGGTTATCTTCGTCACCGACAGCATGGACCAAAGATATTCAAATACAGAAGAGATATGCTATGGTGTCCGCGCATCTGTCGCCGGACTACGCGCTAATTAGCGTAGTTTTCATAGAAAAAGAGTTTGTTGATTTTTTGAAAATGTGCATTAATATTGGTTAACAATATATTTTGAATAAGGAAAGAATTCGTTCATTTAGTTTAACGTTCGTTTGGTTTATTCGTTAATTATTTGTTCTTTTAGTTTATTTGTTAATTGGTAAACAATATTGTAAAAACAGCAGATAGCACATCTACTTATATTTCAATATCTTTGGTATGGACTATTCTATACTCCAACTTGCAGGACTAACTTGCCAATAGTCATGCCGAGAGCAATCTTGCTTTTCAACAGATTAGGATATCGATGAATTAAGCGTCAGTAAAGCTGTCAATGCTGGTATAGTTGATACACCTACTGCTTATGTTTGATGAAATAATCTTTTACAAATGCATTTTAAAAACATACTAAAATGTAATCGAACTACCAGTACGACCATTAAAGATTGAGGGGACGAACATTTTAACATGATCTTCAAGCCACGGTAAGGTCTCTGAAGATGCATTTGTCAGAATCCAGAATCCTGCCGATTTCATATGAACTTACGATAAGCGGGCTGCTATAATAAAGGCAATTAAATAATAATAATAATAATAATCATGATTTATTGTCTTCATTTCTTAGTAACAGTAGAGATAATGATATCCTCACTGGGATCTCCCGTGCTGAGGATTTCATTTACATATAATAATTTAATTATAAGAAATTGATATGAATTAGACATAACATATATCATGTAGTATTTTTTTTAAATAATTATAAAGTAAATAAGATAGTGTTTTTTTTTTATAATTCAGATTACTAGATTTGGTTTTAGTCTGTATTTGATATCAGTATATTTTCTATTTCTGATCTCCCTATATTTAGTATCCAGCTTTTTATTTGAAATTTAAATGTTATAATGTTGAGGTTTATTTTTTTTACGTGGCTAGGTAATGTTTAAACAACAACCTCATAGAGTAATGATACAGCTACTTGCGTATTTGTCTTTGGGTTGGTACCTCAATTCACACGGATACTACCATATTAAGCCGTGGGCGGTCTCAGTCAAAGCTTTGTGATGTTACTGATATTGAGAGTAGTGCCTGGCAGACATGGAGGGTCCGTGCTATGGTGCAATTGTGCAAACCCCAAATTTTATAACGACTATTTGCCGATCAATAAATTGCCGCATCGGGTCATTATTACGCTTGTGCGCAAAAACGCACCCCAGGCGGTGCACTCCAGAAATCTGAATGCCATATTATATCTTGAGGGGGCTCGTTTTAACCTTCGCACAGCCAACTTTCGTATTTTATACGGGAATAGAGGGAAACGTACAAAACGACGAGATTGGAAATGTATTATATTGGTACTAGCTGGTACCCGGCGTGCGTTGTAACACCATATTTAAATAAATAAATTGTTTCTCCCTGCATGTCCTTTCCCGTGCGTCCCCGTTCCCCTCCCGTGTCCCCTTCCCCTCCCGCGTCACCGTTCCCCTCCCTCGTAACCCCACCCACTTTTTTAGTTACCCTCCCCCCTTGCCTTCCCTCTCTGCCGCTTAAATATATGAAATAAACACATTTCCATTTTAACCAATTATATAACGCCAGAGCTTAACATTATATATAGCAACACTCTTTTGCTAAAATGCAATGTTCTGTAAAAATAAACACAAACGCATGGAACCCAATTATTTTTATATACGAGTAGCTATATAGGAGTAGTTGATCTTTCTATATAAACTTTACGCCACTTTGGGTAATGCACTTGGTAATTATCAATGACGTTATATAAAATAAATAGACTCGCCATAGTCTCACATACTCACAATATAATGTGGAAAGTAAAGAACACTCTTTTGTTTTCAGCGGTTTTCAGTAATTTCTTAATTCAAAAGTTTATTCCTGTGTGATAAAGATAGACAATCAAATAATGTGTATGTATGAATGGAACGGATACATTAGCGGGCGGCGTATTAATTTCTTCGCCGAATACTGCTTTCACATCACGGGTGTGACTGAGATAACAAGATACTCTCACTCGGTTACACTACGCACAGGGGAGGGTAAAGGCGGGTAAAACAAGACACACGGGCAAATATTTTTTTTATTATAATTATATGAGTTATCATTAGTAATACAATATTGGTACTATTATAGTAGTATTGTTAAAAACATATTTTATTATACAGTACAGGTCATAGGTTCAAATGAGTATACAAATCTATTTACAATTTTCATCAACGACATTATAAAATGCTTCCATTATGCAAATGTTCTACTCTTCGCTGATGACATCAAAATATTTCTTCCTATTAACGCCTTATTGACTGCTTTAAATTACAAAAATATCTGTACAGGCTTAACCCGTTGAATAGCACGAGACCATATTTGTCCCAGCTCACACAGGTCTCATATAAATCACTGTAACTCCCTTACTAACAGAGTGAGAAATATGTTCTAAACGGTTGTTACGTTACGGAATTGTTTCCCGTGCGAGCTAATAGCGAATTGACCCCTTGCACAGGCCCTCCGCCCCTCTCCCCGCACCGCGCGGCGCCCGTGCCAAGCGCCGAGCGGCTCCCCGTCCCCATTCCTTCGCCGGCCTTCGGCAGAATAACTGTGTTCCCCGTGATTCGCGCTAGGCGCTCTCCGTAAACGCTCACGATGTTTTACTTTAATTGTGTATTGTGCTTAAAGAGGCTTACGCCTACCCAGAATCCTGTCTGCCGACCGCCTATCTCCTGCTTGTGAGTACCAATGAACCTTGCTACCCCTCTGTGTGCTAAGAACTGACATTTAAATTCACTAAACACGTGTAGAGAGAGTTGAGAGAAGCTCCCCCCGTTATGATAGAATTAATTAGAGATAGCCAAATACTCATGTGTGTAGTGCCGATGCTGGCCTTTTGTAGAACCCTGTTCACCTTTAATTGAATAAAACCCTTTTTCATGCATAACAACTGTGTTCTGATTGAGGAAGGAGACCTGGAGATTTTGAGGAAAGGAAGGGGAGTAGGAATTAACAAGCGAACCACAGACACTCGCCCTGGGTTTAAGAGGGACCTTGCACGCGCCGGCTGTGCAGAGCTAGCCGCCGGCTTGTTTATTGCATGTCCTTTCCAGGTTTTGGGTTTAGCGTTGGCCGCAAGTAGCGCCAATGCTAGCACTGGGCCCAACGTGGTGCTTTTTTTGCGTTTTAATGCTAGCACTGGGCCCAACGTGGTGCTTTTTTTTGCGTTTTAATGCTAGCACTGTCGCCCGACGTGTGGCATTTTTTTTTTCCTCCCTCTTCACGGTCCCACAGTCTCGTTCTTCAATCAGCAATTGTTTAAACTTTATAATGTATAATGTTTTGTCTCGTTATCCCCAATTTGTCTAGCACTTCCATCAAGAACCCCGGCGCGATTGTAACTTCGAATTGCAATTTAAATTATCACGGGCACGATTCCTTCATTTTCGAGTCGTCACTCGACAAAACATTATCACCGGTATTCCTACGTAAAGTGCTCAACCAAGAAAGTTGCCGTCGTGAATAATATAGTGTTTACAAGTGTCGACCGACTAAATTTGCTAGTTTCAAATACAAGATTAATAGTGGAAATGTACACAAATATTTAAAACAAAGTTATTCAACAATTAAAATCCTGTATATGATAAACCAATTACCCGCTTCGTTTCCCGAAAGTTAATTAACCAGTTTTTATTAATAAACTTATTCCGCAGTGTGCTGGTCTGTATTTGATATCGACATATTCTGCGAATAGGGGACTATTTCGCAAAATACTGGCCTGTATATATAACGGCATATTTTGCAGCTTAAGGGAAACAAGTGGATTAAATTCTTTCTACCTTTTGACAATTGAGCATTTTTCTAATTTTGCCGCCTGTTTCATCATTTAGCTTTTTTTTCTTTCGTAAGAAACAGACGACATAATTTGAAAGACGTTCGGTTCGCGTTGACGTCGATTCCTCGAGTCAGGCATTACATTACGTATGCACATTTCTGCATATAACTTGTTATGACAAAAGGAAGTCGGCGGATAAATACCAATAATTGGTGATGCTCAAATCAGGCTACAGTCTAGCCACGTAAATAAAGAAACGATTCCCCAAGACATTGTTGAATTTTCAAACAAATACTTCCACGAAAACTTGTATAAAAGAAAAAATATTTCTTTCCTTTTCTGAAGAACCCCCCTTTGGAAAGGAAATGGAAATATTCTAAAAACATGTTCGTTTAAGGCGAACCTCGTTTCCGTTTTTCATTTTCGGACTTTTGCAAATTTGCAAACATTTTTCAAAAACATCGGAATAAATTCTAAAAACGTGTTTCATTAAGGTGAATCCCGGCCCGTGAAATTTTCATATCCGGACTTTGAAAATTTTCAACAAATTTCCAAAACATCTGGATTTTTTCACAAAATCACGTTTTTTAAGGGAAACCGCTGCCCAATTTTTTCTCATTTTATGGACTTTGAAAATTTTCAACAAATTTCCAAAACATCTGGATTTTTTCACAAAAATCACGTTTTTTAAGGGAAACCGCTGCCCAATTTTTTCTCGTTTTTGGACTTTGAAAAATTTTCAACAAATTTCCAAAACATCTGGATTTTTTCACAAAATCACGTTTTTTGAGGCAAACCCCTGCACAAATTTTTCTCGTTTTTGGACTTTGAAAAATTTTCAACAAATTTCCAAAACATCTGGATTTTTTCTCAAAATCACGTTTTTTGAGGCAAACCCCTGCCCAAATTTTCAAATAAACCAAATACTTATAAAAAACGCGTTTTTTTTTCAAAAACTTTTTGTAAAAATACGTCCCCAGTGGTCAATCTCTGCCCAATTTCTTTCCAATTGCGAGTCTAGTTCTCACTTTTTCCAACATAAGGTCACTCTGATACGATCTTATACACCATGGAAGTTCCTCAAGTTACGCTGGGTATAATCCCACACATTTTTACTTCAAAAAAGGAGGAACTACTGCAGGCCCTGAGAAATAGAAAGATTTCTCCTAGGAATAATTCCAAAATGCCTTACTGTGACGGAATCAGTAAATTCCATCACATCAAGTACTCAGGCGTTATCAAATTGGCAAAACTCTTGTCATAAGTGACGTGAGTTACTTGTAATTATTAAATGTAAATAATCACCCATATGGGCATTCGTAAGGTAATCCTTATACCCGAAGGCACATTAATGTCAACGGTAGCCTAACTCCTGTACATTCTTTTTCTTTTTGCATAATTTTATATGTTCTTGTACATCCTGCGTGCCTTGCCTGCTGTACCACAAGAGCACCTCTTGGGGCACCGTTTTCATACTTGTATGCATCCTCTTCCTGAAATTGATCACTTCGGGAAAGGGCCTCCTTTTCCTCCTACCATCAACGGTTCCGGAAAACTCCTGCTCCAAGACGTCGCTTTCCTTTTTACAATTCTTGCAGCATCCGCGCGTTTTTTTTTCTCACCTCATCGCCTCATCTTGTCATATCACCTTTTTTTAATTGTTTTGTGTCGGGTTTTTGTCGTACCAGTACGTCCCTACCCTAATGTTGTAAATATAAAATCATAAGTGCAAGTCTGTATAATAACCATTGGTGTCAGACCATTGCCGCAGCTCACTACTATGGTCACAGCACCATATTGTAAGAATGTCGCGACGATTTCCGTTATAATAGGAAATCCTCCCGTTTTTTCTTTTTTCTTTTTTCTCTTCACCCCATCCTAACACATTCATAGTAATGTTGTATATTGGGGATCGTTTCGAATACACCAAATGTACACACCTATCAGGTCACATTCGCTGGATTCGAAACAATTCAAGGGCAACCTTGTTGCTACTTGTGGTTTTTCTTCTTTTTCCAAAAATTAGAATGGCGCTCAACCCAATTGCTCTATTTTTTTCCAGAATCGTATTTTGTCGGATTCTGAGAAAAATATTTGTTATAAAAGTGACAATACGTTTCGTCCCTTCATTAACATTGTTCTTTGTACATATACAACTTCATTATGAGGTACAATATTTTATCATGACATCAGTTTCTTTTGTCCTTTATTGTACCATTATTCTTGTTTGAAGTTTAAAATCTTGGCCAGATCTTCAATAAAATTTGTGTTTATCGCCTTTTGGCAAGTCTTGTAACGTATGCTAATATGAAATTATTAAGCTACAGCAGTGCCGTATTAATTACATCATTGCAAAACCGCCGTCTGTATTGAATGGGGACCCACATTTTCGAACGTAATTGGGCTACTGTCTTTCAATACTGGGCAAATTTGTTGTAAATCGTTCATTCCTGTCACGTGAGACGTGAAAACGTGACAATATCTACCATCATAGGAGAGATCCTCAAAACATCCGCCATGATACGAGAAGTTCGTTATAATTACTTTATACTCTTAACTAAATGTTATTGAGTTGGTCGTGTGTCTTTTGGCATGAGAACCGCCCCTTTTTGGTCGTGTGTCTTTTGGCATGAGAACCGCTTTGTTATAACTGTGTACTTATATAATCTGTGCACCAAACGTGAAGACGTTACAATACTCACCATGAATCGTGCGAACGAAATAATATCTACCCCCATGTTTGTGTGACCTACCAAGTGTAGATCACACGTCTTTTATGTCAGTGTATTCCTTTTGTCCCACACTACCAAATGGTATTGTAATGTGCCAGGATAACTGCTGTAGACCTTGTTTCACCTTCCACTCAGAGGTCGAATTTCGGAAATAGCCGAGTCCTCAGCAGTTTTCTTCGTTCAAATGTTCCCAATTGTCACCCTTTCCCTTCCTCGAAATTATCCGTGAATGGGGATATATGCGTTACGCACTTGGCGTTTCGTTTGTCAAATGGGACAACCTTCATACACGGATCCTTTCAACTTCCTACTCCTTTCCCAATTTTATAACTTATTTGTACTCAATGTTTTTGACGTGAGCATAGGTCATGGAAGACCAACTTCTTTCGAACGTGGCATTTTGTCATACGTACAAACCCTTACCTACGTGTTCTTGGAAATGTATTTAGTTTAAAAAAAAACTAAATGGGTTAAACAGAACCTTCCTTGAATACGTACCTTTGTAATATGTATAAGTCTGTAGTTACACTTAGTTAACTCTCTCTCCGTCTCTCTCTCTCTCTACACGTCAAACTAATCCAATCTTTCTCAATATGCACACCTTGTTTCTCTCCAAACCTTTTCATCATTGGTCTACCAGGCAGGTAAACTTCAAGAATTTTGTTCTAATAATAATTTTTCGCCGGATTAATAAGAAGACCAGCAGCTCTTCACCCTATCTACACCTGCGCCTCTCTTCATGCTGCCTTCACTACCGTCACGGAGGTCCCATGCCTTCAAACCCTACGTACCAAAAGCACCCGACCACACCTAACATAACCTAGTGTGAGTCGTGCGTGTAGTTGCGAATTGTATCATCACAAAACCATCACTCAAACAAACACGAGCACGTCAGCTCTAAGTTGGTTCATGTTCCTGTTGCCATTGTACAAATGTTCCTGCGGCACCTTGCAAATGTTCCTGTTGCCATTGTACAAATGTTCCTGCGGCATCTCGCAAATGTTCCTGTTGCCATTGTACAAATGTTCCTGCTGCATCTTGCAAATGTTCCAGCTGCACCTTGCAAATTGCTCTGTTGCCATCATGCCAATGCTCCTGTGCCCTTGCGCAAATAACAATACCAACAATTGTTCATCCAACAATCCCACTGTATACAAACCAGTGTACCAACCACCATCACAACAACGGCTGTCATGCACACAAACCACCTCCTCTATAAAGGACCAACCACCAATTACAATTCCACTCTCCAGTACCTCAATGATGTCATACTGGCCCACCCACAGGATCCGGAAGCAGCTACCTTTTTGACCTCTGTGACAGGTAGAACCCTCTCCACCACCAAGAAGCCTCATCCTGCGTTCTCTTCTTCGTGTTTTCTTTAAGGCCCTAGTGTTCCTTGAGTGTAATCTCAAACGGGCCAGGTTACTGTGACAAAGTAACCTTATAACTTCAGTGCAACGTTCAAACACCCCAAACATCCTACGCAAACCACGCTACGCAAACTTAGCCCACAGACCAATGATACAATTTAGAGTCATTTTTTTTCTATCACTGCATAACCCTTGTACCTTTCTCCAGCAGGTCCTTGTTTATATTTATGTATGCCACTGCTCTTTCATGTACATTCATGTATAATTCTTTGTTCACCATGTTTTTTTTCTCTTTTGTTTTTGTTTCTACTATTTTGTAGCTAGCAACTTTTTTCTTTTTCTCTCTCTCTCTCTCTCCCCCCTTTCTCTTGGATGTTTTTTTTTTTGGCACAAGTGCTAGAAGGGTAAGAGGATTTCTTAGCCCTACTGCTCCATTACCACGTCGCCTTTTTTGCGGCGAGGGGGGAAGTGTTACGTTACGGAATTGTTTCCCGTGCGAGCTAATAGCGAATTGACCCCTTGCACAGGCCCTCCGCCCCTCTCCCCGCACCGCGCGGCGCCCGTGCCAAGCGCCGAGCGGCTCCCCGTCCCCATTCCTTCGCCGGCCTTCGGCAGAATAACTGTGTTCCCCGTGATTCGCGCTAGGCGCTCTCCGTAAACGCTCACGATGTTTTACTTTAATTGTGTATTGTGCTTAAAGAGGCTTACGCCTACCCAGAATCCTGTCTGCCGACCGCCTATCTCCTGCTTGTGAGTACCAATGAACCTTGCTACCCCTCTGTGTGCTAAGAACTGACATTTAAATTCACTAAACACGTGTAGAGAGAGTTGAGAGAAGCTCCCCCCGTTATGATAGAATTAATTAGAGATAGCCAAAT
Source organism: Limnephilus marmoratus (assembly GCA_917880885.1). Taxonomy (NCBI): domain Eukaryota; kingdom Metazoa; phylum Arthropoda; class Insecta; order Trichoptera; family Limnephilidae; genus Limnephilus; species Limnephilus marmoratus. The sequence goes on along the minus strand of OU862923.1, from coordinate 52,921,589 downwards.
ACTCATGTGTGTAGTGCCGATGCTGGCCTTTTGTAGAACCCTGTTCACCTTTAATTGAATAAAACCCTTTTTCGTGCATAACAACTGTGTTCTGATTGAGGAAGGAGACCTGGAGATTTTGAGGAAAGGAAGGGGAGTAGGAATTAACAAGCGAACCACAGACACTCGCCCTGGGTTTAAGAGGGACCTTGCTCGCGCCGGCTGTGCAGAGCTAGCCGCCGGCTTGTTTATTGCATGTCCTTTCCAGGTTTTGGGTTTAGCGTTGGCCGCAAGTAGCGCCAATGCTAGCACTGGGCCCAACGTGGTGCTTTTTTTGCGTTTTAATGCTAGCACTGGGCCCAACGTGGTGCTTTTTTTTGCGTTTTAATGCTAGCACGGTGTTAGAAAGACAAAATACCACGCTTTATATTCAAATCTAAAAATTACCACCAAAAAAGTAAAACGTAATGTTTTGAATAGCAATTTGAATTTTTTTTTAATTTTTGGGATTTTATTAGGTAATTATTTTCATATGAAATGACTAAAAATTATATTTATCAACAGAGCTTAACTACAACTAGCGTGTTTACGTGTATTAAATTATAGTGTCTTGTCATTGTCAGCAAGGAAGCTCGGTTCGAGCGTTATGACAATTCAAACATAATTAAGTTAATTAACGATTTACCCTTTGTACGTTTTACCCCATCTTTCCCAAAAGAAGAAAACGAGTGCGGGACGCTGTGTGAACCGACCTACTGTTAGCAGGTTGTCTTTGTTATGCTTGTTAATTTTTGATACAACGTTCTCTGTCTCGTAATGACGTGTAAAACGGCGAGCGGGAAACATGAAAATTAATTGTAATATTTATAATAATCGATAATATTAAGTAATTTGCGTGTACTTACAAATGAAATGTTATTCATTCGCCTTTACTATTATTTGCAGTGTAATTAAAACATTTTCTCATCACACAGGAGGGCATTTTGACACTTTTTAAAATGCAATTTACTTACTGGTAAGACGCAACCTTACTCGACGCGTAGCAGTTTAGTACTAAAGTACTAGATATCGAGACCGGTACAATTGTCTTGCCATTGTCTTCCCACTTTGAGATTTCTACCCCTCGTCTAATATAGTATGTAACGTCATTGGTAATTATCAGTAAGGTATCGATCACCATAACACGGGCGTGTGCCTAGCATGGTGGCCGAATAATCCACAAATTCTGTAACCATCAAGACGATGAATAATGTAAAATTTAAAAAAAAATCTCTGAAACCTAATAAAGTTGTAAGTACGCAAGGTAGGATTTATTGTTTTCTTCCTTTGTCGTAGGTAGTTTTTTTATGAGTTGATATTAGTCTAGCAAGTAGCATTCAGGGTCCAAGGAATGGAGCTTGTAATAGCTTCCAATCTTCGACCAAAAATATCCTTCAAGAAATAAACAACATTACGGGTAGAAATAAATTTTAATGCAGGTAACATTTTGTATGCTTCACATGACTTCGGTTTTGAAATAGTTTTTGATTGAACATAATTTCCCAAATAATATAAACATCGTGAAGTCAAGTGCTATTAATTTTATTTATTTTATTGTTCATTCATTTTATTGTTTGTAATCTTATATTGTATTCGATTATTTTTCTATTTAGAGGATCACGAAATTTGGTCTACACAATAGGTAGCTACTTATGATTATCTTTTATTGCATCCCTTGAAATGTAGGTCACCGAACGCCACTGGCCACAGTCAAACTGTTTGATTTTGATTGTAACGATTCACATGTCTTACATTTGAAATCTCATCTACAAATTATGACTAAGGACAAATTAAATATTACGCAATACGATGTTAGAATTGATTTGTAAGAAATGTTTTCAAACATTTGTGTAAGTAAGCAATAAACCCTTATAAAACATTTCCGCTTTGCAATAAAATCCAAATAAATGTGATATTTATGAACGTATTCGAAAACTAAACGCTGTTTTTGAAAGGTGATAATTTTTTTTTAATTCAAACATAAAAAAGTTTTAATTTGGCCGAACCTTACGCTTAAAAAAATACATATCTATATACAATTTTATTAGACAAGTGTATCGTAAACGTTGTCGTTGTAAAAATAAATAATAAAAAGGTCTTAAGGCTCCGCAACCGGGCTCGAAAAGAAGAAGATGGAGAGATACGAAATTACGAATGTTAGAGGAAAGCGCTAACATTTACAGCGACAAAATCAATGCGAAAATTGCGAAAATGTTTAATAAAACACGACTCGTTTAATATAAAGCAAAAATTTCGTGGGCATTTTCTTAAACAGCATTTAAAGAAACACTGTGAATTTTTTCATACGTATAACTTGTAAAATGACCGAAACAAACGTTTTTAGATTTTCACGGCCAAAAGTATTTTTGTTTATTATTAATTTTTTAAACTTTATGAGTAAAATCTCAAATTATAATATTTAATTAAATGAAGACAATATTAGCGAAACTCAATCGAAATCTGGAGACAGAAAAATCAGAAAAGATATTGGCTCCGCTGGGACTCGAACCCAGAACCCTTTTCTTACATGGAAACAGCTCTACCGATTAAGCTACGGAACCCATATTAATTCGGTCACTTTTAACTGTATCATACTTCGACTAAGAACTACCAACATTATCTTCATTTACTTAACGCACATATTATTGGCTGCTATCTTTATATATGATTACAAGATTCAACTCGAACTAAATGCAATCTAGATAGTGTCTGACACTATATCTCGGGCAAAGTAACCGAGACAGGCAATTACATCATACATAATATACATCTGCTTGATACAACTAAGTATCACCGTCAATATTTCCATATCCGGAGATATACTAGGTACATATTTACAAATTTTTAGCAGTTATACCTAAGATGGACACTTCCCCATCCGACCTGCTGACGAAAGTGGCGACATATTGTAATGAATTCTTGAATTCGAAACCGAATTACAACGGTAGCTTTGTTTGAAGTTCCACGTACACAGATGTTATTTGTGGCGTGGCGCATATGGCGTGGCGTCAGACATGCACTCAAGCCTATTAATACTATTCGATAATACTAATCAACCACCATAACACGGGCAGCAGCCCAGCATGGTGGTCGAAAAATCCACAAATGATGTAACCATAATATGCAATGAATAAAGAAAAATTAAAAAAATAAAAATCACACTGTATCGCAATTTTTTAATTTTATTCTTTCCATTTAAAGTTTGTTTCGTGAAAGAGACGTGACGTTTTGGTTTATTGCAGGATATAAAATGTTTTTTTACACCGTCATAATATTTTAACAAACACGACAGACTCCCTTCTAATGGTTAAATGATTAATTAGCATTGTAAATGTTTGAATTAAGTAACTCACCAGTGATGTTGTGCACTCCGGGCTTGGTGACCAGGATCCTGACCACCAGTGCGGTGGCACCCCTGGGCCCCAACCGCAGCCTCTCCGTCACGTACATCATGCCGTTACTGACGAACTGACCGCCACCACTTAGGGAGAGCAGGGCTGTCACCTGGGGAAAAATAAGTGTACATTTTTAATAACTTAAAAAAAATCTTGGTAAGCATGTTTATGTACTTGTGTATATATTTATTATAACGAGAAAACTGCACACGAGTTCCAACTGCTCCCAACCGCCTGGAGCCAGTGAGACTATGGCATACTCAATAGAGGTATATTATGAGGCTGAAGGAAGTGGGGAGGGGAAGGAGATAGGGAAGAAAAAGTGGTGAAGTACCTCGCTATTCAAATCTAGTCACCAAACGCGGCTAAAGTATTTCAAGCAACGTTTCAATTCTGGATGATGATCTTACACCAGGGAAATACTGAGAATATCTTCTAATCTGGAACGTAGTGTACTGCACCTATATCTTATATTAATTTGTGAAATAACACAATTCAATCAAATAAAACTTTCCCACGCCGTTAAATGAACCCGCGACCTTCGGATTGCTAGTCGAGAGCCTTTCCCCCTTGATTATGGAGGGTATATATGCTAATATAAACAAACAGAGTATGCAATTCACACGCGGTAGAAGCGAAACCTTCCGAAAATTACAGTAGACAAGCCTGGGGAGGCTAGGAAGCACCGCACAAAGAGGAGACCGATTGTACTATCTCATTGTCTCGCAGGCTAAATCCCGTAGACGTATGTGTTTGTCTCTTTTCAGAGTCGTTATTTTTCGTTTCATTGAGTTTCAAAATCAAAATCACAACGGTGCTGAAGAAGTTTTCACTTCAAAAAAATATACCATTTATGTTTGTAAAATCTCAACAATGAAATAGACTGCCCTGAACTCCTCTCTCAAATTCTAGCACACAATATAAACATACCCGCTACACCAAACTATTTTACACATTAAACGACAAGACAAACGCTGCAGCAACCTCGCCAATTTCCCGTGTTCTTCAAACAAACAATAAACTTTGTCCGAACTGAACTCTCGACATATTTTTTGCCTCCATGCCGTCATTTAAGAAAAACATTACAGGTATCTTAATCAATGTGCCCTCAAAAGGTCCACTACCTAAAACAATTCAGACACATAGGTACACATAATCACATGCATACACTTATACAACACATATTTGTTGTACATCGTCTAACTTCATCTCTTAAATTATGCCCTGCCATGTAATACTGAATACCTAATAAGGAAATTGTCAGAATAAATTATAAACCATAAAATTGTTTATTTATGTAATATTGCTATGTTTTTTGGGATCGTCATGATATACTGGTATTATCATAGCAGGTCGATAATAAATCCTTAGATTGATGTTTCATTAATTAGACTTGTTAATTTATCGTTATGGTAAAAATCGATTTCTCCCATGTACTAACCCCGCCCAGTAAAATGTTTACTTATTATTATTTACATTTCAATTTTCAACCTCACTAGGACTAACTTGTATTGAAATTAGTAATTTAACAAAATTTTATAATATTGTCATTCACCAGATATTTCATAGAGACGTGTTATTGGTACCCGATCCTTGTAATTATTTCTAAAACCCACAACTATCACTCATTTTATCTATGCACCTGCTGTTTGTTTCTAAATAAATTAAATAAATAAACAATCTCTCCGAACATTTATATACGGTTGACAATAAATGGTGTGTGTATAAATTTTGTCACATGAGAAAGGATCTTTCCAACAACTCGTTCTTTGGTTTAACAGCTCGGCTATGGAACTTCTTCCTACAAAATATTGTGTCCCTATAAAACCAATGTTCAGTAATGTTAAAACTCCTTCCTCTTTTCAAAAAGACTTTTCGTACAGCATCCTCAAAGATATACCTTGAGGAAAATTGTTTTCCTCAGGGCCTCCTGTGTGAAGCAAATGAAAAAGGCCAACAAAGAATCCTGGAGACACATTAAAAGTCATGATCGACCTGCCGACTAGAAAATGCTATAATGCTAAATCACCATTTTCGATTAATTTTTACTATAAATCGGGTTACATTATACTATTAAATACAAAAATATAAGCTTTGAAAAATTGAAGCTTTTCTTACCGTTTGCATTAAGTAGAATTAACATGAAATATTTCTTTACTCTATAAAAAATATAAGTTTTTCATTAGAAATGTATGAACGCTGTTATGGTACGCCCTAAACGACAGAATTCGAGCCCACGGGAGCTCCACCGCGGACAGCAACACCCCGCTCCCCCCTGTTTCCTGCTTCCTACCTCCTCCCCTCTCTGCACGCCCGCGCGCACCAACGCGTCCCGCGAGTCGAGAATTGCAAGCTGCCTCGGGAACACGTTACGCTCCCCCGGATCGAACACCGAGTTCGCGGCTAATTTCTGTCGACCAATTTGAACGCAATTACATCTGCGATGTTAATTGAAGTACATACGGGTTTTAGCGCTGGTATTCTGCCATGCCTGTGTGAACTTCGGGTCCTGTCCTAGACTCGGAAGTGCCCCCTGCTGAACCCGGAAGGCGTGGATCCCCGAACATCATGTAAGCTGTACAAATATTCCCTCTTCTGTTTGTGTCCTTTAACGATAGACTGTAAACCCTCGCGAAAAGCCATCACTCAGGAAGTTTCGTTTCAGAGATCACGAGGTATAAACACGATAGCTAGGTTTGTGTAATATGCATTTCTTGTGTTGAATTGTACTGTAATCACCTATGAAACTGTGTTTTGAATTTGCAATACATGAATCTATTTAACTCAATCCTGTTGTTATTCTGCCTCGGCAGGAGCATTTCCTAGAGTGTATTTCCCGGACGACCGTGGGGAGATGAGAGTTCCGAAGCATTCGTGCGACCTGCCCCTGGAATAGAGGGTACTTTTGTCTCTGCTGTGAGCTGGCCTGGGACATGTTTAGGGCCCATCATAACAACGGGCGCGCAACATGGCGCATAACAACTGTCGCCATAGCGTGGGGCCTCGGAATTTTTTTCTCTCTATCACGATCGCTTCGCGGAGTGCAACTCGTCGAAATCCTCCCTGTACAGGAATTGTTTTGTGAACATTAATTATACCTTGATATTCTACACCCAGTGTACAGTGAATTCTGTGAAAAAACCATGAATCACGCCGCAATTGAAAACACGGCCATTGTGGAAGCTACTAGAAAGCGCCAATACTTTTAACCGCGAACTTGACTGCGCAGGCGTGACCTTTTTGTTCACCAAGCTACGGTCAATTTCGCGCCAATCTCAACGGCAAATGTTCACGCGGTAAATACCTATTCTCTGGATTGCGCGCGCAAGTGCTTTGTCTCGCGCCAAAATTCCAACGGAAAAAACCCGTCGGAAAGAAATAATTAACTGTTGCTATGCAGCGTTTATAATCAAATCGCCTTTTTTATGACTGAACCGGATAGCAACGGAAATTATTATAAATTTGATTCTGGAACCCCAGTTATTTTGCGAATTCCTGAATCAAAAATTTCGGACTTACGTTTTTTGTTGTTTCTGCACAATATACCAATTGGCCCATTTGTGTCTGTCAAATGAGTGCAACTTATATTTCACCAAATGGACAAAATAATGACTTTTTTTTTCCCATTCTACATTACAGGTACCGTTTTTTTTTCAGCATAAGTGTAAAGTGAATTGTTTTTTTTTCCTTACATAAAGAAAAGTGAAATAATAATAAAACAAATGATTGATTCCATGAATAAATAAAATAATTTTAATGTGGTTGTCGTAACGAATCCCATATTCAGTTATTTTCATCCGGAAGTTTGTCCTTATTTGACAGAAGAGTGCCTTTTGTGAATTTTAGTGCCTTTCTCAGTGCAAAGTGAAGTGAAAAAATAAAAAAAGCCGTTTTCTAAAGGTCAGTCCTGGCAATTTTTTTTGAAAATAAATAAATACTTGTGAATTTCACAGTTTTCTCAAAAGTGGTCAGTGAAACAAAGAAACCTTTACTACTAAGGTCTTTCCACGCAAAATTTTTTTTCGTATGCCTTCCTTTGACAAAGATTCTGGTGTCATTTATACCAAATTGTAGTGTGAAATACAGTTTTCTATAACTATTTTAGAAGTGCCAACCAGTGGTTACCAAGTGAAAAGTGCCTCACAAAATTAATTTTGCGTTTGCTAAAGGAAACCCCTGGCAAAAATTTTTTTTCACCACCCGGGAAACTCACACTGGAAAACAATCAAGCTATGGCATCATCCAATTTGGGTATCATTCCCAACGTGCACAACTTATCCAAAACTCACTTACAAACTGCTTTAAGGGATAGAGGACTCTCGCCATCAAACAAATCTAAATCTACATTAAAGGCTTATGCACTTCTATTTAACAAAAAGTACATTAAGAGAATAAACCTCGCCCCCTCAAGCGAAAATAATTCACGCTCGGCTACGCAAGTTTTGGATAATCTTGTTCCTAACAAAGAACCTATACCGCAAGTAATGGTAAAACAGGACATCGCACCCACCTTGACACAAGATAAAACTTACGATTTATCCTCTTGGAAAGTCAAATATAATGGCGTCTCCGATGTGCTGGATTTCATCGACCGTATCGAAGAAACGGCTACAATCAAAAATATCCCATTCGAGATTCTACGAAAAAACTTCATAGAACTCATCTCCCCAGAATTGATACCCTGGCACCGCATTCAAAAAACTAAATGCAAAGATTGGAATAAACTCAGATCTGCCCTAATCTCGAGCTTCGGAAAAACAGAAGCCCAGCACAGGATCAAATTATCTTTACTATCTATTAAACAGCTGGTAAATGAACCTGTAGCAACATTCATAGAAAGGGCTGAATCCATTAACATCAAGCTTTCACATCCCGTTTCGGAAGCTGAACTATTACCAGTCATAACTGATGGCCTTTTAAGCAAATACGAGAACATCATCACCTCGCAGAAAATTGCATCCCTGGCCCAGTTAAACGAGGTCTGTCTCCTTCTGGAATCATACCAGGATAGGAAGAACATAAAGAATGTGTCAAATAATGTAGTTGTGCCAAGCCGTTCGTCTGGTTTAAAACCAGAATTCGACAACAAAAAAGTGTGCTCTTTTTGCAAAAAAGTAGGCCATCTGGCCACTACTTGTTTCAAGCAAGCGAGGTTTCTGGAATCCAAGGAACCCCGAACTTTCAAGAGGCATCACTCTAGGGACCGCTCTCCTCCACGCGACGAACTGCGCAATATTTTCAAGAAATCAAGGCACAACATGGAAAGGTTACAAAACCCAAGCGATGTCAGACCTCAGGTGGATTTCTCCAAGCCCCCACCAAATTTCTACATGAAGAGGCCAAAAAACTAAATAATAACCTCTCAGGCACCCATTCTGAACCAAGGTCTAAAGAATGGACTGATTGGTTAGCACACATTAAGTATTTTAACCAGACCTTAAATGTTTCTTCGGTTTGTTGCAAACAAGCTAAAGATGGGAGACCCTATGCTTCTTTCTCTGTTAACAATGTGACCTTTTCCGGATTACTCGATAGTGGGGCATCTATCAGCTGTCTTGGCAACAATGCTCACTTGCCTTTTGTTAACAGTGATTTTAGAATTTCGCCTCAATCGACACACCTGACGACTGCAGATAATGTTTCTCAGCCGGTCATCGGTGCCCTTGCCCTGCCAATTAATTGTAACAATAAAATAGTTACAATCAATTTTCTAATAGTGCCCTCTATATCCCAGAATTTCATCCTTGGCGTTGACTTCTGGAAGGCATTCAATGTTGCTCCCCAAGTATTTAATACTCTTGGCGAAACCTCCACTGCCGCTCAAATTAGTGAGATCCGCACAATAATACCTCACGAAAATTTAAGCACGGACCAGGCTCTCCAACTAAAGGAAATGGTCAATAAATTCGAATCAATATCCTTCGAAAAATGTGGACTAGGTTTGACAAATTTGGTGGAACACCATATCAAAACCAATGGCCCACCCATCAAGCAACGTTATTACAACTTAGCCCCCCAAAAACTTAAACTTTTAGAAAACGAACTTGACGAAATGTTAAAAATGGGTGTGGTGGTTCCCAGCAGAAGTGCATGGACCAACCCAACTCTTTTAGTTTCTAAAAAAGACGGCTCTGCACGTTTCTGTCTCGACAGTAGACGTTTAAACTCTTGCACGGAAGCTGATGCGTATCCCTTACCTCACGTTCACGCAACCTTAGACAAGCTGCGTAACGCCAAGTTCATCTCTTCTGTCGATCTCAGCAAAGCGTTTTGGCAAATACCCTTGGACGCAGAATCGTGCGAAAAAACTGCTTTCGTTGTACCTGGTAGGGGAATGTTCCATTTTAAAAGATTACCCTTTGGTCTAAAAAACAGCCCCGCCGAGTTACAAAGACTGATGGACAAACTTTTCGGTCCTGAAGTCGATAATAGCCTGTTTTGTTACCTTGACGACCTCATCATCGTCAGCGATACCTTTGAAAAACACCTATTAATGCTGGAAAAAGTTTTCCAACAACTCAAGTTCGCTGGTTTAACCATCAACTTGAAGAAGTCTGAATTCTGTAAGTCCCGTCTACGTTATTTGGGATTCATTGTCGACGAAAAAGGTCTAAGAACAGACCCCGCTAAGGTGGAAGCCATGGCAAATTTTCCCCGACCCAAAAACGCGAAGGAAGTCAAAGGTTTCCTTGGACTTGCAGGTTACTACAGGAGATTCATCAAAGACTTTTCCACTATTGCAGCCCCCTTAAATAAAATTACCGGCATTCGTAAAGGTGTCAGCAATTTCCGATGGTCTGTCAAAACTGAAGAAGCGTTCACAACTTTAAAAAATGCCCTTCAAAAAGCTCCCGTTCTGAATTGCCCGGATTTTGCACTCTCTTTTACCCTCCACACGGATGCCTCCAATGTAGGAATCGGTGGAGTCCTTACTCAAGAATTCCCAGATGGCGAACACCCTGTAGCGTATTTTTCCCGTACACTAAACAAACACGAGAAAAACTACGGAATTACCGAGAAAGAATTATTGGCTGTATTGGATTCTGTTCACCATTTCCGCGGTTACATAGACGGTAGCAAATTTACTGTAGTCACAGACCATAGTAGTTTGAAATGGTTGATCTCTTTAAGTAATCCCTCCGGTAGGCTCGCTCGCTGGTCCTCCCGTTTGTCTCAATACAATTTTGATGTTGTTCACCGTAAAGGCGCGGACAATATTGTTCCCGACGCCCTTTCAAGAATTGAACTAGCTTCATTAAATGTTGACACAATTGCCCCCCCTCCATCTACAAAAGATGAATGGTACTTGAAAATCTTCGAAGGTTGCAAAAATAATCAACAAAAGTTTCCTAATTTTATCATAAAAGAAGGACAACTATACCGTAATTGCAAGGCACCACTATCCATCCTCGAAGATTACTCGTGGAAACTTGTCGTTCCCCTCGAAGGTAGAGAACAAATAATCATTGACAATCATAGTGCTCCCGACTCCATACACCCAGGAAATTTCAAGACGTATAAAAAAATCGCCTTGAAGTATTATTGGCCTGGTCTCTTTAAGCAAATTCGCAATTACATCTCTAAATGTGAAACTTGTAAAGCTTATAAACATAGCACGGCAGCACCTGCCGGCCTAATGGGTAATCCCAAACGTGCCGACAGACCCCTACAATCATTGTCAATGGACCTCGTCGGACCCTTTCCTCGAAGTTATGCCGGACACATGCACATACTTAGTGTAGTGGATGTTTTCACTAAATTCTGTTGGATCTTCCCTTTAAAAAGAGCCAACGCGTCCGCCATCATCAAACTCTTGGAAAAACACATTTTTATACCTTACGGAACACCCAGAACCATAATAGTTGATAACGGAAAACAATTTATTGCCCAAGAATTCAAAGATTTTCTTGCCAAATACGGAATCAAGGACATTTACTATAACACCTTGTATACTCCACAGAATAACACTGTCGAACGTTATAACCAGACAATCAACACAGCTCTAGCTATTCTAGTTGATAAAGATCAACGTACTTGGTGTAAAAACCTAGATAAAATTCAGGCTGCTATGAACAACACGGTTAACCTGGCCACTGGTTACACACCTTTCTTCTTAAAACACGGTATGGAACAAGTTGTTCACGGTTCTCTACATAGGGACACAAACTTTCCTACGTCAATTGCCGCCACAAGCAACCCTACCGCGGACTATGCCCATCGTCTGGAAGAACTGTCGGCCATCTACAGTGAAGTCACTGATGCTTTACTCCTGGCTCATCAAAAGAGCGCGGACAGATACAACCTACGTAGGAAACATGTCACCTTCAATACTGGAGACATAGTTTGGAGAAAGAACAACACACTTTCCCAAGGAGCCATGTATTTCTCTGCCAAGCTGGCACCACGTTTCGTGAAGGCCAAAGTTCTAAGAAAGATATCAGATCTAGTGTACTCTTTGTCTGACTCCTCTGGAAAGCACATTGGTAATTACCATATTAAGGATATTGCAAAGACTGGAAGTGAGGAGTCAAGTAAAACTGCCCCCACTATCTCAGCAAACTCAAAATGATCCAGTGTGCATCACCACAACCCTTTGGTAAGCACATCAAGTCTTACAATGACTGGCGTGTAAAGTGTCAATTACATGTCCACCCTTTCGTTGATGAAACGAATATTGTTAAAAAAATCATTTTTGTAAATTTATGTACACTCCACGGCGTAGTTTGCCCCGTTCATGTTTATGAATTGGCAACCACCGTAATTTTTGTTCCACACGTTTTTTTGTTTTTTTCTTTTTTTCTCACCTGTTCCAAAATTGATCACTTTAGAGCAGAGACACCCCTCGAGTCACAGTGTTTGGGAAGTCATGAACCCAAATCATTGCCTCTCAACCCCTCACACTACGCAACGTTCATGCCATGGCACGCTTTGCTATGTAATGCAATATTGTAATTTTCACCATTTTTGTTTGTTGTTTTTTTCATCATATCGGAAGGAATCTCTTCAAAATTTTTTCTTTTATGTTCTGTAAGTACTGGAGCGTCGTTCTAAAGTCGGATTTGGTAAACTCCAAAGCGTTAAATCACGACCCAGGACTAGTAAACCATCTTAACATACTCCATATTTTACTCATCATGGTAAAAATAAGTGGTTACTCACATAATCACATTCCTTGTGTACAGTAGTTTTCAATTTTTCTCAAATGTTAAAAAATTGATGGCGTCCTACCCGAGCTCTTTGCTAACAAATTGGATTTTGACACGTCCATTTTGAAATCATATGTATATAAGTAAAGGAAAAGCCTTTAAATTGGTCTTTCCACCCTTATACAAATCTTCTTGGGCCCGTTTCAACTAAAGTACGTAAAACCAAATACTCGGTCTTTTGTTGTTATAAGAAGTCCTCGATTTGTCCCTCTTCACAACATGTATGTCTTGTATTACATGCCTCAACCCTGACGGAAAAGGTTAATAAAACCTAACGGCAGCCCTGTTTTCCGTACATAAATAACCGCAGTTTAACGTAAATCATCAATGTTTTGTTTGATCATCGTTTTGCAAACATAGGCATTCAACTCTTGTTTCGCCATTTAACCAAGTATTTGCAACCTAAATTGCACATAATCTGGTATGTTGTAACTGCACAAAGGGTATGTAAAACCACAATTGGTCCCTTTTGTTTGTCCCCACCGAAGTTGCTACAATAGACAGTATGTAAAACCATATAGGTCTGTCTTTGTTTGTCACATGGTGTAAACAGAAATGTACTCTGTCATCACCCCGCCTTTATAACATACGAAGTGACATTAAATTGTTTACCTCCTTGTTATTCTATCGTACGCTCCTGGGCTACGGAGTTAGTTAATCTAACAAATCTTCATATACTGTGTTAAAACAAGCATTGTTAACGTTTATTGTGTTGTATTTAAACGCAACCCTGTTACATTATAGGAGGGATCCTTAAAATACCTGCCACAATACGAGAAGTTCGTCATAATCACTTTTGCTCATAGCTAAATGTTATTGAGTTGGTCGTGTGACATATTTGTCATGAGTACCGTTTTGTACATTCTATTTTGGTCGTGTGACATATTTGCCATGAGTACCACCCTTTTGTATAACCTGTTCTGGTCGTGCGTCATTTATTTGCCGTGAGCACCGCTTTTATGTATAATTGTGTATAAACTCTGTACACTACACGTGGAGACGTTAAAACACTTACCGTGATTCGTGTGAACGACATAATATCGGCTTTGCCATCTTCTTTAAGATGCATTGTATAAGCTCTTTGACTTCTGTCTATAATTGAGTTATATCTTGTGTGTACTTACATATTTTGTACACTATACGTGGAAACGTTAAAACACTTACCATGAGTCGTGCGAACGAAATAATATCAAACCTTTTGTGTGCGATCTACGAAATGTAGTCCACAACCCTTTGTTGTCATTCAACGCCGATGCCCGTGGACTTCCTGTTTTTTTACTTCTTTGCAAAAGAAAAGAAGCCCAGGAATATCTACTATCCCAAAAGGACTAGTTTTCAGCTTCACTGTCAATTATGGGGCATAGTGCTGTGGGAGTTAATCGATTGAGCACAAAACCACCTAACTCGTTGTCTGGAGAACGAATAAGAAAACCCCCAGGTTTGTGAAATTGGAGCAAGGGTCTGTCTTTTCTCACAATCATGTAGAAGTTTTAAAATGACCCCTAATCTTTTGCCCAATACACGCGAAAGATTAGCCTCTTTGTTATAATGTGTATTCAAATTTCTCCTCACCCTTTTCTGATAAATGTAAAGAGTCAGGAAATCTGCTGGTTGATTATGTTTCATTTTCACATAGAGCTTGAATTGGAAATTAGTCCAGTCTCTAGCAAATTTCGTAACTCGTCTCCCTTCTCCCCTCCTCCCCCCCATTCCCCCATGTTCTCAGATTATGTTATGAAGTGAAAAATCTGTCGTTGACCATATTTCGCCCTCACTTGGAGTTCGAATAGGTAACTGTCCGGTTATCTACAGGTTTTCCCCCTCAATCTCTGCATATGTCTCACCTTTTTTCTCTTTCTCAATTCTACGAAACACATTCATGAATGTTGGATATGTACGATATGCACTTGGCGTAACGTCTGTCTCCTTTTTGACAACCTTTATTCATGAATTGGTTTCCCTTTGCCGTGACTAGTTCACGATTCTTTGTCTTGTTCTTTGAAATTCTACGAAAATGTTACCATCTTATGTTAACATAGGCCATAGAGGGCCGGTTGTTTTTTAACCAAGACATATTGTCACTCGGCAAGCGCCAAGTCATCCTGGAAAAGGAAAATGTTCATGTAATCACAATTTAGTTAGGAATCTCTCTTCGTCACTCTCTGAGTCGGTGGTTAAAATTTCGTTTATTTCATTTTCTGGACACATTTTGTTTCTCTCCAAACCTTTTCTTCATTGGTCCCTAGGCAGGTAAACTTCAAGAATTTTGCTCTAATAATAATTTCTCCCGGATTTAAAAAGAAGCCCAGGCGGATGTCATCACCGACAGCCAAGCTGAGCTTCACTTCCTGACAGCACGCGCTGTGGTTACAAGGTCCCTCCTGCTGCCATTTTCTACGTATTTGTTCCTGAAAGCACAGACCATACCGCTCATATGTATGTTGTCTTGTCGTGCCACAGCAAGCTGAGTTGTCCCACCATACATTATGACACTCTAAACTACCTTTTGGGCACGCTAGCTCCTAGGTTTGTTCTTACTCTTGCTATCAATGCCAACCTTGCCGTCTCTTGCTCTGTCATGCAGTGACGCATATATCGTCATGTGTAAACCATCATTACCTTGACCCACCAGTATTCGCTGAATGCGTACCAATACAAGTTATCTTGAGCTACATTATGCTTCAATGACCATTATATACGATCCGTGTTTACCATAATAACACTTAGGATTCGTACTGGCATGTCTGCAGATACTGGATTCTTCTCTTCAATGGCCTCTGTAACCATAGTCGCGGCACAGCAACCACAGTCTCCACTTTGTGAACTTCAACGTCTTCAACCAAACCAGGTGTTTTCTAAGGCCTAAGTGTACTCTTGAGTGTTATCTCAAATGGGTCTGATTGCAGTGATAATGTATCCTTAGAATCTGTGAAACCACGTCCTTTTCTTCGAAATTCTCCGAAACCAAACAAATCCACGCTTCGCAAACTTAGCTCCCAGACCAATGAAACCTTAGAATCACACCTTTTCTCTTCTCTTGTACAAATGTATTGTCATTCTTTCAATTGCATAACCATGTGTATTGTCATTTTTTCAATTGCATAACCATGTGTATTGTCATTTTTTTCAATTGCATAACCATGTGTATTGTTATTTTCAATTGCATAACCTTGTATGTTGTTTTACACCATGTACTTTCCCCAAAGTTGTCTTTTCCAAACATTCTATGTACCCCCATCCATTCCCTACAAACATTGTGACCTAAACTATAGCATAAACTGTATGTTCTAGCTAGGCAATCTCTCAAGCAACGAATCTCTCAAAAACCCCGATGGAAGCATAAGAGGATTTTTTTTTCCCTACAGCTCCATTGCCACGTCGCTTTTTTTCCAAGCGCGGGGGGAAGTGTTATGGTACGCCCTAAACGACAGAATTCGAGCCCACGGGAGCTCCACCGCGGACAGCAACACCCCGCTCCCCCCTGTTTCCTGCTTCCTACCTCCTCCCCTCTCTGCACGCCCGCGCGCACCAACGCGTCCCGCGAGTCGAGAATTGCAAGCGGCCTCGGGAACACGTTACGCTCCCCCGGATCGAACACCGAGTTCGCGGCTAATTTCTGTCGACCAATTTGAACGCAATTACATCTGCGATGTTAATTGAAGTACATACGGGTTTTAGCGCTGGTATTCTGCCATGCCTGTGTGAACTTCGGGTCCTGTCCTAGACTCGGAAGTGCCCCCTGCTGAACCCGGAAGGCGTGGATCCCCGAACATCATGTAAGCTGTACAAATATTCCCTCTTCTGTTTGTGTCCTTTAACGATAGACTGTAAACCCTCGCGAAAAGCCATCACTCAGGGAGTTTCGTTTCAGAGATCACGAGGTATAAACACGATAGCTAGGTTTGTGTAATATGCATTTCTTGTGTTGAATTGTACTGTAATCACCTATGAAACTGTGTTTTGAATTTGCAATACATGAATCTATTTAACTCAATCCTGTTGTTATTCTGCCTCGGCAGGAGCATTTCCTAGAGTGTATTTCCCGGACGACCGTGGGGAGATGAGAGTTCCGAAGCATTCGTGCGACCTGCCCCTGGAATAGAGGGTACTTTTGTCTCTGCTGTGAGCTGGCCTGGGACATGTTTAGGGCCCATCATAACAACGGGCGCGCAACATGGCGCATAACAACGCATACAAGAAACCACTTTAAATATAATTTTATGGATGAAATTATGTGGGACAGTTTCCATTGATTAACTTTTTTCTTTCTTACAATTCAATTATTCACAAAATAAATAAATAAAACAATTTTGCGCTTGCAATCGTGACCTCTAGACACCCATTTGCCAAGCGATTTTTATGCCTATTACCTACGTTAGTGGCGACATAAGGCACATTAAAAATTCTTTCATTTTTGGCTTAAATATTCATATTAATTAACGATTAATTCGGCAATAATTCTACAAAAGTAAAATCAGCATGGTTTATTTAAATGGAAAATACTACCCTTATTATGCTGATAATGAAATAAAGTTACACTAATTAAACCTTAAAGTTTAGCGAACTCATGACATTATATAAATGAATGTGACCGTAATTTGGATTTATTTCCTCTACCCACATGATGGGATTATTATTCCTATCTCCGAAATAATTTCCCTCACTCGTTAATAAATGAAAAACAAACACTTTTCCACGTGTTTTTCTTCGCTTTTCAAACACAAACATATTTTCAGAAATATCTCCATTCATTTAATAAATCATCAGCCTTTTTCTGTATTATAGATCACGCTGCCGCGTTTATCCAAAAACAGCCCGAGGTACGATTTATTATTCGAAGGGAATGTTATATTACAGTGTACTGAAAAAATACATATACGCTGAAAATGTTCTAACACCAAAGAGATTTGAAATAACAAATATAGAAAGAATATGTTTATATTACTAGTCTATGTATATACTATACTCACTCTTCTGTTTTTCTGTCTCTTGATATGACCCGACTTTTATTTAATTCACTTAATCGGGTGTCCCCAACTTCTTTTTACGCATCATATATGCTCCCTACACTCCTGTTTTTGTTCGTAAGCTCTACATGCACATATTAACCTCAGTCACTCAGCCACTTACCTCAGCCATGCACTATATACGGATCATCAATTTTTTTTTACAGGATCATAGAAAGTTTTAAATGCGTACGCCTCAGAGATCTCTTTTCTACAGAATTTAGTATCCTTTTATTATTCACTAGCTGGTCCCCGGCATGCGTTGCTATGCCACTTAATAAAGTTTCCCTCCCAGGTTCACCTCCCCCTCCCGAGTTCCCCTCCCCCCCTCCCGCGAACCCCCTACCCGAGTTCCCTCCTCCCTCTCCCCTTCCGCATTTCATAATTTCAGTCAAAAAACAGCTTGCGTGCCACCTATTTTATGTTTTTTTTATACAAATTTCATAATGCCATAGCTAACCAGTAGTTTTATACAAACCTTGTCCTGACAATAACGAACACAAAAAACAAAGAATTATCCAATTTGGTGCAGTCGTTCGGAAGTTATGCGCGTACATACATTTCGGCGATTCATTTTTATTTATATATATATATATATATATATATATATATATATATATATATATATATATAGAAGATAGATTTGCCAGTTTCATGGCTTTTACTGCTTTTATTATTATTCATTTGCCAGTTTCATGGCTTTTACTGCCATACATCAGTGTTGACATCAGCACTACATTGATGACTGCTGGCCTCGCATCTTTGAACCTTTTTTTGTTAGTGTTAACCGTGTTTATTCTTGAATTGCAGTTTCCTGCTATAACCTTTCTTTCAACACCCTTATCAGCCATTCCATAAATGGTCAGACATTATATGTCGTCTGTCCTGGTGATGGAACTGTAATGCTGACCAAAACGCTGTCTAAAGAAGGCAGAAGCTCAATTAAACAAATTAACGTTAAAAATAATCGCGATAACATGGAAATAGTTTTTTTTAGCTCTGCGTTCATAATAAGAGATATAGTTAATGAATTTCACGAAAAAGTATGTAAGGGTTGTATGGACTCCAGATACTAATATCTACAGCCTGTATGTCGGACGAATATCTACAGCTCATATGTTGAACTAATATCTACGAACTTCAGAGTGTTGACTAATATCTACAGAGCTAAGGTCGGACGAATATCTATGACGGTCCCAGTGTTGACTAATATCTACAGAGCGTAGGTTGGACTAATTAGCTAAATGTGTCCAATAGTCCGATATTAGGGATTTTTACATACATACTTACATAAATAACATCGTTTAAAACTACTGTCAAATTTTGCTCTTCCACTTTTTTAAATTAATATTGTGATAAAAAATCGATATATAACAATGACTACACGTGCAAATTCTAAGTCCGCCAATAACTCTAATCCCGAACTAATGCAAATTTTAGATAAAAAGTTCGATTGTAGAAGTTATAAAAAAGGAGTTCAAGGATGAAATTGAGGAGCTTAAGAAGAAAGTTAAACATTTGGAAGGACAAATAGAAAGCAACGATCAATATAATCGTGCAAATAATCTTATAATAAGTGGTGTTCCAGAAGATAGAAACGAAAATATTTATGATATTCTCTTCAAAATTGGTGCTACAGCTGGATGTAAAATCACTCGAGAGGAAGTGGACTTCGCAAGCAGAATCTCCCCCAGAATAAACCAAAATGTGACAAATGTGACAAATGGAAAACAGAGGAACATTATCGTAAAATTTACACGCCGACACCTTAAAGATAACCTGTTAGCTGCAATAAGGAAGAGGAAGGGAATGTTTGCTTCAGAATTGCAGCTTCCTGGTGCCAGCAGAATCTACATCAACGAGCATTTAACCTCCAAAAATCAGCATCTACTAAAACAATGCAGAGATATAAAAAGGGACCGAAAAATTCTCTACTGCTGGATAAAAAACGGAAAAATCTTCATTCGTGTAAGTGATACAACACCCATAAATTTAATTGCTGATCAGGATGACGTTAACAGACTTTCAACATTGAAGACAATGCCCACACAAGACGCTTCTACACCGGCCTTCCCTTTAGGAAACTGAATTTACAGAATAATATCAAACGTATTACTTTTAACATCAAATTTAACCTCTTGCAGTACATTAATATAACACCTAATTTCTACTTAGTCGTAATACACATATCATCACTATGCGTTAATTACAAGCTTGCTTTTAACTCTTATCAAATAATGTTAAAACGTGTTATCATTTGTTTGAATTGTATTAGTAATCTGTCCATAGATATAACAATCAATCTGTCAAAACTTAAGTCTCCTAAAACCATAGACATTTTAATTTACAACAAACAAAAACAAAAAGAATCATATGTTCAAAAATGCCCCCAATCACAGCATAATTATTTTTTTTCAAGTTATTTTCCAAACAACTTCACCAACATAATATTTAAAAATGCTTAACATATATTTTCAAAATGTGCGAGGTCTTCGCACAAAAACTCATAGCTTCTTAAATCAGGTACTTTTGAACAATTACGATATTTACCTTATATGTGAAACTTGGCTAAATAAATCAATCCATGACAGTGAATTGTTTGACAATAGGTATGATGTATTTAGAGAGGATCGGAACTACTTTTTGACTGGACAGCAGCAGGGAGGGGGGGTACTAATTGCAACCTCTAAATCTCTCAAAGCACAGAGATTACCATGGTCTACTTGTACTGAGGATCTGGATATCAGTGCCAATATTAGGTGACAATAATAAACTCAAAAATGTATATATCTGCTGCACATATCACCCACAAAACATCAACTACATCCACAATCTAATTCAGCACTTCAACACCACATCAGACCTGCACACAAATCACCCGGAAGGATTGTTTTTTATTAGCTGGAGACTACAATATACCCAAACTAAACTGGAAGTTAACCGAAGGGCAAAACCAATTAGAACCAAATTTTCCAGAAGACACTGCTAGCCGTGCCTTGGTAGACCTACTTTCATTCACCCAACCACACCAATTCAATACTGTAATCAATACAAACAAACGAATCCTTGATTTAATCATGACAAATATTTCAAAATGTAGTATAACCCACTGTACCGAACCTCTGACGCCTGAAGATTCACATCACAGAGCATTAGACATAGAGTTATCACCTGTTACTGTACCGTCTCTCTCCGGCTCGTCTAGGACAGTTAAAATGTTTCACCGAGGTGATTACGGTAAAATCACTGATGAATTATCTAAAATAAATTGGAAACTCGAATTTCAAAGTAAGGATACCGAAAAGGCCGTATTAGATTTTTACAATATCATAAATGACATTATTCGCAAATACATCCCCGAAAAAAAAATTAACGGTAATTTAGAAAGGTTTCCCCCCTGGTACACTTTACCACTTATTAAAATTGTAAAAGAGAAATTAAAATATCACAAGAAATGGAAAAAATACAAGAACTTAGCTGACTACCAATCATTCTCTGTACTGAGAAATCGTCAGAAGAAGATCTCGCTAACGACGGCAGAAGATTCAATAAAAAAAGTGTAGCAAACAGTTCTGGTCATTCGTTAAATTAAAGCAATCCTCTTCCGATTTACCTAAGCAAATGTATCTTGGTGATATTTCCTGCAATGATGGACAATCCATATGCGGCCATTTTAGTGATTATTTTAGATCAGTTTTTGTAGAAAATTCCAACCCTCGCCTCAATCTTACTGAGAATGGTGACGACAACTCTAATCTACATATACACACTATTAACTTCAATAAATCATGTGTACTTAGTTATTTAAAAAAACTTGATCCGAATAAAAGTGCGGGATCTGATTTAATTCCATCCATATTTTATGTAAAATGCCGGGACCAATTGGCTTATCCTCTCTCCTTGCTATTCAAAATGTCATTTGAAGAAGGCAACTTCCCCAACGTCTGGAAACAAGCACTCATTACACCAATTCACAAAAGCGGGGACAAAAATAACATCACCAACTACAGGCCCATCTCCAAACTCCCAATTGTCAGCAAGATCATGGAAAACATAGTTCTTGATTAACTTTTTCCAGCAGTACAAACAATCATATCCAAAAATCAACACGGCTTTTTCAGAAAACGGTCGGTCGAGACAAACCTTCTGGAATACACAGATTTTATTTTAAATTCTATGGGTGGTAAAAATCAAGTGGACTCTATCTATACGGATTTTTCAAAAGCCTTGATAAAATTAACATTGAACTGCTTCTGAAGAAACTGTTAAAAATCGGGATTAGGGGTGACCTTCTCAGATGGATCAAATCATATGTGACAAACAGAAGTCAAGCAGTTAGAGCTAAGGGTTTCTCCTCTCGTTTTTTCAATATACCTTCAGGATGAAATAAAAAAAATCGATTAAATGCATGAAGAATGGTAAGGCTGTTGGTTTCGACAATATTGCTGCCGAATATTTTAAAGGAGATAGCCATATTATTCTCACATGGTTGTGCAAACTTTTTAATCAATGTTTAGAGGAGGGTTACACGCCATTAGATTGGAGGAGGGCTGTAATCATGCCGTTGTACAAAGGTAAAGGGTCACGCATGAAATGTGGGAATCATCGGGCTATTAGCCTGCTAAGTTCTGTCGGCAAGCTGTATGGAAGAATATTGATTGAAAGGGTAAGAACGGAAACAAAGGATAAAATATGGGATGTGCAAGGTGCCTTTATGAGTGGAAGGGGATGCATGGACCAGATTTTCTCCTTGCGTATGCTCACTGAGAAGTTTCTGGCGAAAAACCAGAAACTTTTCTGCGCCTTTGTAGATCTTCAAAAAGCGTACGACCGAGTCGACAGGAAAAAGCTATGGAAGGTGTTGTCCAAGTATGGAGTGAATGCAAATCTCATACAGGTAATTGCGTCTCTGTACGAGGGAAGCGTTGCATGTGTTAGGGTGAACGGTGATTTTACGGAGTGGTTTGACATCACAAAAGGTGTTAAGCAAGGCTGCGTAATGTCACCATGGTTATTCAATCTGTACATGGATAATTGTATGCAAGAATTGAAAGATGTGGGATTGGGCGCGAAATTGAATAGTCTGAAAGTATGTTGCCTGTTGTATGCTGATGATGCGGTGCTGATCTCTAACACTATGGAAGATCTACAGTCTCTAGTATCTAGGATGAACGAAGTATGTATGAAGAATGATTTAATGATGAATGTAAGTAAGTCTAAAGTCATGGTGTTTGAAAGAGAGAGTACGAAAACAGTGTGCGATATATTTGTGAATGATGAATACTTGGAGCAGGTGGATGAGTTTGTTTATCTGGGTAGTATCTTTACGAGAGATGGGAAGGCTGATAGAGATATCGAAAGAAGGGTAAATGCCGGTAACTCCATTAATGGAGGACTGAATGCTGTTGGCGCTAATAAAAAACTGTCAAAAAAAGCGAAGCTAGCAGTCCACAATGGAGTCCTGGTACCTACCCTGATGTATGGCAGTGAGGCATGGAACTGGCAGAGGAAGGATGAAAGTAAACTGAATGCTGTTGAAATGAGATCCCTGAGACGTATGTGTGGTAAAACCATGTATGATCGTGTTAGAAATGTGGATATCCGCAAAGAATGTAAGGCTGATGTAAGTATAATGAGCAAAATTAAGAAAGGGACCCTCAGATGGTTTGGGCACGTAGAGCGAATGAGCGAAGAAAGTAGTGTAAAAAGAATATATGATGCAAATGTGAATGGTAGAAGAAGTCGGGGACGCCCGAGGAAGACATGGCACGATCAAGTGAATCAGATACTTGAGACGGGCCATGTCAAAAGTCAGAATAATAGAAGAGTATGTATGAGACGATGTATGAATGTGAGTGAGGCAAAGAGTGTGTGCCAAGACCGAGTTGTTTGGCGGTCCGTCCTCTCTGCCTACCCCTGTGGGGAAACGGCGTGATGGTTAGTTAGTTAGTTAGTTACCTTCAGGAATCCCGCAAGGATCACATCTCGGACCTCTCTTGTTTATTTTATATATCAATGATAATTGTTATAACAATTACAACATGAAGATAAATAAAGACAAAACAAAGCTGCTGACTGTAGGCCGAACGCAACATCAGATGAGAGTAGAGATGTCAGGAGTTCCACTAAAGAACACCAAGGAGTTTGTCTACCTCGGGAGCAAAATAACATGGGACGGTCGGTCTAAGAGCGAGGTCGACAGCCTTATACACCAGGCTAGGGTTGCATTCAATAAAAGGTCGAAAATAATAGAATCGAATAATATAGACCTGAAACTGAGAATACTCCTCATCAAGACCTATGTATGGAGTATCTCGATGTACGGCTGCGAAACATGGTGCCTATCCGAAAGAGATAAAGGGGATAGAGGGGACGCCCACGCCGAGAATACCTGGAGGACCTGCTGATGGACGTGCGCTGCTTATCATATGCAGACTTCAAAAGAGCCGCACACGACAGGGAAGAGTGGAAGAAACGAATAGATGAAATTGCTGCAAACCAATCCCAGGATTGAAACCAGAGAGAGAGATAATGAGTGAATGCTTTAAAAATTCAAAATTCCAAATTTTTGCTGATGACACTAAAATTTACAAAAAAATCACTAATATTAATGACAGCCTATAATTGCAAGATGATATTAATAGCCTTGGAATATATTGTGCGAACAACCAACTGTTCCTTAACCTAGAAAAATGTAACACAATATCATTCACCAAAAGCATAAATCCCCTAATATTTCCATACAAAATCAAGGACGTAGAGATAAAAAGATGTTGTGAAGTGAAGGACTTAGGAATAATTATGGACTCTGGAATGTCTTTCCGAACACATATAAATTCCATCTGTGACAGGGCATACGAACTTCTAGGATTCATCATAAGAGTGACCAAACCATTCAGGTCACCACACGTAATCAAAATACTGTATGTCTCTTATGTTCGCTCAATATTAGAATTCGGATCAGTCATATGGAATCCCCAATACAAAGTTAATATTGAAAGGTTAGAAAGAATTCAAAAAAAGATACTGAAACACCTAGATTTTAAATCATTTCGAACATCAGAAAGCCTAAAAGACTCATTAACATTCCATAATTTATCAACCTTAGAAGATAGAAGAAATATATCCGACCAGAAATTTCTATTCAAAATTATTAACAACGTTGTTGACAACAACTATCTTCTGGAACATATTAATTTCCACTGTCCAATAAGAAACACAAGGTCAAACAAACTATTCTATTTGACGACCTCCGTAGTCCAGTGGCTAAGACTCTTGACTCACATTCCGGAGGTCGCGGGTTCGAACCCGGCATGCGCAAATAAATTTTATTTGATTAATTTGTGTTATTTCAAAATTAATTCATTTAAAATAATATATAGTATATTTGCGGCATGTTCCAGAGTGGAAGATACTATTAGTATCGCCCTGGTGTAAGACCACCATTCAGAATTGAAACGTTGCTTGAAAATGGCTTTAGCCGTGTTTAGTGACCAGATCTGAATAGCCAGGTACTTCCCAACCTTCCTCTTCCCCACCTCCTTCCCCTCCCCACTACCTTCAGCCTCACAACATACCCCTCCTCAGGCCAATTTATTAAATTCATAATAGAAAAAATCAAAACAAATTGTTAATTATGAACTCTCCACCCCTGCTGCATGGTTTCCTTCTTTTTATAATAATAATAATAATTGGATAATTTGTATAGCGCCGTTTTTGTGAAAAATCACCTCAAGGGCGCTTTAAATATATAATAATAATAATAATATTTCGATGATTTACATATCCCACATGCTTTAATTTGTGTATTTTTTTTTTCATTTCTGTTGTACATATATATATTTTTTCTTTTTTTCTACCACTTTATGTTTTCTTTTATGTTTTAATCTATGTTTATAAATATATATTATAAATTTTAGCGGAAACTTCGCTGGTTAATGCAACCATGTAATATGTTACTCTATTATGAAAATATGTATAACTGTTTGTTTCCTTAATAAACTAAAAAAAAAAAAAAAAAAAAAAAATTAAGCTTTTTAAACTGCATACGCAATATTACGTCATTCCAATATGCTATAAATAATTGAAAATCCAACCTCTGCCAGTGCTGTAGACATTCGTCAACACTTTGGTTCTCATAGATATTAGTCAGCAGTTTGAGCTGTAGATATTCGTCAACACTTTGGTTTTCGTAGATATTATTCAACAGTTTGAACTGTAGATATTCGTCAACACTTTGGTTATCATAGATATTAGTTCGATTTTTTCAGTTTTTTGGAATTCCTGTAGATATTAGTAGACGCCTCCGGTTGTATGTTGTATGGACGGGGTTGGGGTAGGTGGTGGTTGGGTGGGAGAAAGGAGGGGGGGCAGCTCCCAACTACTCACAATAAATAACATGTCTCGTGTGATTCAATAAATAAACCACGGATTTGAAATACCAACCTTGTTTGTTTGTTATTTAAAATCGTAAGGACACATAAACATATCGTGGGAACGCATAATATCAGTTCCTCGCGAACATAATAGGATTAACATTTCCTTGCGTTTTCCTATAATTTATTTCCAAACTAGAATTGGCTGACAAAACGTTTAATTTCATTACTAATATTGAGTATTGGATAATTTAATAATTTCTTTCAATTAAACATTAAAACAAAAATTACAATTTCTATGGTGCCAATGAGCAAAATTAATCACCCTATCGGTAGATGTTATAATATGTTATAAATAGCGAGAATATTTGAAAAAGTGATTTTAAATTTAACGGAAGACAAGCTCATTACAGAGGATTCCCAAATGGGCTTTAAAGCTGGGTGTTCTACTAATACAGCCATATATAGCATGAAACTATCAATAGAATATTACAAAGCCAGAAAAACATCGGTATATGCATGCTTCCTAGATCTAAGCAAAGCTTTTGACATGGTTTGTCATGATAAATTATGGAAAAAACTGACGGACCGACAAGTACCATCACAAATTGTAAATATATTTAGTATATGGTACAAGCAACAGGAAAACTTCGTCAGAAGGAGGCTCGATGTCCCCAGTGCTGTTCAACGTATATATGGACGAACTTAGTAAAACACTGAACAAAGCAAGAATTGGATGCCACGTTGCCGGAGTATGTATGAATAATATAAGTTATGCAGATGACATGGTCATACTAGCCCCATCAGTAAGGGCAATGAGAAAACTTCTGGCCATTTGCCAAGCATACGTCGATAGTCATGGTTTGATGTACAATGCCAAAAAGTCATCATTGCTGGTGTTTAAAGCAAATACTGGTCCAATTGTCATTCCACCCATTCTCCTCGGCGAAGACAATGTCAAAATCTGCAGTGAAATAAAATATTTGGGGCATGTCGTCACTGATGACCTAAATGATAAAAATGACATAGAACGCCAAAGAAGAGTACTAAGCGTGCGAGCCAACATGCTCGCCAGGAGATTCA
Source organism: Limnephilus marmoratus (assembly GCA_917880885.1). Classification (NCBI taxonomy): domain Eukaryota; kingdom Metazoa; phylum Arthropoda; class Insecta; order Trichoptera; family Limnephilidae; genus Limnephilus; species Limnephilus marmoratus. Next base: position 52,894,506 of record OU862923.1, on the reverse strand, counting down.
ACAGGTGCAATTCTCCGGTGAAGAAGCAAATATTCCAGAGCTACTGCATGAGCTTTTACACTGGTGAACTATGAACAAGATACTCACAAGGCGTCATAAACACACTTCGAGTACAATACAATAACGCGTATAGGGCGCTATTCGGCCTATCTTAGCGATGCAGTGCCTCGCAGATGTTCGCAGAAGGAAGGGTACATGGGTTCGCCGCTTTGATGCGCCACAGAATAGCCGGGGTGAGACAGCGCTACCAAAGATCGGAGAACACTCTCGTCCAGGCCGTGGCCCAGTGGCAGGGCGCGCCTCTTCACCAAACATGGAGAATTCATCTGAAGCCCCGTAGTAGATATACGAGTACTAAATATGTGTAAGAAGAGAAGAAGAAGAAATATGTGTATATATATATTTCTTTTTAAATCTTTTTATATTATTTTATTTTTTTCTTTTTCATGTAGTATGTAAATCCATTTTATGTAATGTATACTTTTTTATGGCAGACAGAGTATTGCACCCACCGCTCTGTTCGGCTGAAATAAATAACTTATTATTATTTTGTTATTAGTTTTTGGGGTATTATGCCATGTTACGCTACCTCCTTCTTTAGCCAACGTTTCGGACAGCGTTGCAGTGTCCATCATCAGGGCAGATGTGTAGTAGCTAGGGGTGATGAAATAATTTTTGGCCGTGAAAATCTAAAAACTTATTATTATTATTATAATTTTTGCAAATGGCGTCGTACGTCAATCATATTTGACATTTGTGAACTAGACAGCTGCAAAATACAAACAGACAAGTAATGGAGCGCTATACTCCGCAAGAGCGTGGAATAATTGTGTCGATTTAAGCTTTAACGCTTTTACCGATTTTGTATCGAAAGTCATCATGAGCGACGAGGTGCATTTCCACTTAAACGGTTATGCCAATAAGCAAAATATTCATTTCTGGGGCACTGAAAATCCGCGTGCGATGCACGAAAAGCCATTATATCCACTCAAAGCCACTGTGTGGTGCGGCGTTCACGCGGTTGGAGTGATTGGGCCGTATTTTTTTAGGACGCCATTGGCATTACGGTCACTGTTACTGGCGAACGCTACAGGGCCATGATAAACTACTTCTTACTTCTGGAATTGGATGAGCGGGGCTTGGTGAACATGTGGTTTCAACAAGACGGTGCAACCACGCACACAGCACGAGCCACAAGGGATATTGTGAAGGAAGCATTTCCTGGTCGCGTAATCTCTCG